>VWZX01009538.1:157199-349099 GCA_013399015.1 Galbula dea
GGGGAAGACCCAAATCTCTCAAGATCTAAAGTCAGAACCAAGAAAAGAAGAATTTCTACATTATGCAGTTGAAATTTCTCCTTCAAATTACAGAGTAAGTTTATTTTATCCTGTCTACTGTAAACTGTTTGTATCTAAGCGGTATGTTTCGTGGTTTTTTAGGAGGTTCATAAAATGCTGACCTGAGCAATCACCATAAATACCTTCTGCGGTTCCCATCAAAGACAAACATTCATCTTCTTACTACATGCTATAGAGACTGATCAGCTCATGTAGCTGATCTGTACAGAAATTTGACTTAATGATGAAACACATCAATTCTAACCTTGCTTTCTCCTAGCTCACAGACACTGCAAGTCCTTAGCAATATATCCCTAACATACTAAGTCATTGTACTATGTTACCAGGAAACTAAGCACACAAGTGGCAATGGATTCTCCAATGATGTAAAAATTGCTGTGATGCAGTTTTATACCTTGGATGATGTGCAGGTGAAGCAAGGTTTACTAAACTGTTAAATCAGAGCCTTGCATAATGAAACTGTTCTCTGTATCAGTAAGACTGACACACTCTGGTTACAAGATTGTCATTGTCACTTGGAGAAACCTCCTTCTGAGACTGAGATTGAATTAATTTGTCTAGCTCCTAGCAGCCAGTACAGAGGTTTCAGAGTCTAAGTCCATGTTATAGCAAGAGGACCTGAACACGTCTCTAGTTGAGACACAGTGCAAATTATTACTTAGACATGACCTGCATACAAATACTGCACAGTTATTAAAGATCACTTCCAGAAATGAGAGTTTATCTGATATTTTACACAATAATAAGGAGATTTCAAAGCTCCCTAAGACTCCTGATGAGTCAGGGTAATATAAAAAGGAGAAATCACAGGCTTTCTTAAAAATTCCATCTCTCTTTTGGCTGTTAGTGCAATAACAGACATGAACATCCTTCTGTTCCATTTTCTGATGAAAAAGGATTAAAGGATAAAGTCACATAAAAATGTGTATGAGTCACATAAAAATGTGTATGTCAATGGAGAGTTCAGAACTGGCAATTAGGTGGTTTTCAGACAAATGAGGTAAAGACCACCATAAAGATCTACCTCTTGAGTGAGAAGAATGATACTGTTCTGAGTGGGATTTCCTGACAGTGTCCTTAAGACTGATATATAAAGCTAGAAGAAACCCCTTCATGTTTTATACAAAGAGTTCCAAATAATTCCAAGAAAGTAATTTTCTTTAGGAGACAGGAAGCTTTCAATGAAATCCAAGAGGGGAGTCATCTTCCTGGAAAACTAGAAAGAAGACTATTTATAAAAAAACCCAAACAAACAAAAATGGAGGAGGTTGTGGCATTATGGCCTACTTTGCTGTGTGAAAGAAATGGAGCCTGATTTTACAAAGTTTCCCTTTTTGTAAACTGCACTACAAAGTTTTCAAGCATTCAAGAAAAATCTAAGGGATCCCTTTAAAAAGGGGAAACCAAGGAAAGCTAAGCTTTTAGACTTAACTGGCAACCACAGTATCTGTGAATCTGGACAGAACATCAGACCAATCTACAGAGAGAGCTCCCCTACAGAGGGGAGATGTGATGCCAGCTTAAACTTATCAATTTATATACTCAGCAAAATATCTTTTTAAATTTTCAATATATTTTTTAGCCTTTCAGTACACAAATAGCCACACTACAAGAGTATGCCACCTATGCAACCTTTTGTTTCTCTTTAAAAAACAAGTGAAGAAAATTCTATCATCCAACTATGACAGAGATCCAACTTAAAACTTACTAATATAAGCTGGCTCTCAATTCAGAATTTTAATTGAATCCTCTGTCCAATACCATCTCCATCTCCTGAACACATTTGAGGCTTCAGAAGTTGTTATTAATGATGTGGACTTCTGGAGACAGAGGGCTGCATTTCATTTGGATTTATATAAATGAATTTAAGGTTCTGCCCAGTACCTATTTTACAGTATAAACTATTTTTAACCAATAGGCCTGTTATCTACTTCACTTGGAATATGAAAGTTCATGGTTGGCCTCTTGCAAAATACAGTGAAGAGCTTCACATTCTTCTGCATTAGTGGAAGATGACTCCCAGAGAAATTGATGTATTCTCTTTAAACAAATTCAAATGAAAGAAATATAAGTAAAACCTCATCATTGATGGTTGGCTTTTTAAAAATTGAGCCATTGCCATATGCTATGACCCCTGTCAATTTGTTGATTCTTCTTTTAACTGAAATTTTTTCACAGATGGGTTATAATTGGAAGGAACCTCTGGAGGTCATCTGGTCCAATCCCCCTGCTCAACCAGAGCCACCTAGAACCAGTTGCCCAGGATTGTGTCCAGATGGCTTTTGAATATGTCCAGGGACAGAGACTCTTTTGAGACCTCTTTGGGCTACCTGTGCCAGTGCTCAGGCACTCTCACAGAGAAAGTGCATTTCCTGATCTTCAGGAGGAAACTCCTATGTGTCAGTTTGTGCCCTTTGCCTCTGGTCCTATCACCAGGAACCACTGAAAAGAGCCTGGCTACATCCTCTTTGCACCCTTCCTTCAAGTATTTATATACATTGATGAAATCCTCCCTAAGCTTTGTTTCTCCAGCCTGAACAGCACCAGCTCTCTCAGGGTCTCCTACGAGGTGAGATGCTCCATGCTCAGTCTTTTAACCATCTTTGTGGCTCTTCTTTGGGTTCTCTTCAGTATGTCAATGGCTCTCTTGCACTGGAGAGTCATTTTTGTTCATTTTTTTTCCATTAAGACTTCAGAAATCCTGTGTTCCATGACTTTTTGAGAAATCCCTGAAGGAACTGGCACTAGATATGGCATTCAGTGGCCCACTTACTCTTTTTATTCAAATCACTTCTAGTAAGCTAGAATGGAACCAAAGTATTTCCCAAAATTCAAACTTTTAAAAATGTAAATGATCTTTAACAAGTCTATGACCATTATTTTCCCCAATTATATCAATATGCAAAATTCAATTTTAAAATCAATTCAATGAAAACCATGATTTTAACAATTGCTGCTATACTGGTTTTCTTCCTAGTCATTATAGTGTTCACTGACAATAACCAAAGTATGTTATAAAAAAAGCAGTGTGGAATCAGTATAAGTATTACAAAGCCCATTTTTGTAGGGAGAAGGCATGCGGGCCCTGGTTATCATCTTGCTCCTTTAAGAATAAATAAAATTCAATAAAATCAGATAGGGATCTGAAATAGTGTTGTAAAGATCATGAAGCATTCCCATTTCTATTGTCATAAACACACTGTCATTGTCCCATGATGTTTCTGGGAAAACAGTTTGGCTTATTTAATAACAACTACCAATACACTGAATATATTCTTTGTTTGTATAGTACAGTAAGTTATCCCCAAAAACCAGATACTGTAAGATAAATACAAACTGGGAAAAGTTTTGGTTGGGAGCACTGGTTTCAATTTTTAAAGCATCTGAAGCAACATGACATCTTAGGCCTTCACACCACAAACTCTAGAAGCCTTACACCACACTACAAAATTTCTTGATAGAAGCTTTCTTTTTCTTTTAAAATTTTGCTGCCTTTTACATTTTTTTCTGGACTTCAGAACTATTATACACTAGCATTAAAGATACAGGCAATGTCTTGTCGACTAGACACTTGTTTATATTGAAAGCACAGCCAATGAAACTAAACCTTGTAATTTAAAGCTTCATGGAACAGTAATTTTTATGGCCTGATAAGTAATGGAGACAAACTTAGGTAACCCAGAAAGACCCAGACAAACATATTTATTTAAAAGCAAATGTTTACTACTCAGGCTGCAGAAACAGTCCTGTCTTTCCCCCCTTCACTGCAAAGTACTAAGTGTACACACACATGAACACAGAGAGAACAAGGAACACAGTTACAAAAGAACATTAAGCCAGCAGATAATTTATCTGTCCTGCTGAGGAAAGCTCAGGGAAGTGAGCCAAAAACATCTGAAAATTAAAAACCACCAGAGGACTAAACATAAGAAAGCAGAGATACAGCACTGAATGAAGATAGCACAGACACTTTAAACAGTGCTCCACAGCCACCTCCACCCATGCAACTTAAATGATTTCTTGAAGTCTCCCCTGAATCATTAGCCTAGGAATCCAACAGGCCACAGAGCTCCTGCCAGAAAAGATCTCTGAAATTACCACTTAGACAAAATGACAAAGTATAGCACTGCCCAAATATTTAGCTACAGCAGGAAGCAAGCATAAGGCTGATAAAGAAGATAACAGCAATGCTCCTGCTAGCTAAGGCTCACATCTTTCAGAGCAGCTGCAATTATCTCAAGTGAGGTGCTTACCTTTAATAGTCTCTTCCACAACTTCTACTACACGATCTATCTGCTGAACCTAAAAAGAGTCAGAAGGTCAATATCTACATAGTAAACAACTGGGCACACTTCATATAAACTTCTCTTTCAAAAGCATGTTCTTCTGGGTTAAGAGAAAGTAAAGAGTTTGGGGCTATGGTTTTAGCTAGTTTCTTCTTGGCATCGTGGTTCATCTGCCAAAATTAACTTCAAAACTCACCATTGAACTTCAAGTTTTGTCCTGAAAAATAGAAAGTTTGGCAAAAATCACCAAATGCCTAGAAAAGAGAAGGCCTAGAAAAGAGTTCAAGCCTTAACTGCTGTTCATGGTCTTCGAAAGGCAGCGGTCACCCAGGCAGTCAGCACCTGGGAGCATAAACAGCCCCTAGGCAGTCCCTCTTCCCAGCCTCAACACCCAAATATTAAATGGTAGAGAACATAATGAGAAGCTGAGGATATTGCGAGAGCAGACTATAAGGGAGAAAATTAAGGAAGTACTGCAGGGGAAGAAATTAAAAAAACTGGTCAAGTTTAAGGGATCAGCACACCGGCCTGGACTTACTGCAAGCAGTATTTGGAAACAGAAGCAAAAGATCAGATGCTTTTCAGAAGACAGTACAGTATTTAAGGACTGTGATACTATGAAGACAACAAATCTATGTTTTAGTGTTACACTTGTCAAAAGTCATCCATGGTATGATAAATAGTTCAACTATTTCTTATTAGATACACTACTCCTCATACAAAGTTAATGGCCAATAACCTACAGAGATTTTGGCATATTAAGTAGAAGGAATCAGCACTGTGAAATTAAACACTTAGACATTTTTAAAATTAAGATTCTTCCTACAACTTTCATCCAAACCACCTATTCCATGTGAAGTCTACTACATATGTGCATATATGCTTACATACAGTGCAGGAAAGCCTAGTCTGCACATTTTGACCAGTTTATAATCTCCCAACAATATTCCTTTTCAAACATTGCTTCTTTATGCTGTACATCATATGAGCTAGATTTCCTATGCTTTTTGGAAATCATTTCCTTGGAGTTCCTCTTCTGGGTTGCTTCAAAAACAAGCAGAAAAGCACAAGTTGCAGAGGCTTCAAGAGCAGAATTTGGTCTGCAACAAAGAGCCTGGTACTTGGATCCCTTGCATCAAACCATTAAGTCTCTATGCCCTTAAACCACCGACTTTGTTACATTCTGTAAACAGATATCTGCATGATCATCTCTCTCTCATATTCATTTTCCAATCAGTCTTTTAGCAGCTAAAAGGAAAGCCCATCTGTAGTTGGTGTCTGATCTAGAGTTCCCAACTCAAGTCAGTGGGATGCTGTTCCTCTCTTTGTGTGGCTGTTGGACCAAGGCCATAGAGAACTCATTTTTTAATTTGTTTTTAAAAACCTTCTGAAATATAGCCTTTTCAGAACACAAATCTCTGCCTCTTGACTCCTGAATACAGTACAGATTCTAGATTACAGCACAAACCCCAGAAATTATTTAAAATATCACTCATATTGGCATTTTGATAATGCTATTAAAAGACATTTAAATCCTTTTCTGGATTACAAGCATTCATATTATAGACATGTCAGTATTTAACAATTGACTTGTAAAGAAATCACACATAAGCACTTGTGTGGAACATACTCATATTTACATACTTCGTATGTAGCCCTTTTAGATATAAGCTAAATGATGACCTATGATACTTACATAAGGAGTTCCTTCTTAAGTTTTTCAAAGTAAGTAAAAAATGCAACTTGAAAAGTAAACTATAATTACAGACAGAGAACACTGTCTGTGCCAAATACACTGCCTAAAAAAACTATTGCTGCACATCAATAATAAACTGGTTTAAGTTCATCATGTTAAAACAAGAGAGACCTGGTTGGTTCATAACCTGAACCACCTATGATTACCTTCTCTATGGTACATCTGGGGAATTTTTGCATTGCTCCAAATCCCCTGTTAAATAAAGACACAGGAGAAAATCATCCAGTATACTGTATTTTCCTTTTATTGGATACATTAAATTATTCTGAATATATCTGTCAAGAAGATGGTTCATGTAAGTAAAATGACATGTCTGAGAGATAATGTGATCTGTGACTAGAAATGGATGTTTATTCTGCCTTGTGTGCTATTTCTCCACATTAATTATTTTTCAGTTGAAACTGGTGAAAATAGTTTGGCTAAAGCCACAAGCATTCAAGAAGAAAATACGGAATGCTTCCAATCTGAATTTAAGATGATAAAAGTATTTTAGTAAAACTGATGTGCATCTGGAGTGAGAAAAGGGAAAAGTTTGAAGGATTCTGTTTCAGAAAAGGAAAACCAAAAATCACTAAGTCATAGTAATGAAACCTTGGGTATACAAAGGCCTGCAGGATTCCTTTCCTAAAATCTCACTAACTTTATGAATAATTCTGTTCTGAAGTGGTATCAAAGGCATCTGTGAACTGCCTAAAGCAGAGACCAAATCATGTCTCCAAAAGGCACTGGGAAGCCCATGAAGCACAGGGACTTAAAGTTCTCAGTGGTGTATGAAGGGATAAGAGATCATTCCTCAGTATTTCATTTGCATTATGTCTCAAGAAACCAACCCTTCAGGAATGACAGCAGGTGCATCACTGCTGGATGCAGTCAGTGCACCATACTTGGCTCCACAGATCTTGTGAGATCTGATTCCTGTCGAAATATATACATGGTGGACTTTTTGTCTATTACAAATGGTCACCCATCAGGACTTGGAGAGAACAAAAGCTAACGGCAGACTGGGCAGGATTACACATGACTAAAACTCCAACTACCATAAATCAGGGCTGATGCAGGAATCTGTGCTGAGATGGATATAGAATGAGCACAAGCAAGGCTGATGGGATGAAGGATTAGACAAAGCAGGAAACTGGCTAGTCAAAAAGCAAGGAAAAAGAAAAGAGTTGTACCAAAACGTGAAGCCTGAGGTGAACTGGAGACCAAGAAAAAGCTTTGAGCCTGCCTGGTGGGATCAGAGGTAGGCATAAGCAGCTCAGCAGTCATAGGTATCCAGCCCTTATACACACAAGGAAGACATGAGGCAGTTCATGCTGGGGCTGAAGCCCCAGGTCACTCCTCAACGCACAACTGTGAGCCAGTCACATTTCAAACCATGTGACTCCTAAAGTCTAAAGCCCTGAGCAATCCAACTAAGCACAAGAAATTAGCAAAGAGTATAGAAATGCACACATGGTCATCACATGGTCCATCTATCACCAGAGAAAGTCCCCCAGTTCCCTCTGAATAGTCACAGTCACATTCAGCAGATAACTGCTGGGTGTAAACAGCCCAAAGACCTGCTTGTAAGGTGCTTATGCCTGCAGTCTCACAGCAGGTGATCTCTGAGTGCTGAGAGACATCCATGTTCAGGATGGTCACACAATTTCTTCCAAGCTCTCAGATAGGATCCAAGTTGACTCAAAACCCAGTATTAATATCCTAAAATTGTTTTGTAGGAGATGGACTCTGGGAAAAATGCACCCTGTAAGAGAGCTCCTATAAACTCTGAGTGCTCTTAACAGGCAGTTAAGTGAGAGGTTGCACATTTACCCTGAGATTTTGGATTCTGTAGAACTGAACGAGCCTCAGACTAAAGAAAGCTATTTAGAAAAGTGAGTCCATGAACCTATCATGAAAGTAAGAGAAACTTCCATATATTCTCTTCAGGGAAGCACCAAGACCTCTGCAAAGACCCTGTGATGTGCCTAATAAGGGTTCTTCACCTGGTGTGCAAAAAGCCAATCCATACAATGAGTCAAGATATTTGTCTTTATTGCTGTTCTGCAGTGGTGCCAGACATTTAACAACATCCACATGCCCAGCACTGCCAGGCTGACAATATATTACCATAAGACACTTGATAGGTTTGATATATTTCCCTATACATCCTACCTCATACACATGAACAACGTCTAATGAGTAAAACATTTTAGGGAGGTTCAAGGAGGTTCCCTGCTTAGCATGCTCATTTTTACCTTAGGAGTGTGTATTTTAGCATTATGATGACCCAGGGTTACTTTAGGATACAATCTTGGCTCATCTTTGGTCCAAAAGTTACATATTTCCTTATCTTATGTGTAAGACAGCAACAGCAAAAGAACACATAAAAACACAGTTTTGTTTCACATCCTATTCAAGGTTTGGTACTTTCCATGATGCCTCAAGCATGTCCCAACTGAAACTTGCTGATTAACTTTTAGCTTTCTGCTTTCACTATCACCTGCATTGTCACCAGGGAAGAATAAACCTCATAAAAGGTTTACAGTGAAATACTTTCGGTTTAATGTGTCCACTGAAATACAGACAGAAGTATTTTGTGGGTAAAGGTATTTGGACCAATCTCTTTCTGAAGTAATAGGACCAACACAAAACAGTAGAGATGGTCTTCAGATGTGCCTTACCATCAAAGCCAGGTAGAAATTCCTTAAAAACAAAAAAACAGCTTTTTTTAGTCAAGATAGCCAATGTCTTACTGGTCTTTTCTGAGAGAGAAAAGCCTCTGTATGCTTCTCTGTGTCTGTGGGCACAACAAGAAAAGAGAGTTGTCTTGGGCCTGGCTGAGACAGAGTGAGTTTTTGTAAGAAGCTGACCCCAACTAGCCAAGGGCATATTCCATCCCATATGATGCCATGCTCAGTATGTAACTGAGGGGTGGAAAGGAGGGATCGTGGCTCAGGAACAAGCTGAGCATCAGCTTTCAGGTGGTGAGAAAATGCATTGTGCATCCCTCACTATATTCTTTTATTAGTATTATTGCTATTATTGTTTCTTCTCTCCTTGTGTTGCTCTGCCCCCATTTCTCAACCTATTAGGTTTTGCCTTTTTCTTCCAGTTCTCCTCCTAACCCACTGGGGTGGGTAGGAGTGATTGAGTGGCCCAATGGTGCTTTGTTGCCAGCTGGGCTTAAACACAAGAAGGGTGATTGTGAAAACAAGAGATTCATACAGATCCAACGTTGAAGACTTTCAGGAGGACATTGTCTGCCTTTTAAATGGAGTCCACTACATGGGCTGTTTGGTTCAAGTTGCACCACTGAGGAATGCTGACGAATGATCCAGCCGAACTCTGCATTGCAAAAAAGGAGGAAATGCATAAGGCTTCCTGGCAGCCTGTTTGATGACAGAAAAAGTATCCATTTTCTCTTCTCTTAAATACAGCCCCAGAGATAATTTCTGATGGAGTCAGCTGCAAAAAGCATATTTACACCAGAGGCACACTGCCTTTTGCCAACTGTCACAGTTTTCATGCTTTCTGCAGTTAGGCCACTGTCTGTTAGATAATGCCCATCCTGGCCTCATCTGAAGAGGATGAAATCCTACCAAGTGAGCACTTCAGTTCCTTCAGGAAAAAAGTCTCTTTCTATTGCTAGTTGAATAGTCTCTACCTCAGAAGAAGTCAGAATCATAGAATTCTCTCTTTTGGAAGAGACCTCCAAGATCATCAAATCCAACCCTTAATCCAACACTATCATGATTACTAGATCATGGCACTAAGTGCCACATCCAGTCTTATTTTAAAAACCTCCAGGGATGGTGAATCCACCACCTCTCAGGTCAGGCCATTCCAATGCCTGATTACTCGCTCTGTATAAAGAACTTTTTTCTGATATGTCTACCAAGTGATGAAAAAAGGTGTTGGGAAGTATCTTGACATTAAAATCAGCGTTTTCCCTCACATTATCTTTTGATTCTTAGTTCAGTGTGTGACTAGAATACATCACACTGTTGTCTCTAAATGACCACAGAATAATTCCTGTGTCTGACATGCAAGTTCTTGTAAGTGGTCATAAGAGATGTACATAACCTGGCTGGCAACTGTTGTTTCTGCTGCAGGACTAGGATTAACCTGACAGCAATAATCAACAGCAAATAAAAACAAACAAGACAAAGCATGAGACCTGACACTGGCCACCAGTGACTGTCTTTTGGCCAAGATGTTTGTGGTTTCATCCTCTGATGAGTCTCAGCTCTCACAGCTGACACAGCTAGCACTACTGATTAAATATGGCATCTGGGTGCTCATCATAATCAACCTTCTTGGGGACCATTCCCCAGAGTGAACAGTCTGGCTCTCACAGCCTGCTTCCTTTCAGCATGGAAGGAAATGTCTTTCAACCTGAAGGTTGGCTCTGGTGCTGCCTCACCTTGAGTACTGTGTGCAATTTTGGGTGCCACAGTACAAGAAGGACATGAAGTTGTTGGAGAGTGTCCAAAGGAGGGCCACAAGGGTGATGAAGGGAATGGAGTGGAAGTCTTATGAGGAAAGGCTGAAAGCACTTGGTCTGTTCAGCCTGGAGAAAAGGAGGCTGAAGGGAGACCTCATAGCTGTTTATAACTTCCTCACCAGAGAGGGAGGGGTGGGTGCTGACCTCTTCTCTCTGGTGGCTAGCGCCAGGACATGGGGGAACGGCATGAAGCTGTGCTCAGAAAGTTTAGATTGAATATTCATAGGAGCTTCTTTACCCAGAGAGTGGTGGAGCATTGGAACAGGCTCCCCAGGGAGGTTGTCATGGCCCCTACTCTCATGGAATTTAAGCAGCAATTGGACTAGGCATTTAGGCACATGGTGTGACTATGGAGTTGTCCTGTGCCTAAACAGGAGTTGACAGAGCACTGGCACAGGCTGCCCAGAGAGGCTGTGGAGTCTCCTTCTATGGAGATATTCAAAACCCGTCTGGACACGCTTCTGTGTGACCTGGTCTAGGGAATCCTGCTGCAGCAGGGGGGTTGGACTAGATGATCTTTTGAGGTCCCTTCCAACTCCTAACATTCTGTGATACTGTGATCCATTCTGTGATTCTGTTAAAGCTTCTCTGACATTGACAGGACAGCTGTAACTCTCTTGAGAAGCTACTCCCGAAGCCTCACCCAACTGCCCTTCCCTGGGCACTGTGACCGAGATTCCCCAGAGGTAACGTGAAGCACGCGGAGTATCAGCAAGTGTCTATCACAAAAAGGATCTTGAAGCCAGTGAAGGAGGGACAAAGACCAGAAATACTGAAGATGACAAATGTTCATTGAGAAAACACTGCAAAAGAAAACCTTAGCCAATGGTTGAGAGAAGCTGAGGACACTGTACACACACCACAGGAAAGGGCAGCAGCTTGCTTGCACATGAGACTACTGCTGAAGTAAACATCATTAGCACTCAGCTGATGAACACCCAGGGAGTAAGCATATATATATATAAATATACATATACACACACACAACTACTTGAAGCTAAACAATCTTTTCTTCTTATCTAGGAAAAACCTTACACATGTTTGATTTTAATTCTCATAGATAAGAAACAAATCAGCTACTACATGGATAAAACTTCAGGTCATTAAACCCTGCTCTTTGTAATCCAAAAGACTAACTCCAGTTCACCAAGTCCCAGTTTCACCTCACCTTGTTTTGGCAGCTCTGTCAGATGTTGGATGTTAAAAGCCTACTCAGCCTACCCTCTCTCTAAAGCCAGTAAAAGGGACATACATGGCTTCAAAAGCCACTTCAGATCTTTTAAAAATCTAAATTATCTTAAGAGATAATTATGTTCATTGACCGTAAAGGAAGCTGAGCAAAACAGATTCTCAAATTACAGCACTTAGGCAGCATAAATCCAGGCCTTAATACATAACTTCAAAAGGCATGTGACTAGCCACTTTGGCTTCAGAGGGATAACATCTGTGTTTAAAACTTTTGCTGAGAACACTGACCAAAGTAATGGGCCATATTCTTGTTTAAGGAGGTATTCTGAGTGCAGGTCACACAAACTTTAAAGGAAAGGAGACTACCCTAGAAAAGCACATCCACAACTGATTTTATTGCTAAACACTGAGGCAGCTGAAGTACAATTCTTAACCTGAATTAATTTCTACACCTTTTGATTCACAGGACAGTATGTAGCCCCTGTGGAAATGAACAGTTTCTATTTGCACATCCAATTTTCAGTTTAAAAGCAGGTGCTTACCTGCAATTCTTTCTTTACTTTCCAGGTTCAGGCATTGTACCTGACCATCAGCACGGCTCAGCATGGCAATTCAAAAGCCAAAACTGACCAGCTGAGAGGAACTGACTGAGCTGGAATTTTGCATGAAATCATTCTTGGCTCTAAGTTACAGAACAGTGTGCACCTGGCTTTCAGCATGCTCTCCAAGAAGTTCTGCTAATTCAAATCATTCAAAACAAAATTCCATCAAATTTGTCCTTCATGAAGTACACGCTGGATATTTGCATTTATGCAAGGCTCCAGTTTCAGGGCAGCAGAGAGGTTTGCAGTCTTCAATGCAGTCTGACCTTACAAACACTGCAAGGCAGGGAAGTATCATTATCTCTGTTTTGCAAGTATCACTGGAACTTGTATGATCTGAACATCTAATACACTACGCAACATATCATTCTCATTGAGGACACCACAGCAGCAGGGATGTACAGGCATTTGGCATCTTGGTAACGTCACGCTGAATTTCTTTCACAATGGCACTGTTAAAACTTTGCTCACTGAAGGGTTTTACAAATGGGGAACAAAGGCATGTTAAATTTTAAAGTGTGTATCAGTCATAGATGTACAGCTTGAGAAGTCAAGTGCCTCTTTTTTGTAATGTACTTAGCAAGTTTTATACTGAACCATTTACTTTATAGCAGTACTCCTAGTGTTATGTGCTGCTACTGGGAGTGCTCAGCACTTCACTAATCATACTCCTCAGTTTCATACTGGGTATTAAAAAATTACCTAAAGCTTGCCTTATAGAGTAGAACAGACACATAAAAGGGTTATTTGGAGGTCAGGGGCACGCAGGGAACCCCTGCAGAGAGATTTTCACGGTTCTCTGTTTCTCCTGGAAGCAGTGGCTTCAGGTTGAACTTGACCAAAGTGCCTGCAGTAACTCTACCATGCACAGGACACACAGCTTCTAACTCAGAGCATAGCAGCAGAGTGGGGATTACAGCCCTGCTGACACTGGATATATTTGTGCAGATGAAAGAATGAGCCGAAATTCTTCCCTTGGGAAATGCATGTATGGCATAAGATGACAGGTCTTCCATGCTTCCTACATTGGGAAAGATGGGCAAGGAGAACTGGGATTGATGTTCTCATTCAGGAAGAGAAGAGATCCCCTCACCTATGGAGCTCCTGCCTGCATTTAACAGGATGTATGTGTGCACGAGGCCCCACGCTTGCAGTTTGCCCAGTAAGTCTGGTGATTTGAGAGTACAGGTTCACAGAGCTTGTGAAGCATCTTAAGACCCATCAACCCTCAGCAAACTGCTCAGGGCATCCAAGATGGAGCACCATTTGGACACCAAATACCTTAAAACATCAGACAAGTGTCAAAGCAGGCTGCCACACACATCCCATTCCACAGGTTCAACTTATCACTGGGAACAATGAACTGCACACTTGTATGCAGCTCAGGAAGCGAGGAAACACTCCAACTACCTACATTCATCCTTGACCCCAGAACACAACTCTTAATCTTTCATTCCCACTTGTCCCTTCCCTCCCTTACCCTATAACCTCCTCAAAACAACCAGCACAGACAAAGTCACATAGCCTCCTTTTTAGCAACTTACAGGGAAAATAAAGGACAACTCTGAGAGCTGACTTGCCTTTGCAATACTATATGTGCCCTTGAGTTTGAAGTGGATACACTACTCCAAACATAAAACAGGAAGTTTTGGAAACCACCTGAGTGTAAATGGCTGTGAACCTATGTAATGCATCACTATGCAGGTTTTGTACTTCCCACACATGGCGGGTTTATTACCACTTAGAGCTTCCTCCTTCCAGAAAAGAGCTCCTTTCCCTTGACACGTTATGTTAGAGTTTGCCTATGGCAGTGCCCCAACCCACATGACTCTTGAAAGTTGCAATGACTGAAGAAAGACAAAAGCAGAGTAACATCACAAATGATAACAAGGAAATGAAGTTGCCCTCCCTTACCTTCTAAGTCAAGTAATCAAAAAAAATAACAATGGAAGTTCAGGCCAGGGTTTTCAGTGCAGACCAAAACAAGCCCTGAGTTATTAGACTTCCTCTGGTAGCTACATGGCAATGTTCTCCTCTGTCACAACAAGATGAGCACAAGAGCCCTCCAGCACACTTTGCCTTCAGAAAGCTGCCCCAAGGGAGTTACAACTGCTTGTAAATAACTGCATTCTCAAACACTGTTCTTTAATAAAAATCAAAACCATTAAAAAAAGCAAATAGCAGAGCTTGCATAAGCATCAATAAATCAACTCCATCTCTCAGCCAAGTCGAGGATGAGACCAACCTGGTGGTAAAACAAGATTTCCAAAGCTGTACTCTTAATGCTTAACACTTAAAGCAGAATCAATATCCTACTGCCAACATTTTCTATTTCTCAATTCTGTCAAAACTGCTTTTCAAAGATATTTTGCAACAGTAAGATAACAACTCATACCCTTTAAATACAGCCACCCCCTCACAAACACCCTTTGTAAAATGGGAATAAAATCTTAAATAGACAAACTGAAAGCATGGGTAATATCTGCTCCTAGTTTTGCTTCTATTAATAATTATGCCTAAAGTTTAAGACCTTTCTGAGGTGAAGCATCTATTACTTAAAGCACAGTACATTTTACCACAGTCATGACAGTTAGAAGACAGTGTCCTCTTTGTAAAGATGGCATTGCACTATTTTCAGGTCTACTTCAGAAGTACTTGGGAACACTGCATTAACAACCTAATTCAACTCCTAACAGAAATTTTTCTGTAATGAATACAAAACTACAAGTATTTTTCTCTGAACACTGGTTCTAGGTACCAAAATGAAGATGAAGAGCCTGATTTTCAGCAATTACATGTTAACTAAAAAGGAGAGGCTGTTTTCTTTATGCAGAATGCCAGTAAAGCCATCTTCTTCCTAATTGCTGTTATTGTTCCTATAAAACCTTAGTTTCAACCTAAATTCATGACACCAAAGTGGAAATAAGTTGACTTCTTTACATTTTTAATGCACAAACAATATTGCACAGCCACCTGCTCTGACTTAACATAGTACAGGACAGCTAACTCCCACCCAATGAATCCAATGACAGTGCTTCTACTCAGGCATGCCTTTTCCAACTTCATCCAATTTAATCTAAAGGCTTGAACAATGAAAAATCTTTGTTAGCTTGTGCTTTGACTCCTGGATCTTCCTAACTATTTTACAAACATGATTCAATTATACAGGAGTACTTCACCCCAAAGCATACTGAAGGCACTTCACTAACTGAAATCAAAAGCTCTCTATGTACCTTTTCAAGGTCAATCATGGTAACTGTTTAATAACCCACAGAATCAAAGAATATTGTGAGCTGGAAGGGATCCACAAGGATCACAGAGCCCAATTTCTGGTTCTGTGCAGAACACCCCAAGAATCACATCATGTCCCTGAGAGCACTGTCCAAACACTTCTTGAACTTTGCTAGGCTTGGTGCTATAACCACTTCCCTGGGAGGCTGTTCCAGAGCCCAACCACCCTCTGGGTGAAAAACCTTTTTCTGATATCTAACCTGAACCTCCCCTGACTCAACTTCATGCCATCTCCTCTAGTGCCGTCACTGTCCACCAAAGTGAAGAGATCAGTGCTTGCCCCTCTGCTTCCCCTTGTGAGGATGGTGAAGATGGCAATGAGGTCTTCCCCCTGTTTCCTTTTCTCCTTGCTAAACAAATCAAGTGACTTCAGCTGCTCCTCATAAGGCTTCCCCTCCAGGCCCCTCACCATCTCTGCAGCCCTCCTCTGGATGGTCTTATAGCCTGATGTCTTTCTTACATTGTGCAAAACTGCACACAGCATGCAAGGTGAACTCAGTCACCAGTGGATTTAACTCTTCAGACTTCCTCAAATTTAAACAAAACAACCACTGCTATTTGCCATTCTGCTCAACAGTGTGAAATAAAAAAACCACCACCAAACCCTCAGCTGTGTTCATGTAATTTATACGCTTTAGTCTTTTACACTTCTTCCACCCTTAGTAATGAAGGGTGGATTTGTCTTCAAGCAAATACAATGTGGTATTTTAAAGAACACTGTAATGGGTATCTTCATCATCCTGGATAAATCCTGTATGTTTTCAAACTACAAAGCACACTAGAACTCAGTTCCACCAACAGTACTTCCCTTCCTTCTCCTCTCATGCCTCAATCAAACCAAACTGCCCTGATGAAAGAAGGCTTAAATGTTGCATAATGTAGGAAGACTCATGGGAGCTACCAAGCCTCCCTGAAGCTTTTTCCAAGAGAAAGGCCACAAAGTCTACATATTGACATTGACCTATTGAAAACATTGATGAAACTCTTTGGTTTCTAGTTTATAAAGATACATACCCCTATGATACTCAAGCCTTTCAGGTACTCCTGACGTGGTTGAGCTTGTGGCACACAGCCTGCTAGAACCACTTTCTTCTTTCCTTCTTGGGCTTTCCTAGGGAAGAACAGACAGCAGGTCAGTATTTTCAAAACTGATCATTTCCAACTTCAAAGTAGTCATATTGTGCATGTGACACAGGAAAGCAACCACAACAAAAGCATTCCCAAATCAAAAGCATCTTGTAGACATTTGAACCTCAGAAACCAAATTAACGAACCCACCAGGAGAACCCCGTGTGAAGCTATCAGGCTACAGCACACGTGGCTCAGTTTGGGGAGTATCTACAGAGACCATCACCACCTGTGTATCCTGGACAAAAGTACAACCCTGAAAGCCCTAATCAAGTTCATTCAACCTTTATTTGCCAATATATGATGATAGCAGAGAAACAGAATATTCCAAGTTGGAAGGGACCCACAAAGACCATCTAGTCCAGCTCCTGTTTATGCACAGGACAACCTCAAAGTCACACCCCATGTCTATGAGCATTCTCCAAATGATTCTTGAACTTCATGAAAGTTGGTGCCATGACTACATCCCTGGGAGAAGTTACACAGAATGCAATAGAGAGTCTATGCAGGGAGGAACTGCTGCCTCAGATCACAGCATTTATGTAGTACCAGTGAGAAATGATCATAGAATCATAGAGTCATCTGGGCTGGAAGAGACCTCAGAGGTCATCACTTACATCAGTCTTCTGATGTTTATGTAAAAATGTTTATTTACTTTTAAATGTGCATTTACTTAAAATGTTTAAGTATGTTTTGACTTAAATTCATATTGAACATTTTCAAGCTTTAATTGCTTGGCAATGACAGAGAAATACTTGACAGGAAATTAACTTACATAATTCCTGATGCTACCTTATCACCAAGTAGGAAACTAGAACACTCCAGACTAAATGGTTTAACATTGTTCATTTCATTAGCAGCATTCTGACTCACTTTCAATTCAACACTGAATATCAAGCCACCACCAAATCTTGAAACCACTGGAAGCCCTGAACAAAAGTACTGGATTGCACACAAAAGAGTCAGATGCAAAACCTACTTATGTTCATGAAACTTGGAAGATCATCCACTAACACATTAACCCAACATGACTACTGCATTATAATCTGCAAAGTTGTCCAAAGAAGCACTGAATAATTGCAGCAGATTTGCTAAGTCTGACATATTGGTTGCTCCAAGAACTCTCTTTCACAGTTGCATGCTGTGCCACAACCCTTTGGCAGACTTTTGTCAAACTGGAACCTTGTAAATCTGTATTTTCTCCAACAATATATGGATTCCTAAAGAGTTTACTGTTGTGCTGGAACAGGCTAAGACATGTCATAACATTTTCCAGAGGAAAAAAACCAAAACCAAAATCATCAAAAAATCCCCACCTCATCCAAAATACACAATTGCTTAGCCAATTTCATACTCTTCAGCTTGCTCTGCTGCCCCCAAGCTGAATGCACTACAGAAAGTAATGTTCAGCAAGCACAAGGATGCTACACTCAGAATCTGGAGATGTCTAGCAAATGCAAATTTTACAAAGAGGAAAAAAAGCCCAACAAAAGCAGACTGGTACCACACACAGGTCCACCACTCACAATTTTTCACTTCATACTCATAATATGGACAAATTGCTTAAATGAAATCTCACAAGAACATGCAAATTGTAATATTAAAGATCATCACAGGCCATCTTGCCAAATACCTTGTATTGGCTGCTGCACTAAAATGAGGTATTTTGAAGGAATAAAAAAATAAATATCCTATACACAGACGGGAAAATGTATTATACCTATTAGCTCCTATCTACTATAAATGCAGCAAATCCCTATAAATCATTCCATTTTGGTTTAGTGGGACTTTCAGGAAAATCTTCAGACATCCATCACACAGAACCTCCCCAGTCCTCCACTTCCATGCTAAAGTACATAACAGAAATGCAAATCCTTTCATCTCTTCCTTGGTAATACTTCTGCAAATAAAGAACTAGGATGAAATACTAAATTTAGTATTTTTCTTAGGCATGGAACCTAGCAACATGTCTCTGAAACCTGCAATCCTTTTCTTTCAGTGATAAATATTTAAGGGCTTTGCAAAACTTCAGAGGTCACCTACTTCTTCATAGCCAAGTGAAAAACATAAAATGAAAAATTCCTACTTCATGCCTTACCTCAAAATGCCACACAGCACCATGTGACACTCCACTAAGTCAAAGGATAAAACTCCCCACTTGTATAGTCTAACAGACACAACCTAATGCCTCAGGGCAAGACAGAAAGACCTGTCCCCAGAAAACAAAGCACACATCCCTGGGCAGCTCTGCAGCTGGTACAATCTGCTGCTAGCAACAACCTTCTCCATTTACTTGAAAACCTGTGAGCACTACAGAAGAAAAAGCTTTTATTCAAGTCTTTTCATCAGATTAAAAAAAAAATAAACATAGTTTCCCTTGACACATTAAATGGCATTTTAATGTTATTTCACAGCTTTAACATTTTGCCATATCTTCTGGGACTATAACTGGAGCTAGAGGGGAAAAAGTTAAACTGAATGTGCTTCATAATAAGCATTGCCTTCATTTAACTTTTTTTAAAGTTGTACAGGTCTCTACAGAATAAAGAATTTTGCAGACTGGGATTTTTTGGGGTTTTTTTTGCTTTAAAATGCAATTAAGTGGAAATGTCAGAACTGAATTCTCAATCATAGTCTATTTTCATGCCACTCATCAGACACTGTAGAGTCCACCAAATCCACCACAAATGAAGAACTATTGTAAGGAAAGGATGAACATTTTTGCCTCATTTTCAAGAAACCACTTCTCCAAACAGGCATTCAAGTACTATATTGTCTCCTCCTTTTAATATTGTTCAATGAGCCCCCCTCATATTAACGAAAGCCTGCAAACATTGTTCTTCAGAAACCTAGTTAGGATGGCAACTGTATTAGAAAAGCCTTTATCCTTCAAAAACATGAATAGTAATGAGAAGAATACCTCATGGAATCTAGGAGGTGGCATGAATAAGGACATCTTCCCTTTTAGACACCCTTTATATTTTTCAATTACATGCACCTTACCTTGAACTTTCAATTTAATTGACTCAGGAAACATTTGGTAGAAAGACACTCTTTTCTAAAAACTACTAGCATGACCCAAAGGGAAATTTAATTAGAGTAATCTTTTGTTGTTGTTGTTTTTGAAAAAAAGAATTATTCAAGCTCCTTCCTAAGTAATGGAACAAAAAAAACAAGTGAGAAACAAGAAGGGCATGTAACAAAGTACTGTATACAGTGGATCTACAGTGAGATCACACATCATATTCCATTGCAACTCCACTGCATAGATATAGCCATTGCAATTATAACTGCACTTAGCAGACTTCACAAAATACATTCCACATATTCTGCTTTTTACAAGGTAAATGAAAATGTAGCTAGGATAGGCAGAAACTCCTGCCTGGCTTAGGTGTACTTTTATTTATGTGGCTTGGATCCTGCCCCAACTGGAATAGTCTACTCTCAATTTTATGCCATGTGTTGCTGCATGGCTCCTCTGCTTTTTTTTTTTGAGGTGTTTTGAGCTCCAAGAAAATGTAGTCAGTAACATGGCAAAGGTAAAGAACACACCCATCCTCCAAAAAGCCTCTCTTAAGTGTTTGCTCGATAGGCACTGCATGTATAGCAACACTGTGGGGTAGCATGGCAGCCAGTGCAGGAAGCTGTGTCACTTTTTCATGACTCATGGAGCTAGTCAGGTGGAACCACCCCAGGGCAATAGAGACCTTTCTCTGAGGAACAGCATAAAAATAAAAAGACATTAAAAAACAAATGTAAAAGTCAGCAGAGAAGATAGGCTAAGCTCAGTGGAAGAGTCTGTGACATGAAAAGTAACTGCTAACTTTCTCTTTGGTAGAAAGAGCTGAGAGAAGCTAGATCATCACTGATTGCTCCCCTTCCCATAAGCAGACCTGCCCACTGGACTTTTATAAGCTGTGAAGTCTTAAGTGAATGACTCTTAGTTTTCAGAGAGCCACCATTACTACTGACCAAGATATCCCAGCTGCACAGGAAAGCATGGCAGGCATCTGAAAGCAAAAGTAGTCTGTTCTGCAGGCACAAAGCTAGCAAACTACAGACTGGTCAGCATGGAACATGCAATTTGCAAAGCGTTCCTGTAGTACCAGACGTGTGCAATCAAGCACTAAACTACATACCCCAAATGTTCTCCAAAACCTATTGCTGGTGAGATTAAATAATGAAGAAGAGTTCAAACAATGAGCAGAAGGCTGCTTGTAGCAGCAGGATTAAGTAACAGCCAAATAAAAGTAAGAGAAGCAGCAGGAGTGGAATTTCCAGCACAATCACTAAATCAGTGGTGAAAAGTGCTTTACAGTGAGTTTAAGCTTCACTCTGATAGTAGCTGGGAAGTATTCATAAAATAGTAAGAGGAAGTATTTCTAATGCTGAAATACAACAGGAAGCATCTTTGTTACCTGAAATGAAAGTGGAAGTATTTCAACCTGGATCCTCCTAGGCAGATGACACCTGACCATACCCTCGAGTTCAAGTTTTTACACCAACGAGCTCCTTCTACCAAAGCCAAGACTTGCCTCCCCATGGTGCTACCAGCACAAACCTGGCAACTTCCACCTTCAGGTGTGTAGAGCTAAATCGAATCATGCAATGCACCAGTGTAGTCTATACAAGCCATTCTCATGACCTTCTATTACAAAAATCCACAGCAGCCCTTCCTAGTTATTTTAGAAAGATATGAAGTGATAAGTCAACGAGAAGTCTGTGTCTAGAAATGCTCAAAGAAATGGTAGGTTACATGAGAAAGTTCTGCTAAGGCAGCTCCAGCTGAACACAGGATGAGCTGGGTGTATGATGAGAGCAGGTTGTCAAAGGTTATAAAAAGTAAAATTAGGGGGATACTACTTCCCAGGCTGTAGAAATAATAGTGTGGTGTCTCTGGGGAAAAAGAAATGCTCTGTAGCTAAAGATTCGAATGTGTGAAAGATTTTCCAACTGCCTCATCTGCTGAATTAATCAGCAGGAAGCCACAAGTTTTAAAGAGAACACAACATCCTCAGAACAAAAAGATGGTGCCTGTAGAGCATCTAGAACACATTCCTGAAAAATACAGAAAAACACAGATATTTTCTGTATGAAAAATTACAAATGGTAACTTAAACTGTGGCTCTGTAGGCTTTGAGCCAATCTAATGTCTCACCACTACCCAAAGGCTTGCTACCCATCCTCCCTGTCTGCCATTGCTACCCCTACCTTTCTTCAACTCCAGCCCCTCCTCCTTCTCATTTCTGGCTACCTGGTATCACTCATCCTCTGCTTCAAGGTCTGGACCCTTCAGGGCCCCACTTAACTCACTGATACAGGAAAAGACTATTGAGCCAAGTTTGGGGCTTTCTTTACCATTTTATTCTGCTAAATTAGCTCATGGGAGGGCTGCAGTAGAGCCAAAACAGAGGTCAAGGGAAAGCTCTTGGGAAGGAAATGGAAAAAGAGGACATGGGAATTCCTTGTTTCATCTGTGGTGAGCTTGGCAAGTCTCATATTGCAGCATTTGAGGTAGCAATGTGCCAAGCAGTATGGGTCAATAAAAACCAAAAAGGATGTAAGAAACTCATGCATGTTAAGCTTTCAAGGTTAGGGACAGTCCTATAGTCAAAGGCACAAGGAAAACCTGAGGAAAGCTTCTCTACACTACTAGAGCAGAACCATTCAAGTCTACTTAAACCTGTCATCTTCATTGTTCACCTACTTTCCCAGCCCCCAAAGAATTACCATCTTTTCCTTGGGAGTCATCTGAAGATCTAAAGTTCATCTGAAGATGATGCTTATGCTAATTATTGGGGTTTGCCAAATTGCTCTTTGAGGATCAATCTGTAGCAAAGCAGCCCTCTAGTGACCATGCTGCATCCTCCAAACCTGTCTCCTTTGGCATAAACTATCAGGTAACATGGGAATACTCCAGAGGAAGGATAAAATTGCATGTTCTTCTCCTGACAAAAGAAAGCGTGCCTTTTCTGAAAATATTCCAAAAAGATATAACTGAGGTTGTAAAAATTTGCTCCAAGTAAAAATAAGTAAATAAAAGCATAAAAACATCCTCCTCCAACAGAGCTTTTCATAAGAGATGAAAAGTCAGCTCTGAGAATAACCCTACAATGTGCATGCTATGTATCAAATTATTCCTTCTGTTTCTGAGAGGACATAGCTGAGGAAGAAAAACTGTATTTTATCTACATTTGGGTATTTGTAGTATCTGTTTGAACAGGCATTACACTTCTGGCATTTTTCCTGCTCTCAGGGAAAAAAAAAAAAAAAAAGCATTCAAACACACTGCTCAAACTTCTGCTTTTCCCATGTACAACAAACCCATCCAGGCTTTTATGGCAGACACTTGCATCCACCACACTCTGAGTGAGCAGCTGCTTCCAAACTATGGGGAATTTTCCCAACACAGCTTATCGCATTAGTTCCAGTTTCTTGATTTGAATGGAAACTTGTTTTCATCCAACTACTTGGCATGCAGTTGAAATGACTGCAGGTTTGTCTGTAAAAGGCAATCTCATTTTAAACTCTAGACCCAGTCAGATCTGTGCCTGAGTTTTACCCCAATTTCCTGTAAATGTAACTTTACAGGCAGCAATTAAAGGTGCAACAGTTATTCTTGGGCACTCATTACTCAAACACAGTATTTTAGTGGTGCTGATGGTCTTCCTGAAAAGGCTTTTGGAGTAACAAGTACAAAGATTTTATCAAATTGAAGAAAATCAGATCAGGATTCATTCAGGAAGAGATGTGATGAAGCAAAAAATGCTAAACCTTCACTAGGTTGGTCAGCCAGGACTTGCCCTTGATGAAGTCATGCTGGCTGTCTCAAATCACCTCCCTGTCCTCCATGTGCCTTAGGAGAATCTGTTCACTGTCCTCCCAGGCACAGAGGTAAGGCTGACAGGTCAGTAGCTCCCAGGGTCCTCCTTGCTACCCTTTTTAGAAGTGGGTGCACTGTTTCCCTTTCTCCAGTCATGAGGGACTTCACCTGACTGCCAGGACTTTTCAAACATCATGGAGAGTGGCTTAGCAATTACATCAGCCAATTCCCTCAGTACTCTGGGATGTAACTCATCAGGTTCCACAGACATGCACACTCCCTTTCCTCAGGTGGTCACAAACCTGGTCTTCTCTTACAGCTGAAGGGTCTTTGCCACCCTGCCCCAGTCCATATCTTGCAGTCCATCCACTCAAGAGGCGTGGGAAGAGAGGTTGCCAGCAAAGACTGAGGTAAAAAAGTTGTTCAGTATCTGTCTTCTCCTTGCCTGTCATTACCAGCTTGGCAGTCATGTTCATCATGGGGGTATGCTTTCTCTGATCTTCCTTTTCTGGCTGACACACCTAGAGAAACCCTTCTTATTATTCCTTGCACCCCTTGCCAAGTTCAGCTCCATCTGCACCTTGCCCTTTCTGACCCCCTCACGACACAACCAGGCAGTGTCCTTATACTCCTCCCTGGAAAGAGTAAACCACAAAATACCAGTGTCAAGTGACATTTTTCTAGGCTATCTCAATCAATGCATGTAGACAACTATTAAAAAGTAACCTTACCCCATTCTTCAAGTGAAATAGTCACATCTCTTCAGATTCTTGCTGACTCACTGAAGTTAAAGTACTTAAGACCAGAATCAGGCAAATGTTTAATTACTATCTTAGAATCACATCATCATTAAGGTTGGAAAAGACCTCTAAGATCATCAAGGCCAACCATCAGGAGAAGGCTCTCTTCTTCCTGTAGTGGGCCCTTTATTACTGATTCTCATTCAAAGCCTTTAACATACTTCAGTAAAACCTGCCAAGAAACTCACCTTGTTCCTCAAGCTCTGTTCAAAGTAAACACTTAACCCCAACAAATATCTACCAAGATATCTAACAGACTGGAATAGATGCCATCTCCATTTGGGACCAGTGCAGATTCACAGTTGAGTTCAGCATGTTGATTGGTCTGGCAACACAAGTTTAAGTGTATCACAAAAATCATATTTAATTTCTGTAATTAGTATTTTGTTTGGTTTATCTATTTGTGGGTTGAAGAAAGAAGAAATGATTAAGTCTTCTTCTATAACTACAGCTTTAAACTACATACCTGAGGCTCAAAGTGTGTATCAGAGAACCTCACAAAACTTTGGCCATCCCCAGCTGGGATGCCTTTTCTACCCTTCTCCTTTTACTTCTGATCTTTAGCTCCTTGCTGACATCACAAGTAATTTTAACTCTGAACTTCTCTGAGGCACAAAGCAGCAGATATACTGAAGTTCCACCAGCTTAACTTTGCAAAAGCAGAAGCTGCAGAGCCACACTGCCAAGGAAGTGCTGCAGGTGGCAAATGCTGGAGTTGCCTTTTAAAACAGAGAAATTACCAGTTTCTGTATATCCTTGAAGCTTTATGTCCTTTAGTACATACAGGACAGGTTGTAGTAAGGTTCTAAAAGCATTTCACTACCTTTCTACATCTTTCATGCTAGCCTTTCTTCAGCAAGGAGCTAAGGAAATGACAGTAATGAGAGTTTTCAGAAGCAGCAGAAATAGCTTCAAACCTACAGCAGTGATTCTGTCCTTTCTCTTTACCTTCTACCACAACTTTCCTCCTTCAAGTGCAAGCATTTTTGCATTCTTTTTACTACTTTGAAAACACAAGTCTTCATGCTCCCCCTCCAAACTTCAAAATTTAATCCTACTCTGCATTTTTTTTTGCCTACACAGATGAACTGTTTATCTGTAAATACACTTAGAGACATTAAACTTCTGACAGCTTAAAGAGATTGAAAAACTTCCCTGATATTTTATAGAAGCCACTTGAATCCTACTCTATTCCTCTGTTCTTTCTACTCATATTCCTGCAGGAATTATAATACTCTAGTGTAGTATTTGTGCCATATCTTGTCTCTATGTTTTGTTGACTGACCATTTATTCAGCTTTACCTTCTCAATCTTCCCACTTGTAGTCCTATTCATCTGTTTAACCATAAAAAGTGCAGTTTAGGGCATACTGTTATTCTAATTAATTTGGGGAATACAATGCTGCCTCTCAAGTTCAGAATCTAGGCAGGCTTCAGGTTACATGCATGCACAGCTGATGGTTGTAATATAAAACCTTGTAGACATAATGGCTAAAGAAATGAAATTACTCTTGAATGAAAATTAAATAAAGTGAATTTCTTTTTCACCCAGAGCTGTAGTATCCTTCTCAGTGACAGACTACCTACTAAAAAAAATATCATCAAGACAGGTTGCTATTCTAGAATCTGAGTCCTTTGCTTTTGTTTTGGTTTTGTAAGTATACAGGAAAGTTTTTCTGTCAGGTAAGGAAGGTGAAAATCTAAAAAAAGAGTGCAGAATTCACATGGACCAAGCACACAAAGCAGTATGTGGTACTGACAATATTGTTTTACTGATAGCTATTGCAACAAAACCCCAGAGGTTTCTATGCTCTGACATGGGACATTCTGATAGAAAGTCAAGGATGACAAAGGAGTTAACAGCCAACTTCTTTTCTATTGGACACCATCAAGGCAGCTGAGCCTGAAAGACAATCAAAATTCTGACCACCAAGGCTTTTTGTTACTCAAAATCAGGTAGCTATGACTACTACATGAAAGAAAAACAATGAAGAATCTTCTGATGAGCCACTAAATATAGTTTTCCTCATGATGTGTACAGAAGACTGTCAGAAACTACCCAACAAAGAACAGGAGACAAAAGTCAATGAAGTAATTCTTCAAAACAGTAAGTTGCCATCTGCTTTTTCCCTCATGGAAATGGGATCTGAGCAGGCCACACTCTGCCTATTTTGTATGAGGAATAAGGACTACAGCATGGAGTGATGAAACAGAAGAAAGAGACAAAGAACAGAACAGAAACAAAACCAGAGGTTTAGCTCCTTTATGATGGCTGGAGCCTTCCTTCTGTCTAAATTACACTGCATCAGACTTGTAATAACCTTTTACTCTTTTTTTCTCTTTAATTCATTAAACTCATCCAGTAAAGCTCAGTAGGCTCTTCCTAAGGGTTAAGGGCTGTTAGTTCATGATCATATTATCTGAAGAGCAATAGAAGTAACAAACCATTCAGTTTAGTGTCTCTTATCCTCTCTGTTTGACCTCATTTTTACAGAATCAGCAAAAATGTAGGCTGGAAAGGACTTCCAGGGGTCATCTAGCCTAAACTCCTGCTCACAAATGGACTACTAACAACATCATTATCCAGCCAAGGCTGGGAAACTTGCTGTCACTTGTTACATCATCTCATTTGATCAAGAAGAGCTTGGTTCCATAATCTTTGTAGTTGCCTTCCAAGTAATTATAGACTCCTATCAGATCATCCACTAGCCTCCTATGTGACAGACTTTTGACAGCCTCCCCATTTTAGTAGTCCTCCAATGGACTTGCTACAGTTTCCTTGCATATCTCAACTGCCTTCACTACACCCAAAACACAGTAATCTAGGTGAAGCCCCACCAAGTAAAGAGTTAAAAAAAAGCCTTTTCTCATCCTCCTGGTCATGTTTCTCTTATTCACAACTGAGAATGACCCCTAAGAGCTGGCTCATGCTTCTTGGTCCTAACCATACCTCTCCCATTCTTTGCCAACAGCTTTATCTCAATAGATAATGAAGCTATGTTAACTATTGGAACACAGTAAATCACAGGTAACACCTACCAGGATTTCAGGGGTTTATCTCCCATCCTAGTTATCAGAAATGTCAGGAGAAAGGCCTCCTTGCAGTATGCTATTGATCAGTGGCTTTTTAAAGGCAATAATCTATCATAGGAGTAATGAGTAATTTTTAAAGGCTACTTTGCAAGTCCTGTGCAAAACAAGCTAGGTGATTTACAGATAAAGTTTCTTTAACAATCTCTAACCTTCTTCTCAGTCCCATTTCTGATAAGTGATAACCTACAGGTCTGTATGGGAAATGAAGGTGGAGTCCAGCTGCATGTTCCTAGGGCTCCCAAACTTTCTTTGTATGAGATTCATGCCCTTATTAATGCTCTAATGTAAAAGGCCCTCACTGTTAAAGCTCTCTCCCTGGGCTTCAAAGACAGTGGATCAAATGTAAAAGTTTTAACATTCAAGTTTCTCTGTAACATATAAGCAGTTAATACCATCAACCTTTAAACACCTGGTGGTGGTGGTGGAGTCACCATCCCTGGAGGTTTTTAAGAAGAGGATAGATGTGTTTCTTCAGGGGATGATTTAGGGATAAGAGTAGTGTAGGGCTATCGGTTGGACTAGATGATCTTGAGGGTCCTTTCCAACCATAATGATTCTGTGATCTCTTAAGCAATATTAATTGCTCAAACAGCATTTCCCATGCAACCACTTCCTATTTTTCATTTGTTCCTTTTCTAACACACCTCTCTGCAAACTTCCAAGTCACCTCCCACCAGGAAACAATGCTCAGTAAAGCAATGCTCTGCACTAAGCACACTTAACGCAGCTCAGAAGAAGAAAGAATCTCCCTGGAAATGATCAATCTGTTAAACTGCAGAGAAGAAATCCATCTGCTCCTACCAGGAGTTTTCAAAGAAAGTCTGTTCTGTAGTTCTCAACTGATCTGAGAGGATGGGACAAGTGCTAACACAGAACTTACACCCCGGAAATTCACTCTAAAAGAGTCCTCAGATTTCCCTTCCAAATCTTCATAGTGATGCAAGGACATTTTTTAGACTGACTGCACTAAGTGTATAATGTTTTCTTTGAAATACTACTTCATTAATAAACATCAGAATTTTTTCCTACTGTAGCCCATAGAGAAAGATTCAAAGTGTTCAATAGGTAAGTCTTCCAGTGATTGAGCCTTTATTCTCAACAGTCTACACACAGGAAGATCTTCCCCTCTCAGCAAACAGAAGTTTAAAAACAAACAGGTGCCAGAGGGAGTCAGAACTTTTCTTTTAAATAAAGCTGAAATTGGGAAATTAAGCTTTGCACTCCCTGAAGCTCCTTTCAAAATCTGAGCTCCATTCATCAGCTTTTCAAGTCCCTTGCTATGGGACAACATACTCCACGTTTCTCTTGTACTTTGGGAAGCAGAGCTAGTGTTAACTTGTTTTGAAGATGATATAAAACTCTGTTTGCAGGATGTAGGCCTATCTGGATCAGCAGAATGCAGGCTAAATTCTTCAGTAAGGGACAGTAAGCATGTACATAAATATGGGCTACATGCATACCTGTTTCAGAATTCACTACAGGATTACAGAAGTCAAAAGGTAACTTCTGCTTGGTGTTACTAGCAGCTTAACTTGAGGGTTGTTTTTTCTTTAAGGCATTTTAGATTTAACAGCACAAAACACTAAGAAGCAAACATCTTAGGCTGCTTACCTGGTTTTAATAGGTTTTAATAATCTCTTTCCATAAAGCTAGACAATGCTGCACTGCTGACTAGCCTTTTTTCTTTTTTTTTTTTTCTAAATTAAAGTTCTTACCCTGTTCTGTGTCCTGATCTTGGGTCAAGTGAAGGCCACATCTACTCTGATGACCTTCAGAACCTTCACTCCTGATGTGCTCTCCTTAAAATGTTGTTACAGCTACATTTGCCCTCTCTACTCCCATGAGCATACTAAAAATTACTCTGACTTTCCACCTCCCTTCACAAGATATTTCAATTTAGGGAACACTTACTCCATCATTTCTGCCAGTGTTTTCCACTTTCTGAAAAAGCTATCAGATGTTATATGCAAGAACATCTTCCCTCTGATAGGAATTAGGCAGGCTCAAACATGCCCCTGTGTAAAGCAGAGTTAGCTTACAGAGATACTGCACTATTAGATGTGTTTTCTAAATTATTTCCTTCTCTGAAAATAGTTGTATCTAAAATAGCACTGGGGTGGGTAGATAAACTGTGTTTCCACCCAGCTTGAAATGTCTTCAGTATCAGAAAATCAATGTCAATAATACAGATAAATTAGAAAACAAAAATAGAAAAGAATTATTTGCTGCAAACTTCTCTCAATCTGTGCCTCTAACAACTTTTGCTTTACAAAGTAACCCAGAAGAAAAAGCATCTAAGTCTTTTACTATCCACACATTAGCTTCATCAATTTTAAAGCAGAATGAGTTATAATATTCAATAGGACTGCTCAAGCTCTAAAAGTAAATCATTTGAGGCTTTGCAGTTAACTCTCAAAAGTTATGAAGTTTTGAAAACTCAACTCCTTCAGTAGATGGGCTGTGTTCTAAACTGTGTGCATTAACCGTGACATCAAAACAGGCAATGATACTCCCCACATTTTTAACTTATCAAACAGTTTTACTACTGTGTTACAAATTGCACCCACTCTTAGTGGCATACCACATCCTTACATTTCCCTGAGAATTTGTAACACATTTATTGGATTTAACATTGATCAATACAAGCCAAAATGTTTTCCTCTATGGACTATAAATCATGCCTTTGATACAGTTCTGCATGACATCCTTATCTCAAAATTGAAGAGATATGGATTTGATGGGTGGACCATCTAATGGATAAGAAACTGGCTAGATGGATGCAGTCAGAGGGTTGTGGTCAATGGCTCCTTGTCTAGATGGAGGCCAGTGACAAGTGGTGTCCCTTAGGGTTCTGTCTTGGGACAGGTGCTCTTCAACGTCTTTATTAATGACTTGGACAGAGGTATTGAGTGCACCCTCAGCAAGATCATGGACGACACCAAGCTGAGTGGTGTGGGCGACACGCCAGAGGGACGACATGCCATCCAGAGGGACCTGGACAGGCTTGAAAAATGGGCCTGTGAGAATCAAATGAAATTCAACAAGTCCAAGTGTAAGGTCCTGCATCTGGGTAGGAGCAACCCAAGATATGAGTAGAGGCTGGGAGAATCACAGAATCATAGAATGGCTCAGGTTGGAAGGGACCTTAAAGATCATCTAGTTCCAACCCCCCTGCCATGGGCAGGGACGCCACATGCACTAGACCAGGNATGATCAAAGTGCTGGAGCACCTCCCCTACGAGGACAGGCTGAAGGAATTGGGGTTGTTCAGCCTGGAGAGGAGAAGGCTTAGAGGGGACCTTATAGCAACCTTTCAGTACCTGAAAGGGGATTATAAGGCAGAAGGAGAGAGACTTTTCTCCTGGTCTGACTGCAACAGGACACAGGGGAATGGCTACAAGCTGAAGGAGGAGAAAATTAGGCTGGAGATTAGAAGGGGGTTCTTTACCCAAAGGGTGGTGAGGCACTGGAACAGGTTGCCCAGAGAGGTTGTGGAGGCCCCATCCCTGGCAGTGTTTAAGGCCAGGCTGGATGTGGCCCATGGCAGGGGGGTTGGAACTAGATGATCTTTAAGGTCCCTTCCAACCTGAACCATTCTATGATTCTATGCTCCTCTACCTTTTGCCTAGCACGCAGGTCTCTCTGGGATAAAGAGAGCTGCCCAATAAATCAGCAGGCTGCAGCATCACACTTCAGTCTTTTAGTATCAACCCAATCTCAGCACTCTCCTCATCTGCTGGAATCTTCTCAGCATTCTGAGATTTGTTAAAGTTAACATTCATCAATTATCACCACATTCTATGGACTTCAACAAAGCTAGCAGATTTATATGCTTTATAGAAAGCACATATAGGATACACTAATGATAGCTAATAAATATATGTCATTAGTACACCCTTACTGCCACTTCAAAACTGGCAGGACCTCTCTTTTTAGTTCTAATATACACAGCCTTTCCCTTATTCTAAGGGAATATCTACAGTGGGAGTCCTAATAACATCAGCTTCTCTTTGACAAAAATCTAAATGATATAATCCTCATTTTGTATCATTTTCCACTTTTCTCCCCATTTCATATCTAACTATCTATGTCTAAATAAAGCTGCTCTAACATCCCCTGAGTAGACCTTTATTCCATATTCCCCATCCTTCTTGATGACAGAATTGTGGAGGAGCTAAGGAACTATTTGCACAAGTCTCAACTTAGTCTATTTTTTTCTTCACAAGTAGTTTTACCTGTTTCTTTAGTTCTTTCTGAATGTTAAACACACTGTTTGCTGACATCATCTCCATTAAAGGGAATTAACTTCACACAGCCATGTATTCTTATCAAGACATCCTTATCAAACTATCAGTTTGCAATCCATTTATCATTTCATCTTTACCCTACACAGTCAGCTTCAAAATAGGTATCTCATTTTGGGTAGAACAATATTGATGGTAAAAACAGAGACAACACTTCAATGTGATATTTAAAGGTTTCTGAAAACCATTATTCAGTTTGGAAACCAGATGAACAGTCCAAACAGGTCACAGGGACAAAGAGTTGTGTAAGAAGGCACCTTGCTACACTCAACCTCCACTTGTCAAGCAAATCTCACCCCAGCAGAAGTTGTCAATCTGTTGTGTACAAAAACAGCAAAACCAGTTTGTTTGCATTCCCAGGAAAAGCTAATCAGTGGTGGGGGGAGCAAGATACATCTCTGTTTACAAGAAAGCTTCCTGAAAGAGTGAAGTTGGAGTTAACTATCAACAAAGACTCCTCAGCCCTGATAGTGGGAGAGAAGGGGATCTTCCCAGTTTCAGTGAAAACCACTGCTTGCCAGGAGAACAGCACGGAAACAGAGAGGATCTCCCCAAATGCAGTAAAAGAACTGTAGCAAAATGTGGGCATCCAGTCTCATAGGATGAATTTTAAAAGACTGCAGAAAACCATCACAGATTATGGCTTTAGTTGAAGACACAGGAAAATCTTCCTCTCTTTAGGAAGCTGGGGAAACGACTGTTTGTCCAAAGTTTAAACAAAGGGTTCTAGGTAAGGAACAAAACTAATGGCATTACAGACTGAAAATCCAGCTATTTAACAAGTCATTTGCAAGAAAAATCTTATTTTTTTCTTTCAAAAACCCTACCTGCCTGAGAAGTTAACTGGCTAAACATTCCCACCTACTGCCAGTGCATGTCTAACAAGCACTGCTTAGAAAATATGCCAGAGATACTTTACCATTTCACAAGAAACACAAACACCACTCTATGGTATCAAGAATTTTTAAGCATTCCCTGCAGCACCTAGAAACAACAGAACAGCAAAGTTTCTAATTGCCTGTTATAAAAAGCACACAAAACCTGAAGACATGACAAGTAAAGTTTCTTTTTGTTATTTCTGTTACACCAAACCACAGTTTTTCCTAATGATTTCATGTACTCCAACTGTCAACAGAACTCACTATTCTAAAGAATCAACAACCTCTCCTAGAGGAGGGCAATGACCAACCCCCAACTGTCTGAACATTGCTGGTTCCTGCTATTCCTCTCAGAAACCTGGGCTTATTCACGTGGGATTTCAGACATCACTCCTTCCACAAAGACTTCTGCTGGAGTGAACTTATCTCAGAGGAGAGAAGTAAAAGCTGGAGCACTCATGTACATGGGAACTTTCAGAAAACTTGGCTTTGTTTCTACCAAAGCAGTATTTCCAACAACCTGAATGGGCTCAATTGGTTAAGGACTTGTATCAGACATCAGATGATTCTGAACTATGGTTTTGAAGGTCAACATTTGATCTTGAACTCTGCTATTAAAACAAAAATATCTTAAGTACCAAAACAACAGAGATTTACTAACAAGCATTGCTCACAAAATACACACCACCTAATTTTGAAACCATGCTACATCCCTGAGTAAGATTGAAAACCATACAGCAGAAGCTGAAATAAGAATTCCTAGTGTGCCAGAAAGATCTTTTAAATAACAAACAAATAGCTGGTTTATCCTTCTGAATGCAAATTTTCAGCACTTGTGGGTTTTTTTCCCCAAGACCTGCAATACATTAGGATTGCACTGGTGTAGAAACTAACTTGTGTCAATTTGCTTTAGAACTTAGTCCTCAAAGGTGAAGCTTTCTGTGGGCTCTGAATGACGAGGTCTGGGCTGAGTAATTCACATAAGCCAGGTCAGAATTCTTTACTAACAACAAGGTGGATTTGTCTGTGTTAAATGGTTTGGCAGTTTACAATAGGAACCTGGAGGAGGGCAACCCCATGTCTTGGCTGGAAGCAGAGAGGACAGCTTCTGGAACCCTGCTTATCAGCCAAGACCCAAAAGCATTTACATGTGAAACTCACTGTGAGCTGGGAACCCTTTTATCAGACTAGAGATAAACCAAGAATAAACTGTACTAAACACTAAAGTGTAAGAGCACTATGTAATATCGTAGATGAAAACAAAACCACTATCCCTCAGATATCCTTTCAGCTGTACTGTATATATTACTTAGCCTCAGGGAAAAGTTCTGAGATCAGCCTCAACAGGTAAAACACAATAAAAAGTCATGGCAGTTTGTATTTGCATGGTTAGTATATTCTTATGTTGAACACACTAGAATCTGATTGATTATCTAGAGTTTATTAGACAAATTTAAGAGACCTTGAACTCTTCTCGTATTAATTAAGGGCACCTACTTCATTAGAATTGTGGTGCTTCTCACATGTTCTCCCCCTTCAAATAGGGTCTTAACTACTCAGGTACAAAGGGCTGACAAACAAAAAAACCCTGGGTGAGCAAGCAATACAAATGAAGGCCTTTATAATTCTGTGTACAGACTATCTACAGGCATATAACTAGTGTAGCTACCAAATACCTCTGTAATGGTGTACTTTACATCCTCAGCATCCTAAAATTGGGGGGAAGGTGAACACTAAGACCATTAAAATATTGCTTTTCCAGCAGCAATAGGTAATAAACAATATATTTCACTTAACTTTTCAATTGCTTTTTGAAATCCCAAGTCTCCTCATACCTATCTGATTAGCTATTACCCCCTTCTTACAGGAAGACACATCTAAACAGAGACTGAAGTACACTGAAGGGGTAGTAAAAAGAGGAGTTACTATACCTGAAGTCTTTACTGTGGATCCTTTATTCTACCTAAGTTTCCTGTTAACACACTTCATCTCCAACCCTTGAAATAGTTCATCCACTTCTACACTGAAGGAAGACAAGGGGGAAGGAAGAAAAAACCCCATTCTTCAACCCAATATGTCTTTCACTCGAAGTTAATCAAGTTTACTGATGTAAACCAAAACACAATTGCAGCACATCAAAATATGTACTGGTTGTTGGAGGAAAGACCATCTCAAGCAGTTCTCATTTGTACTCGAAGTTGTTATGCTGACTTCAATAAAGATGAGGTAACTAAAGTAAAACGAGTCTGCTTCATTTATTAAAGAAAGGCTTAAATCTCAGAGGTGATCTCTCATTCAGCCATTTCTCATTTAAAAAAAATCCATAAAGACTTCAGAAATTCAAGTGACTTATTCTGGGTTGTCTTTTCTCTATGTTCCCCATCCCCAGCCAGAGAGATTGCAACATTTCCAATGAATGCTTTACAGACTAGTTCTGGCACTTCTGCTGGAAGATCACCACCTCACTGTTTCACTTCTGAATTGCTCTGCATAGCCAGAAGGCTGACCCTTGCTGCTAGTGTGTCAGATACAAAGAGGAAGATCACAGAATCACAGAATATTAGGAGCTGGAAGGGACCTGGAAAGATCACCTAGTCCAAGCCCCCTGCCGCAGCAGGATTCCCTAGACCAGGTCACACAGAAGCGCGTCCAGACGGGTTTTGAATACCTCCAGAGAAGGAGACTCCACAATATCTCTGGGCAGTGCTCTGGCACCTCAACTGGGAAAAATTTCTACGTGTATTCAAGGAATCCTCAGCACCCTGTGTTACAGTGCTGACCCTTTAGATCAAGATCCTTGTGCATGGTATTTGATAGTTTGTTTTTGGGGGGGTTTTTTTGGAGGTGGATGTTGAGGGAGGTATTATGATTTCAAAACAAATAATAAGTAAGTCCAAGAGTATGTCAAGAGGAGGCTGGCCTGCCAGCCATTAACAGCACTCAGGTGGGCAGGCAAAGAAAACATCCTGGCTCATCCCAGTGCTCTCCAAGGTGGAAGCAGTAGGTGATACAGGAAGAAGCAGAGGAGAAGGGATATAGGATCATAGGATTGTCAGAGTTGGAAGGGACCTCAAAGATCATCCAGTTCCAACCCAAAGAGGATGGCCTGGAAGGCAAGGTATGGGGGTTAACCAGATCACAGGAAATGTTGAGTGGTTTGCCAGTGCCTGGGAGATCTGTCATCCTGTCTTCAGTGTTACCGGAACTGATTTCCACCAAGCTGACCATTCTGAGGTGCCTCAAGACAACTGAACTACAATGCTGTATACACTGACTTCCTCAATGCTCTCCCAAAAGAGCTAGAAGCCAGTTTCTCCCCTTGCAAAGTACCATCAAGTACCATTTAGCTTTCAAAATCCAAACCAAACAGTTGCTATACTCTTACAAATACACAAGCAGAAGGATCACAAGTCTGCTCTATCCCAAGGAAACAACATATTTCTATAGTTGTACATAAAATCATCTACAGACATATATTAAAACACTATAAAATTGAGCACAGAAAGGCAATGGATTGATGTTGATTTATTATCACTGTGGTATTGAGTAATATAAAATAAGCTAAAAATGCAATAAATTGCACAACATTATTTCCTGGAGAACAGAGCAGTCATCCTCCATGGAAGGCAACAAAACAGGTTGTATCTCATGCATTCATTTAGACTGTTGGGTGATAACTGTCTGTAAATAAGGCCCAAACTTGACAGAGTTCTCAGAACTCATACACATGACTTAGAGTAGTACGTGTACTAAATATGACAGTTCAGTTGATATAAAGCACTTAACACTTTTAAGACTACAGTATGCAGAATTACAATTCTCAGAAAGATTTTTAAGACCATGTCCATGTTATTTCAGAATTGGGTATTATATGCTCTCACCTTGATTTAAAACATTTTCATTTAAGATGTTTGTGTCTTCCCTAAGTGATTATCTGCTCTGGATCTGTCAGCAATTACTTATCACTGTTTCAATACTGCAAGTAACTTCAACCAACAGATAGTGTTTTTCCAAGTTTCATATCAAAGAAAAAGAACAAAAGTCTATGATAAGAGACAATTCTCAAGAGCTATGGTGAACAGAGTAAGACTTCTCATGTATGTATTAATTAAGGCACTAATATTTTACAGAAATGTCCTTTGCTAACTCCTGCCTTACTCCTTAGTTTCCTTCACTCTACCTTTTCTACTTTCTCTACCTCTGCTGTATTCTGCCAACTGACAGAACAGTGCAGTGTAAGTGCTTTCTGCTATTGAACAGAGAAACTATTTACTCCTCTGTCTGATCACAAGATAACAAAACCTCTTGGTGTGTTTTGTGCTGGGGGTTGTCTTCCTGCACCAGAACCAGCCCTGCCCTGCCTCTGAGCTATAGCTGCCAGCACTCCACTCCAAAAAGAAAAAATGAGAAGGCTCAGAAAGAAATACAAACAAGTAGAGACTATGAACAGATGTCTAATGAGAAATTCTGCTGAAAGGGGAACAGTAAGTTGTCAAAACTCAGAAAAAGTTATTTCCTTTGGACCCCATCAGCAGATAAGAATTTGTTTGGTTTTAACTTAGCGAAAGGTAGAATTGTTACCCAGTTGCTAACCTCTCTCTGTCACACATTTGCCTCCTTACCTTTGCTCCCACTCAAAAGTGGCCAAAACTGATATTGTAAGTAGCAACTAAAACCAAGAGAGGCTATGATCAGTTGTATTCAGTCAACACACCTCTGGTGTACATACAAACCCCAAATTTCCAGTAGGGCCAGCTGCTGAGAGTCCTATCCAGCAGTGACCATCTTCAAATAGGTCATCATTATTTGTATTGCTTGAAAACAAACCCATAAGAAAACAAATTCAGGTGAAGACTATAATTACTCATCACCACCATGAAAATTTGTGCCTACTCAGGAATTTGCAAGTGCTTAAATCTTGTCTTGCAGATTTGGAAAAGGGGCCTCTAGAGTTCTGCATTTCTGGAGTGTGTGGATTACCATTAAGGAGAAAAGCAGATGGCAGAAAGATGGCTTTCAGATCACTCCCACAAATAATGATCTTCTGTCTTCATTTCTGGGAGGTCAGCTTGCAAACTGGAAAGGTGACCAACAGATTGATCAGTGGTCAGCCCACATCTCCAGCTACATCTGTGTGGATGATCTTCTGGATGCATTTGCATTTACACACCGTGGTAACACCCAAACCAAAATCTTAATACCAGTTCAAAAAGGATTTGGCTTTTTTATCCACAAGTTTGCCTAAAGCTCCAGTTAAAACTCAGCAATCTGCTAAGTACTGGTAGTATTAGTGAGGAAAAAAGCACAGTCATCAGACCAAGTTAAAATTTGAATAAATATTCCCAGTGAAAGGTTTGATGCAGAGCTGTCATTGGAGCTGCAACTTTCCCCAGACAGATCTGCACACAGACAGAACACCCAGATAATCTTGACACAAAAATCACTAGTCTTGACTTTCTCTGCACAGCTTGTATTAGAGAATACAGACATACTAATGGAAGCTAGGAACCTTCTATTTTGGTAGAGCTAACAAACACAAATTTGAACAGAGGGACAGATGGGGAAACTGCTAAGCTAACATAAAATTACATATTTCAAAGGCTGGTTTCTGGCACGGTAATAAAAAAAGATAAATCTGCTAGAAACCATGCCAGAGGCAAGCAGAAATATAATCAAGTGAGTATATGAACAGCCTACCTTCTGAAGGCTATTTGCTCTCTTAGCAAGCAAGCAACTATAATTATCTTCTCAACTACCTACCGCAGGCTCATAAGTTTAATGAATTTCACTATTTGTAAGATGGTTAACTGCTGCACAAGAAGAGTTAATGCCTTATTTAAAAAAAATCCAAACAAAAAAACTAACACAAAACCACCCCACAAAAACCCAAAACACCATACTACCACCACAATATCTCTTGACAAGCCACAATATGAGGGGATAACCCAATACCCTCCTGGCTCCCAAAGATCCCTACCAGAAAGCTCTCCTGCAGTATTACTGCACATACTGGGAACTAGCTGGGTAAGCACACATAGCAGACAGATGTTTCAGCACATCCTGAGATGCTAGGGCTGACTATCCCATTGCATGCTAGAATAACCTTATTACTAAAAAAAAAAAAAGCAAAGGCTCAGAATAATGCTGCTTTGCATTTCATGGATCAGCTTTCAGCCAAGGACCATAAATCCTTTCTTTTGTCCAAGAAAGTTTTTCTAACCTCTTACCCACCAGGTGGATAGTGTTCTTTATCACAATTTTATAACCTCAGAAAGTAAAGAGTGACTTGTTCAAAGTCACTCAAGCAGTAAAACCAAAACCATGTTCCAAAATCCAGACCATCATCCTGTTGTCAAAATTTAGCCAGCCTTGCATGGCAGGAAACAAGAGACAGACTGGCTACAACTTTTTCCAGTTCAGTGGACAAAGATTTCTCTTTAAGTGTGTTACAACATTGGAGCCACCAGAGCCAAAAAACTGCCTGACACAAAATGAACCACATTCAGACTTTCACTGCCCAAGTGTTGCACAAACCCTTGCTCTCAGAAAGACGACTGGCACTCACAGGGATGAATCTCCCCCACTATGCCATTTCTGAGAGTGGGAGCGAGAGGCACCAATGAAACTCTTGGCATTTAAGAAAGAGTGAGTTTGGTTTGAAATAGCCTGCACTTTGTTCTACCTGCCTCACGTGACTGATTTAACTTCACAAGGTTAAGTCACAGAAATCTTTCTGGAATGACAGTGTCAGAAACATTCTCTTTTCCAGAGAGAGTACCAAAAATGCCTAAGAGAGCACAGGAGGAGTTGTTAGTTGTCTGGCTCCAGCCAGCTAGCAAACTCCTATCCCTGAGGCCAGACCTCCAGCCGGATGGGTCTGAGGTGGAAAACTGACAAGTACCTGAAAAGCACCCAGCAAACAGCCCTGCATGCGAACGAACCAGCCCGGCATGCTCTCCTTCCGGAGCCCCCAGGTGGCAACAACTCTAGGAAGCTTATTAAGAATGTTTATCCATCCAACTGCCACATTGCTTGTGCTCTTCCCAGTGTGTTTTAGAGACACTGACCATGGACTCTCAATGGTAAATTGGCCTGAAAGCTGTTCATGGATCACACTGTCTTCATGTATGTACTGCTCTGAGGAAGACTGTGGCTTTAACTGCAATGTGGGTTTTACTTCTCCCAAGCATTTCCAAGATGCCACTAGAGATCAAAATGAATTATTTCTTCTTCCTCAAAATAATCAAGCAGACATTTTTAACTAAAGTTAGAGTTTAGCACTAGAGAACCAAGGCATGGGGCTGTGTTATCAAACTGTTCATAATTTTTGTGTTATCAAGTACCTGTAGTCAGAGCAAAGCATGCTTTTGCATAGCCAACCCCAGTGCACTTCAACTGCAGTTCATAAATTTCTCCAATAATCCTTAGTACACAGTGGGGTTTTTTTCAACAATTTAAGAAAATTATCAGGTTTTCTGCCAACAGAAATATTACCTGCCTACAGCTTCAAATTCTACTATCTCCCCCATAATATAGTTCTACTGAACCTAACCATGCTCATGCTTTACAAAAGAACAACCACCACAAAAACTTTTTTCCTTCTTTAAACATATTCTCAGTTTTCATTTTAAGGAAAACTGATGAGTTCAAGCTGTGAGGAACAGAGGTCAGTTAGGATTTCTTTCCACAACATCATTTAGCTGCTTTCAGTGCACTCATGTTCCTACTGTGAAACTCTTCAAAACCCAGGGGGTACAGTGGCCATGCTAGAAGACTGGTTACAAAAGGCAAGGCAACCTAGCTTGGAAGGGGCTAGAGCAGAGGCTGGAAGCAGCCCAGCCATGCCATCACCACCCTCACTCCACCTATGCTGAATTACCCTGAGAAAGACAGGATTCTGCTGCAGTTGACTGATTCCAGTTTGTAAGTCAACTCCTGAAACAAGCCAAGGTGCTTCTAGCTACACCCTCTTGTGTTACACAAGAGAGGATTTAGTTAGTGGCTGATGAGCTGTTCCAACTCAAGGAACAGTATTTCTACCACACAAATAGCTGTAATACCACCAGCACTGCAGTGTCAAAAGCCTATTCACAGAGTCGCTGCTTCTCTAAGCTAGGAAATGGGGTACACAGCAGGAACACAGGCAAAGCCTGATCTAACAGATGTGATGCTTCCAAACTTGTAACAGGAGATTATGAAATGCTTTGATATCCTATGCAAGCTTAAAGCATTGTTTATGTCTCTCTACAACTACCTGAAAGAAGGCGTAGCAAGATGGGGTCAGCCTCTTCTCCCAGGTTACAAGTGAGAGGACAACATGAAATGGGCTCAAGCTGCACCAGAGGAGGCTTAGATTGGATATCAGGAAAAATTTCTTCCCTGGAAGAGTTGTTAGACACTGGCACAGGCTGCCCAGGGAAGTGCTGGAGTCACCATCACTGGAGGGGTTCAAAAACATAGACATGGTGCTTAGGGACATGGCTTAGTGGCATGGTGGTGATAGGCTGATGGTTGGACTTGATGATCTTAGAGATCTCTTCCAACCTTCATGATTCTGTTTGTTTACACATTCCATATCCACATGAGAGCTGAAAGCTATTTAAATGCCTACCAGTTCAGTGCAGACAGAACTGACTGGAGTTATGCAGATTCCAGGATGTGTCAAATACTGTTGGAAACAAGAATAGAAGGGGCCAGCTTTTGTCTGTTAACAAGCTGACACAAGAACACATTTTTGATAGTTGCTCAATACATGGTTGTATTCAATTTTTTTTTCAAGTATCTAATTTTGGTCCCTGTAAGAATTCCTACAAAAAATAAACCCACCAGAAAAAAAACCCCAAACCAAACAGAAAAACCCAAACCAAAAAATCTCATGCCACTCTAGTTTGCTGCTGCTTTTTAAATGACAGAAATCTGTCACTAATGCACTTTTTAAAATCACAACAGGCAAGTGCAAATAAGGCTTCAAATGACAACAGCAGTAAGTGTTATGCTGCCTTCCTCATTGGTTCTGACTGCATTTCCTAGGAAGAAAGTATTAGCCTCCACAGTCAAAAATCACCTTCTTTCTGTAGCCTAAGACAACTCAATGAAGAAGACTAATTCCAAAATTACCAGGTTCTGAATGCTTGCTACAAAATACTGCCAATACATTTCAAACCCAAGCCATTAGGTTGACACTAATTGTGTTATTTATTGCAGTGGAAAGATTTCAGGTGCGTACAGTTTTCCTTCAGTGCTTATTTTGCAGTAAATGCTTTCTGCATCCTTACATAAACTTAAACAGAACACACCACAAAATAAAAAGAAACCAACTCTGCTTCACATCTTGTACTTTATGATAAAGTTTTCAGCAAACTACACAAGGAGGTGCTTCTTCCCATTCATCCTTTGGCTTCTGAACTATTACTCAACCTCAGAAAAAACCCAAATAATTAGAGGAAAAAACAGAAGGTAATGGTAAAAAAAAAAAAAATCATTACAAATCTATCAACTTTTCAACAACTCCCACATTACTGGGGGCACCAAAACTTGCCTGTGAAAGAATAACGTGGGAGGAAGCTGAGGGTTAACACCAGAAGTCTGCAGCTGCCAGACCTAGGCTGGATTTTTTTCTGCCAATGACTTGATGGAGAAAAACAGTGTTACTTGCTTTCTCTGAGGGACACACCACAAACCTTGAAGTTAAAACAAGAAAAACCAAAAATTAACCCACAACATGCCAAGAGACATGTCTTGCCCTGAGCTGAGCCCACTCCCAGCACCTCAAAACAGAAGCTGACTGCTCCAGCACCTCCCTGTGACCTCAGATCCAGGGGCAGGTGCTGACACAGCATTAGGAATTAGTACCCAAGAGCAGCTGACTAGCAAAAGGAAGTAAGTTAGCCTATGATTAAGTTTTAATTTACTTGTATGTGATAGAAATACAGTGGTGCATTCTGTGATCACTGAAAGAAAGAAATCAAAAGCCTTAGGAATTGGAGGAGGCTTGCATTCAAGGGGCTAGTAGCCAAGCACTTCACCATCCTCCAGCCTCATCCTGGCATCAGTCATTTCAAATCTGAAATAGCATTTTGCACCTGCCAGCCCAGGCAGCCTGCAGCTCTCCTGGATGGTTCCTAACACACCTGACAAATGCACCAAAAGAGTGCAGCCACTTGCCAGATTGCTACAAGGACAAAGGTACAGCAGGTGGCCATCCACAGCTCCAAATTCAATCATACCCTGCTCAGAACCTTGCACCAGTCCCTGCAGTTTAACATGACTCTTCAGCCTCAATTTTCAAACTAAACAGAAAAAGGTGTTTAGTGACACAGGAACCATGGAAGGAGACAAAGATCCAAGTGCTACTATTCAGCACTTAATAGAACAGAGAAAAACTATCACATCTTTCTCCCCTCATTCTCCACTTTTTTCCCTTTCAATATTTATTAAGTAAACCAGGGCTTATCTGGAATAAATCCCTAGTGCTCAGTGAAACACCAGGTGGTAGACAGGGTTAGAGTTTCTAGCAACAGATGGCTCAAACATTTTATGACAAACAGACATGGGACTATTGCTAGTCAGCCCATCTTTCAGTTACTTCTTTATACTACAGCAGCAACAAGCCCAGGCAGCTCCAACAGCCACTCACCTGAGCCAGGGCCCCACCTCCCATCAAAGCCATGGGGAAGCTGGTGGCAGAACCCTCAGCCCCTGCTCCTCAGGTGCTGCTTCACAGCCAGAGGGCATAAGGCTCAGAGAAAATCCAGTGCTTCCCCTTTCAGACAAGAAACCAGGGAACCAGTGGCTCTAGAGGAAAGCTACAAAGTGCAACCTATGCCTCATATGTTCAAATGTAGTATTTTTTACCTACTTTCACCTGCTCAATGCCTTATCTGCCTGAATTCAAATCAAATGCCATCAGGTATCCTTAGCCTTAAATGGGAAAGGAATTTTTGGCTTACATGCTTTGCTGTGCACCATAAAGGAAGATTACTTGGTTCACCTGAAGTAATGAAAAACATTCAGCTGTTACAATTCCACTAGTCTTAATAAACAGAAAGAGACTAACCACAAGAAAAGCAGCCACTAAATACTACATTAGCCCAATGCGTCTCTCATTGGTAACCTAACTACAACAGACTGCACCTGAAATGTGTACAGAGTCCCAGACAGGTCACTCCAGGGGGACAAGGACAGCACAGAGGTCAGCCCAGACAGAGCCACACTTCCACACTCCCTCCTTCTCCTTCCAGGAGTTCAGACAAGAACTCAGGTAAAACAACTTGCAGCCTCATCCTGGCATTAGTAATTTCAAATCTGAAATAGCATTTTGCATCCATTTTGCAGAATCTGGCACTGTGCTTGTAATATTTTTAGTGCTATGTCTCAACTGATGTGACTGAAGTTTGATATGCAAACACTAATGCCTACAAATAATCTGAATCCCTACTTAAAAAGTGCTGTCGGGTTTGGGATTTCACTTTCCTGATTTATTTATTTATTCTTATTTCTTTTTCAAAGGCATTTCCACTTGCAGAAGCAAAGAGGCCATGAACTAATAACTTAATATCTAGTAATAACTTAAATAACATAACTTAATATCTAGGAGAAAAAGCTAAAAGATGGAAAAACAAAGGCAGAAGCTTGAGCTCTTCTTACACTCCTAAAAATACATTAGGATGAGGGTTTTTTTCCTAAAATAAGCTTACTAAACTGAGAGCAGTCAAATTTGTTTTGCATGCAGAAGCAGTAACAATAGATAAAATTTCATAGCATCAGAAAAAGAACATTATCAGCATTTTGTATTGGTTTGGAGGTCTTCCATCTGTTGCTTTCCTACTGCAACATTACTGATATCCATTCCTCTTCCAGCAGTGGCTACTTACCTCAGTAGAAGAGGCATCAGCTGAGAAGGATAATTTAAACCAGTTGTGTAACCTCCTTGATATTTAATGGAAATCTCTAATATATGACTACTGCTAAAATAATGAATCACTGCACTAAGCCAGCCTATAATCTTCATTTCCTCACACCTGTTCCAGATAAAACATTCACATCCATTTCAACTTTTAATAAGAAATTTGCATCCCAATTTTGGTCTCTAGACCCATCCCCCAGCATTTTTAGCAATGCAGTGTAATCAAACTGAACACTCTAAGTGTTTGCTACATTAAGACACTACCACACTCCTTGGACACGCAAGCCAAGTCCAACAAAGACTCTGCTTATTTTTACTCAAATAGCACTTATCTTTAAGGGAAAAAAAAGTGAAAGGCCAGTTGTTTTTTTCTTGTCAAGATATTAATGTCTCCATGTCACATGAGTCCATCTACAATTGTTACTCACACAATAACTTCTGGTAATGGGGAGAAATTGTACAGTTTCTACAATAAGGGCTGTAAGAGGAATGGAGGAATAAAAGGGCTGTGTTTCTGCAGTCCTAGCTATGAACCCATGCAGAAGACTCAGTCTTTGCTCCCACAGTCTGGGATACAGGCAAGGAAGAGAGAGGTTGTGGAGTCTCCTTCTCTGGAGATATTCAAAACCCGTCTGGACGCGCTTCTGTGTGACCTGGTCTAGGGAATCCTGCTGTGGCAGAGGGGTTGGACTAGATGATCTTTCCAGGTCCCTTCCAACTCTTAACATTCTGTGATTCTGTGAACTAAGACTGAGGAAAGGCAAACTCTTTGAGAACACACCACCATGGTGAACTTCTAGGTCTCACCCTTGTATTCCTGAGGACTTAGGAGGAAAGGGACAGCCAGCTGCTCACAATGACTCATGGTAACTAGCTCATCCCTATTTCACTGCTTTCATATACTCAACCAAAACCAGAATGGTACAACCTCCAGGAGCAACACTGAACCACAATGTGTTTACACACTGCCCAGCACCAGCCTCTAAGAGCCCTAGCTGCAAAGGTGATCAATGCAATTCTTGTGTCTCTGAAGGCATAGCAAGCAGCATTTCCCCAAGCCCACCAGTCAAGATGAGAGCAAGACAAAATTCCAGTCCAAATAGCATATCCACAGGTGTTTATTCAATGCAGCTTTTGTCAGTTCCACACTGAGCTGGGGTCATCTTGCAGTTTGGTAGCTACAGTTATTCCTCCTTTTCTTGCAGTGGTCAGGTCTATTACCTGATATTTAATCTGATCTTACACATATTGCACTACAATGTAGTTTTCTGGTGAAAACAAATACTTTGAAGAGTGAAGGATTCAGATTGCAGCAAACAGAGTAAGCAAACATTGTGTTTGCACACCTGTGCAGCTTCAGCCCCACTCTGCCTTTTATCACTTGCAGCTGTAAGGCCAGACTTGCACCAGTCCCACAAAAAACAGGATGACACTAGCTTGCAAGACACAGGGCTTAAAACTGCTTGCCTAGACTGGAGCTTGAGGTGCACACACATATCTTTATCTATCTTTAAGAGAGAAGAGTAATTTTTTTCAGCTATATTCTTTAGATGTGCTTTAGTAAGTTGTACGAATGCCTAGAAACACTCTAGCACAGCATTTTCACACACAAAGATATAGAGGGGAAAAAATAGGAAATATGGTAGTACCTTTAGCAATATTTAGTCCAGGCAGGATAAAAGCAAGCTATAGTCTCCCATTCTCCCTGCTCTTGCCAAACAACTTGTGTCCCTGCACCTCTCAGAGGAACCTAAACGTCTGGACGTGCTCACTCCAAAGAGCTCTCCAGAGTGCAGCTGTAGCCTGACAGTGCCTCCAAGGAGGTGGGAGAGAAGCTTTCAGCTCTCAGCCTCAGGTCAAACTTGTCAGTCACTCACTGCATTTAAATCATTAAGTGCTTGTCAGATCAGATCAGCCACCTGTCCTTGAGGGCTGGATACACAAATACACACTAATTTCTTTCATTTTAAACCTTATTTTTAAATACCAAAAAAAAAAAAAAAATAGGAGGAGGAACTTAAGAAAAATCTAAACTGTTCTTGACTAAGCCCTTACTTTGACACCAGTCCATAACAAGAGATTTCATATCAACAGGTGAGTTTGTTCCAGCCACACAGAAGCCAGCACTGAAAGACAGGATGGCACAATTCTTGACTCAGAAAGGAATGGTTATCATAGAATTCCCCAAGCTTATGGACTAAGACATTTCACACTTGTTAACTTTTAAGGAAACCAATTCTCTAGCTATAGAGACAGAAAGAAGCTTATAAAGGGTTAAAGATAGATTGAGTATTTTAGAACAGTTCTGTTGGAAAGGACCTACAATGATCATCTAGTCCAACTGCCCCCTTAGGAGCTACTGCTGTCTCTTCCTGAAATTGGGATGGAAAGCACTCAAACAATCAAGACAAAAACTTCAAAACAGTAAACTGACAGATTATTCTCTGCAAATCCTGCTTTAAGGATAAGTCAATTCATTTTAGAAACTGTCCTTTCAGGAAGAAATGGCTGTAAACAGTTAACAACCACCCTAATTATCTTGTTTACTGATCCTACTCTCTGAATGTTTCTCCTGCCTCCTAGCCACCACCACAGACAGACATTTTGACCTTACTCAATAATGAGAGCATTGCAAAGTATGTATTCTTCTATCCTGCTACCCTCTTTTCTTAAGGAAAGGACAAAGACATCACCTACAAATATCTGGACCTTCGAACAAAAGCAAACAAGGGAACAGCAGTGCTCCAAACTAGCTGTGTGAGCAAACAAGTAGTTTGTCACTGAGAGCATTTCTATTTGTAAGAGCATTGTTTTCCAAACCAGCTCTTGTTGGCTCTGCTCTTTGACATTAGAGAAGCCAAGGAAAATCAAAAACCTCTCTCCTATGTAGTCAGCTAAGCTCTTCTCCCCCCCAAAAATGACCTGAAATGACATTTATATGTACGTATACAAACACACACAGACTCCAGAGCTGGATTGGCACAGTCTCCTAGCCTCAGAAAAACCAAGTTTTGTTTACATGTGCCTTGACATAAGTGGTTAATAGTCATATAAAAAGATGTCTCCAAAAACCCTTCATCAGCAAGGTAGGTGAATAGAACTATAGAAAAACTTCTGTCAGATGGGATCTCCAGAATCCCTCCTGAGCTTCCCATCTAGTTCCAACACCTTCTTAAAGCTGGGCTAACTCCACAGTTCAGTAATGAAACCCAAAGCTGCTCAGTTGAGTTTTGAGCATACTGAAGGATGAAGACTCCCCAAAGATGGATACCAGCCTCTCCAGGCAACCTGTTCCTGCTACTGATCTCTTCTCACCATCAACACTTCTTTTCTTTATAAGCAGTCAAAATTACAATAAAATGATCACTCCCATTGTTCTCATCACTACACCAAGGTCTTGCTGCCAGACCACTCCCTCCTGTTCTATCACTTGGCTCCTGAAAGAAAATTTTGGTTCCCATTTTCTCTGTAGTTACAAATTATGCACTTGAAGACAGCACTGAGAGCTCATCTCCAGCCTTCCAGCCATCTCAGCAGCCACTTGATAGGTTCCATCTAGCTTTTTGGTATCTATTTTGTCTTCAAGAGTTCAAAACTGGGCAGAGTTATCTATCTCCATCTTCCCAAATGGTAAGCAAGAATAACTGCTTCCATCAGTTGGCCATACTCTTGCTAGTGCAGCCAAGCTGTTGGACTTCAGCACTGCAAGTGCACACTGCTGACTCAACCTGGTACCCACCAGGTTTATTTTAACACAAATACAAACAAACCAAACCCACCTACACAAAGCTGCTCCCTAGACACCCAGTTCCCAGCCCACATCTTTACATGGAGCTGTTCTATTCAAGGTCCACATGTCTTCACTGAACCTCATGAAGTTCTGCTGGCCCATTCCTCCAGCTTGCTGAGGCTCCACCTAATCCCACCTCATCCCTGAGGCTGCTGTGTCAAACTCTCCTTCCTTCAGTGTCACCTCCAAATGTGGTAAGGATGCTATTTGTCCCAGCATTCATATCGATGATGACTACTGTCATGTAGTATCAACACCCAAGAAGCTCCCCACTATGTGCATTATGAGCATGCACCTTCAAAGAACCACTTAGCATCACCAAGCTGCCACTATTAATTAAAAAGACTAGCAAACACAGTCAGATTTCCAGTAAATAGTGTAGCTTTGCCTAAGCACACAGAGTTGGAAGGTCCTACACTGTTACAAGTAGGAAAGATTAACCCTGGATGATAATTATGTTAAATTCTCTGTGTAAAAAGGAAAAGAGCAAACAGCCAGACATGAAGCCCTCAACACAACCAATTCAAAATTAATAATTTTTGGCTGATATTTATTATCTGTTATTACCAAAACTTGTGGGTTGGTGCAGTGACACTGTCAGTATAGAGGCAAGGCTGCCCTGTTTTAACTGTAACACAGGAATGCTGCCCACAGATCATGTGGTCCTAAAACATGGATTGAGGACAAAAATGGTTCACCCATATCTAACTTAAAGTATGATCACAGGCCTAGATAATTGAACATTAAAATACTATAGCTGTAAAGAAGGGGTGCAATTTTGACCCACATTTGCATTCTCTAACATAACAATAATAAAAGTCAATCCTAAGTGATGAGATTGAGTGATGTGGCTTCACACCTCACTGTACCGCACTGAGACTCTGAGCAACAGCAGCAATGCAGTGCAGAGCTCTGTTATCCATGAATTCCATTAATACACTGAAACACAGCATCCTCATCTGCTAGGGATTAACTGTGTGAAGACAAGACAGCACATTGAGTTAAAGCTGCAAGAAACAGAGTATGTAAGAGCCAGCAGCCACAGGGGCACATGACTGCACAGACCAGCAAGAGAACAAGTTTCTTTGCTCTTCTAGGTCTGCCTACACACAGCTCTTGTGTCAGTAACTGTTCACAAGTTAACAAGAGGCACAAGATCAACGTGGTAACTAATAGTAGTGAAGCAACCTGCAGTAGAAAAACAGTGGCTTTTTCTTAGCATGAAGCAAATACAGAATCACAGAATGTTAGGAGCTGGAAGGGACCTTGAAAGATCATCTAGTCCAACCCCCCTGCCACAGCAGGATTCCCCAGGAACAAGAATAAGAACAAAGAGTCTCCAAAACATAACAGGATTCATCAGCAGGCTCTGGCACACATAAGAATAGGAAAACCTTAGTGCAGCTGGATCAAACATTACAGTGGGACTCTAACTGAGCTAGGACTATTTCCCAGCTCTGCCACCACTTCCTGTGGGACCCCTGTCAGTTCTAATTCCTTGATTCTTTTCAAAGTGATTGTACTTTCTTTACAGCAGATAGATTTCATCAATATTTGTTAGAGTGGTTATACAAAATGCAGTAAGTCCATGAGCACAGTTTTCTTTCTCAAGGTCTCACATAATTCTATCAGCATCCTCATTTTGAAAGCTTACCCTAGCTTCAACAGAAGATGTCCCAAGAAGCCTACCTGACAAAGCCACAGCCAGGCACCTAGGTAGGATACTGAGGATTTCATAGTCTTGAACACTTGCCTTGTTCCAAATGACCTACAGTTGAGTCATTTAGAGCTAAAAGCTCTTCAGAGAGCACAGCTGCCCTTTTCCTTACATGCTGTTGCAACAGTCAAAAACTGGTTTTGTCCACCCTAGAAACCAGGCTTTTCAAGATACAGTAAGAAACTCCACATAGAGAGCCAATATTTATTGGGTCACTTCATTTTAGGGGTTCAGGTGTTCTAAGACTGCCAGAATATCATATAACCTTACTTATTAAAGTACTGCACCTTTCCACAGAAGAAAAAGCCCTAGTAGAGGCAGGATGACTAACAGCTTATTTTCATTTTTTTTGGCTCTCCAGCTGTCACAGAAACTTCTGGAAATCACACAAGCCTTTCTATCTTTAAAATCCTTCTCCATTACAGCTGAACTAAACCATAGGCAGCATTCTAATTCCAGTGTCCACATTTCCCTTGCTTGGTTTTCAAGTCCTTGATAATGGATTTCTAGTCATATGAAGCAGCACATGGCTAACTGATTTCAGCAAAACAAGGGAGACAACTCACATCAACACAAAAATGTCAGTTTGCTCATTCCTGTTACATGAGAGCAGAGAAAAACAATCATCTTCCTAAGGTGGCTCATTAGTGCAGAGGGAGGCTACACCTCTGATCTGACAACATAACCAAGGGAGGGTCCATCAGGGGAGAGACTACCTGTCAGGAGACCATCTGGAAAAACCCTTTGAGCCATATTCAACTCAAGTTACAGCAAGGCTTTTGCTGCCTTCCACCCAAGAGCAAGCCCTCTTCCCTCCCAGCTGCTTTGGCTGTTCCCTCCAGTGCAAACACCACACCTGTATCCCATGGTTTCCAGAGGAGAAAACACAGCTCAACTTTGCACACCAAAAGCTCTGTCTTCCTCAACCAGCTTAGCCCTGCTACTTGCATATACCCAACACAACAGGCTTGGCAGCTGCTATACAGCTTGTGTTTGGGGTTTTTTGCTTTAGAACAGCAGTTATTTGCAGCTCTTGACAGGTGCAAAGGTAAGAAACATCCTTTTTTTTTCCCCCTCCCAGTCTGCAGACAGTTAACTCTGCCTGTTTAAACTTTAACTTGGGAAAGGTGAGACAAATCTTTCTTTCATTGTTTGTGCTCAGTGAGCCTTCCAGACTGACATGCAACTGAAGCAGAAAGACCAAAATAGATTAAATGTTGCCCTTGCAGCTACTGAGGTAAGTGTAGCAAGTACTAGTACATTCTTCTGACTAAAACTGAGCTGTACTTGTCAGTTCCTTTATGAAGCAGCAGCGATGACACTGGGAGTGTTCCTAGATTTCAGCCTTAAAATAACCCGATGGATTTTCCAGGGGAAAAGACAGAGTCCATCCCACTTTCTTTAACCATTCTATCATCTGCAAGGAGCACAAAACCTTGTTCTAGAGGTGCACTTCAAGCCACTGTGGCTAGAGTTGTTCCTGAACAGTGTAAGTTAGCCAGCCTGATAATGAGTCATAATGAGATAGCATTTAAAAATGCAATTTGTTGAGCTTTAACTATTTCACTCAGCTATGAAACTTTGCTCCAGAAGGCACAGAGTTCTCTCCTTAAGAAACCATTAACATATGGTAAACAAAGCCTATCTGGTAACTCTACCTCCATCTGCAGGAAAACACATAACAACCCTGGTGACCTCCCTCTACCACCTGTCAAGCAGTTGGGATCACAACTTGCTGGGGTGGAAGCAGCAGGCAGGAGGGGTGGCTGGAAGGACTCCGACACCCCCACACCGCTTGGTCTTCCCTTTGCTGAAAGCCAATACTGGGCAGAGTGACACAAGTTTTATACCCAACTGTTCCTTGCTCCTGGGCACACCTCCTGCATTCTGCCTTAATAAGCCAGGTGAGATAAGCAAACACCAAGCCTCAGCAAATGACTCACAGAAAATTTCTTTATTTCTGTAATTTACCCTTCAGGGAATTTTTTTTTTAAAGCCTGAATCACTTCAGACTAGTTTTGGTTTGGTTTTCTTTACAAAAAATCACTAGACATGCAGTGCTATGTACTTCAACATTTTTCTTTGTAGAAATAGTTGTTTTATTAGTTGCCACTGAAAAAGAACTTTAGGGTTGCCAAACTTTAGTCAGCCACTGAATTTCTTAAATTGCTTATATAAAGTCTATTCTAACAGTCAGGCAATACACTATTTTTCAGCTCCAACCTCCACCCCTCCAGCAGGCTGAAATTTCCAAAGCATCTAATCAGTTCTGGAAACCTCAGCATGAAATCATAACTCTCCAGAAACCATAGCTGTCATCCAAGAGTAAGACTGAAGGCCCAGTACAATGAGATACACTGTTCTGCCAAACAGCTTTTTTGAAAGTTAGGAAGACTATTTTTTAACAGACAAATTTCAAGATGGGCAACAGAGCAGGTTTTCATGACAGATGAGCTTTCTGCCAACACAATGAAAAAAAGCTTCAAATTTCATCAGCTTAAAGGACTCTGAAATTCAAACTCTAGGTGCATTAGCTTGGCAGAAGGTACCAATTTTAAGACCAAGCCCATGGATCAGTATAGGTTGGGAACTGACCTGCTGGAGAGCAGTAAAGAGGCAAGGGACCCAGGGATCCTGGCAGATGGAAGGATGACCATGAGCCAGCAGTGTGCTCTTGTGGCCAGGAGGCCAATGGGATTCTGGGCTGGATTAGAAGGGATGTGGTTAGTAGGTCAAGAGAGGTTCTTCTCCCCCTTTACTCTACCCTGGTGAGGCCACATCTGGAATAGTGTGTCCAGTTCCAGGCCCCTCAGTTGAAGAAGGATAGGGAGCTGCTGGAGAGAGTCCAGCGCAGAGCCACAAAGATGATGAAGGGGCTGGAACATCTTCCTTCTGAGGAAAGGCTGAGGGAGCTGGGTCTCTTTAGCTTGGAGAAGAGGAGACAAAGGGGTGACCTTGTCTCTGCTTTTAAATATGTGAAGGGTGTGTGTTGGGAGAATGGGGTCAGGCTCTTCTCAGTGGAGCTCAGTGACAAGACAAGAGGCAATGGCTGTAAGCTGAAGCACAGGATGTTCTGTGTACATACAAGAAAATTTTTTTTCCCAATTCAGGTGCCAGAGCACTGGAACAGACTGCCCAGAGAGGCTGGGGAGTCTCCTTCTATGGAGATATTCAAAACCCATCTGGATGCTTTTCTGTGTGACCTGGTCTAGGGAATCCTGCTGTGGCAGGAGGGTTGGACTAGATGATCTTTCAAGGACCCCTCCAGCTCCTAACATTCTGTGATTCAGAGACTCTGACTGCACTAAGCACATCCAGAGAGGACAACTTTCCCACCCAAACACAGAGTCAGGATGCAGCAGGCTGCCTCCCAACAATCAACACAGTAGTGAGCCTCTGTCTCCTCTGCTTTCAGTGACTCCAGACTGTTCAAGCAGCAGATGAATTGCACACAATAAACACAGAGTAGAGGTGAACCAGAGAAGAACACTGAGAGAAATTGCAACTGGCTGTGTGGTGTCATGTCACAAATTGCTGTTAGTTTGTTTCCTCATCTAGAAAACAACACACAGAAAACTGTGGTCAAAACACATTATTTAGGTTGCAAAGTCAAACACTCCAAACGTAAAAATGCCAGAAGCAAGGTTGTCCTAAACATCAATACTTCCTCCTTACAGCCTGTAAACAAAACCACAAACCTACCCACAACCCACTTTTAAAGGATGTTTCTGCTCCAGAATTCATTTATACTTCTCAATTGTACCTACATTTCTTTGGGAACACCCTACTGGCTGGTGCCTGTCCGACTTGCAGAAACAGCTACCACAAAACAGGTACTGGGCATGGAAGGTCCCTGCTACAGGTAAAGGTTCAGAAGCATCAAACCTTTGGGAGTCACATGTTGGGATGCCTAAACTCAGGGATACATCTGACCCTAGTCCTACTCACTAAGACTTTGTACACTAAGAAAAAAGGAATACCAGGAATCTCTGGCCACAAAGAATACTGTGAAAATAAATTAAACCATCTGTGTAAAACACTGTTGCATAGTACAGTGACAGGAAGCACAGAAAAGCTGTAAGAAAATTAAAAATCTGCTCTCCAAGAGAAGTTATTAAGCTTTAAAAAGTATTAGATAGCAGTCAATAGATCTCAGAACACACAATGGAAACTGTATCACTGCACTGAATATGGCCATAACCTCTGCAAACACCAGCATCTAGTTGTTTAACAAAAACTATCATAAGTTAAAAAAAAGAGGCAGCTGCATTGCTGTTCTTCATTCTGCTCTTCACTTTGGAGGGTTTGACTCTGCAAATTCATTAACACTCTTTCTAGCTGTACATCTACAGCCACCAGAGAAAGGAGTGAAGGCTGCACAGAGATGGTTACTGAGCAAAGCTTTAGGTTTGAAATCCTAAGACAAACAGAACTCAGGTTAGGAAACCTATAAACTAACCTTAGTCCTTCACTCTGCCAACTTTAATCCCTTTACTTTATTAGGTTTTATGGAAGAATCCACCCCAGATTTTTCTGCTGCTAGTGCTGCTGTAGGTGCAGTAACACCCAGCATAGAAGCAGGAACATCTTAAACCATCAGAGATGGTTTTGATGTTGCTAGGAGCTAACATCATTTGACTGAAGCCTGCTTCAGTTCAACAGACTCCAGGCAAAATGGCAGTGGTACAGTAAACCTTCAAGTATAAAACACAATTAATTTGGCTTGGGTTTTTGCTCTTCCCTTTGGTCATTCTGCATATAACATAGAAGCCATTAACATTCCTATTTCAAATTCACTCTCCTGTTTTTTTCTGTATTATTACATGTTGCTTTTCTATTGCTTAAATAGCTCTCCTATGACATAACAGAAAGACATGAAATACAAAGAGCAATGTTTTTATTGAAATGTTTGTCCACACTTGTTTTGTTTGGGTTTTTTTAATCTGTTAAATATTTAGCTAGAGATCATTTACTGGTAAAACCTTGCCTCTGAAAACATTTTATGGGAAGAGTTGCAAGAAGAGTCACCTGCTACCAATTAGAAGCATTTGTGATCACACTTAAATAAAAATTATCTTTTACCAATGTATCAAGAGCAGGATCAGTTCTGAATTCTGATATCTATCATGTTTGAACAAAGAAACTGATCCTCAAATTGCTGCATAGAGATTTATAGACATACTGTATTCCATCTAAAGCAGAAATCTGTCCTCTAAGCCTACCACACACAAAAAAATTGCCAAAACATTGTGTAATTTTTATAAGACTGAACAAATGATGAGCTTTGTAAGAAAAGCAAATACCTTCCAAAGTGATTAGTGCCATAGAAGATACCCTCACAATTTCCTCTATATTTCTTTTAAGATAAATGTTCCATAGTTGCTTTTTACATTAAAAGAAAAACCCCTCAGTGTCAGTGAAGAACACTGCAGACAACAGAGACGCAACATTTCTCAGAGAAATCTGTTCCCTGGAATCATCTGACATGTACCACTTTGGCATGAGCTAAGCACTGATAAACTAGGGTGCTTGCTTCAGCTTCCAAAAACCAGAAGTAATTTCTGCTTTTAACCTGACAAGACTGGTTTTGCCAATGTTTCTGAATTGCAGCCATGGGAATGTAAGGGTTAAGGGAGTTTGTTAAGTTTGCACCTTTATGAGAGTAAAGTTCCAAACTCTGCAAATGAAGTTGTTAAAGACATTTAATGATGGACACAGAGATCATTTTACCTCATGAAGCCAGCCTGTATCAAACATAGCAGACCTCTTTAGAAATGACTGAATTGGAATTTTTCAATGTCTTTCTTCCAGTCTTTGCTAAGAAACATCTATAAGCTCTTTGGGATTCCTTTCTGGAGTGAACAGGACAGAGGCACTTCAATGCCAAGAGGTTTCATTACTGGCTTTCAAATATTAATAATATCAAAGCTTAGATCAGCCCAGAGCAGCAGCTTCAGTTCAGCAGCAGGCCATGGCTGCAGTACTTTCCAGTGGACTTTGAATACCCCTTAGCAATATTCTCTCCCCTCCAGATTCTAAATCTATTTTCAAGTAAGGATTTAGCAAGGATGCAAACTTTATAATGTCTGCCAATGTGATAACCTCTAACAGCAGAAATAGTGCATGTATTGATGGGAAAATCTTTTGAGAAGTAAACTAACCTGTAATTAATAACTCATGCATGACTTCCTCTGGAAATTGCCATAACAAAGTGACAACTTTAACCCCTGACAAAGCTACCATGGTTCTTACTGTTGTGGCTCTTATCACCCCAATACCTCCTTTTGCAAGGCCACCAGGTAAGTAAGGAAGGCACAATGGGAAGTTAATTTACTTGCTTCTTCACTAACAACTCATTATACTAGGGGAAGACCACATTCAGGATAATACATCATGTTTCATGCTGGCTACACTCAGAGTCACTATCACATAACTCTCCCAGAATAAAGCTCACACATCTAACAACATCCTCAGGTGGTATAAAGCTAGCACATAATCAGGAACATATATATATTCACACACACAGGGGGGGAGATGTGTATTTAATGCATTAAATACATAAAATATTTGTAAGTAATACACAAAGCTCCAGCACTTGATGTAGCAGTATTTATTTTAACTGCCATATTACAGGTCCAGAAGAAGAGGTGGTTTGTTTGTTGGTTGGGTTTTTTTGTTTTGTTGGCTTTTTTCCCCTCCTTAACTGGTAAATACTGTATGTCTCTGCAGACAAAAGTGGACCTTACAGATGCACAGATCACCACCAGCAGCCCATGCTTATGTGCAAAGTAATGAATAACCAAGGCTACTTTAACTACACTTAAAAACTACCATTTTCTGCATGTGCAATAGCAATAGGGAATTTGGATAACCCACAAAGGTGAAGAGGGATTATTGGTGTAAGCCACTGCCAGGTCTAGAGGACTGCTCAGAACATAAGTAACTCAGATAAGGAAGATGGACAAGAGACCTTAGGAACAATGATAAAGACCTACTCTTGTTCCAGTTGTACTCAACCTGCATGGATGCTAATATCTATCAACAAAATAATGTAACACTATCAACTATCAAAACCTATAACCAAACATGTTTAAGTTAATTTTAAATAAACATTTAAACAGTTTCACTAAATTAATTCAAGCACTTTAGTTAACCAGGGAGAAAGCAATAGCCCTATGCTGGTTTTAAGTGTTCTCTTGTTTTCCATCTATGATACAAATTCCCTACAGTTCAGATGTGACCTAAGCTTTCCTAACACCCAGGTATTAAATCCTGTAAAAACCTTGGGAATCCTAGGAATCAAAGTATTAGAAATGATGTTAGGGCATTTAACAATGTTGGCTTCAAACTTCCTATGTTCTCAGCCCTCCTTTCAATCCCAAGGACAGGCTATACCAGATCAGAGAGCATGACCTTGTACAACAGCTCAGGAATGGGTTCAGAAGCAGCAGTGGAGCTGTACAGCTGTGGGTATGGAGAGTTGCCTTCACTGAAGACAGGTGCTTTATGTCAATAGCTGTATCAGAGTCCTTGAACAGTTAGTGATGCAGAAACACATGACTGCTGTTCTAACTCTAGTTCACTAGTCCCAGTTACCAACACCAATACCTTTCTTTTCCCCCCTCCCACCTTCAGAAGCACCCTGGAAAATAGCCCTGCCAAGCTGATTTGAATCAGAGCTTAGGAGAATAGGACAGATACTTAAAACCATGCCTAGGCAGAAGAGGAGATATTAGCTAGTGACCCCAGATCAGCATGGGTCCTCATCAAAGACCCATCAGTGCCTTTAATGTTAGTGCTATGACAGTTTTCAGCAGACACAGTATTTCAAGTAAAACCAGGCAATTAAGAGTCATAATTCCAACAAAAATAAAGCTAAAATTTTGTTCTTTCCCATGGGTTTCTGTGTGCTACATGGAGAAGATACAAACCAAAATTTAACATCACATGCCTCAGAGGCAAACCCAACAGGATCTGACTGAAGGCATTACTCATTACTCCCAAAAAATAAGTAACGAGTTTTGCTTGGTGACATTTTTTAAAAGAATGAAAAAATACCAGATGGTTATTCTGAACTTCATCTCATGGCAGTAGCAGCAGTCTGTCCCTAAAGGTAAGCAGCATGATGGGGAAGACAGAATGTGACCTTCCACTGAGTCTTCAACAAGCCAAGGTACAGAGCTCTGATCTGAGCACTCTGATTTGCAAGGGACATGCCTCCAGCCACCACTAACTCAACTGAAAGAAAACTCCTTGATCTCACCTCAGTTCCAGGAACTTGCTGCACCAACTGAAAGATTTCAAAACTTGAGATACTGCACAAACAACAACACTCCCAAGCAGGCAACTACAGTGAATTAATTGAGTTCTATTTGGTGAGTTTGTTTCTAGCTCAGCAGCAGTCTATGTTATATAAAACACCTATTTAATTCACGAAGACAAAAATAATTTAACATAGGAATTTCAAATGACATAAAGGGTTGTGATCAGTGGCATGGAGTCCAATTGGAGGTCCATAACATATCCATCAATGACCAGCAGGCAGGAATAGAGTGTACCCTCAGCAAGTCTGCTGATGACACCAAACTGGGAGGAGTGGCTGACACACCAGAAGGCTGTGCTGCCATCCAGTGTGACCTGGACAGGCTGGAGAGCTGGGCAGAGACAAACCTTATTCTCATGGTGCAAAGTGAATAAACAGTGTTTAAAAGCAAAACCACACAAGCACTACCTGTTCTCACAGAGAAAAGGAAACTGAATCCCTATGCAGTTGAATAAGAACAGTTGGGTCAGTGGCTCCCTGTGCCACATCAGTGCAAAAGGTAAATTTCGTTTTTAAAAAAGCCAACTAAAGAAAAAAAAACTATAAAAACCTCCAAGTTTACCATGGGCCTGTAACAAAAAAACCTGTGATTATGCATCTTCAGATCTCAATGCTGAGAAAAAAGTAACCTCATTAATACATACTAGAAGTTTCTCATTACCATTCAAGTCAGGCATAGTAGGAAATAAACAATTGCCATATTGAAAAGGTTCATCTCCCCCTATTGCAAACATATTAAAATTAGAAACCAAGGAAAAATACAGAGAAATACATACAAATCAGCACTGGAGAAGTAAACAAAACCCTCACATGCTGTTGTAATGATTTCCTAATTCTGTTTCAAACATCTGGATACCCCAAATCCTCAGGACAGTCAGCAAAGGTTAACAAAAGAGCACCAAGGCTGTGTCACTTTCATAGCTTGTCCCTACCAGGGAAGATAAAGCAGGAAAGGAAAAGGCAGCATCAGCTACAACTCAAGCTACTTGCAGTGTGTCAAAACAAAGTCCTGACACCTGTCATTTGCTCCTGAAGTCACAAAGCATCATCTCCTCTTTGGCAGGGTGTGAAGCTGGTAGCAGCTGTGCCACCAGGGCATTTCCAGCAGGGAGCTGGGGAAAGAGAAATAGGGCAACTCAATCTGTTTTCCTCTCTTCACATGGAAATATTGCATCAAGCAATGACTCCAGCTGGAAACCTCATTATGGAAGTAATATCATTTAGGATGTCAGAGGAAGTCACTTACAGGCTACCTCCTCCTTGAATATGACAATGGCATCTTAGCATGTGGTTTCTGAGCAAGTCCCAAGAAATCCAATCAAGGCCCACTGCCTATCAACCACAGCATCAGCAAGGAATGCCAGTGTGCAATACCTGCACCATTTATTCTAATTAAATGTTCTTCCTCCAATAATCATAAAAAGTTCAGTAGCATTTCCCAACAGCTTAGCTTAAAAATTTTGCAATAAACATGTATAATTGGTACTTTTGTGAAATAGAAATGGAAACCACAAACTGAAGAGCATGCACTGCTTGCTGTAAAAACTATGAACTGTTGACTTAAAAACATGTTGCTCAAGAGGTATTTTAACACTATTTAATTCCTATTATGTCATTAACACCAAACCCCAATGTATTTTAAATATGAAGCAAATAATCCTCTCCCTCATGAGCACATCAGTTAGTGGAACAAAGGAATGCAGCCAGTAAGAACTGAGCTGCCATTTCAATTTCTACATTACATAAAAAAGATATATGAACATCATTAGAGAAAAGATTAATAAATTTGGTAGGGTTTTGGGTTTTTGTGTTGGTTTTTTGTGGTTTTTGGTTGGTTGGTTTTTTGGTTTTTTTTGTTTGGTTGTTTTTTTTCCTTGATGTCTACAATATGCCAGAACCACTAGCAGTGTCATCTTCTAGTCCTCTGGATCCTCAGGGATCTCTATCTAAATTATGTTGGGGAGCTGCTACCTTCATGACTGCTCAAAATGACAGAATGCTAGTGGTTGAAAGGGACCTCTGCAGATCATCTAGTCCAACCCTCCTGCTAAAGCAAATTCACCTAGTGCCACAGGATCATGTCCAGGTGGGTTTGGAGTATCTCCACAGAATGAGACTCCACAACCTTTCTGGGCAGCCCGTTCCAGTTGAAAGCAGCTTTTTCCTCATATTCAGACGGAACCTCCTATGTTCCAGTTGGTGCCCATTTTCTGTGTGACCTGGTCTAGGGAATCCTGATGTGGCAGGGGGGTTGGACTAGATGATCTTTCAAGGTCCCTTCCAACCCCTAATATTCTGTGATTATGCCTTGTCCTGTTGCTGGGCACCACTGAGAAGAGTCTGGCCCCATTCTCTTGACACCTGACCTTTACATATCAATAAGCATTAATAAGATCTCTCTCAGTCTTCTCTTCTACTGGCTGAACAGACCCAGGGCTCTCAGCCATTCACAGAATCACAGAATGTTAGGAGTTGAAAGGGACCTCAAAAGATCATCTAGTCCAACCCCCCTGCCACAGCAGGATTCCCTAGACCAGGTCACACAGAAGCGCATCCAGACGGGTTTTGAATATCTCCAGAGAAGGAGACTCCACAACCTCTCTGGGTAGCCTGTGCCAGGGCATTCCTCACAAGAGAGATGCTCCAGCCCCCTCAGCATCTTCATAGCCTTCCACTGGAGTCTCTCCAGTAGTTCCCTGTCTCTCTTGAACTGGGAAGCCCAGAACTGGACAAAATACTGTAGAGGTAGCCTCATCAGGCAGAGTAGACTGGGAGGAGAACCTCCCTCAACCTGCTGGCTGCACTCTTCCTAATGCACCCCAGGATAACACTGTCCACGAGGCCACACTGCCGGCTCATAGTGAACTAGTGGTGCACCAGGACTCCCAGGTTCTTCTCTGCAGAGCAGCTTTCCAGCAGGTCATCCCTAAATCTGTACTGGTGCATGGGGTCATGCCTCTCTATGTGCAGGACTACACTTGTCCTTGATGTCCTTCATGAGGTACACAGGATTTCCACAGTAAATAGCAGAAATTCTTTTCCTATTGCAAAACCATTTAGAAATCAAGTTGATTCTTCTCCTCAGGCCCTCATCCAAGCTCCATTTCAAGGGATGTTCATTTATTACCAGCCAACATTTTGAAGAAGATCAAGTATTCCACAGCACCACCTGCAAGGTGAATCCAGCTCATCTTGTGCAGCTACTTGTATCTGTGTGTTAGCAACAGGCACCTCAGCTCACACCATCTTATACCATCCACAGAGACTATTGAACCATGCTTCCAAAGATGAATTTCAGCACCTCAATACATAGCAAATCCTACAGTTATGACCTTCTGAAGCCTCAGGTTTACCATAAGTTGGATTTGTATTAGTTCAGAACTAAATCAGAAGCAACTCTGCAGAAGCATGGAGGGAAATCCAAACCCAGCTTGTGCAAAAGCATGTATTTCACTTGTTTTCTGGAGTGTCTGAGTACAGGTATGTTGCATACATGACACATAGAGTCAAATCCACAGGCCACAAATGCAATTACATGCACTAGGACCAAAAGAGGCCATAGAATTTCCATACATACAGAAACAAAGCAACCATAGCTTCCACTTTCCATGGAAAAGTTCAGCAATTTCAATTTGTATTTCACAAATCTTTACATTTTATGGGCTTTATCTTCAGAGAGCTTCCTGTATCAAATGTCTTTGCTGCTTCAGTCCAATGCAGTTCATATAACTAAGCTAACCAATGTGCCCAGTCCCAACTAAACAGGAGGCCTCCTACTAATAGTAAGAAGTAAAATATGAAAAGAGAAAATCTTTGAAAGATTAATTTCAACTACAGATATTAAACCTCAAAGTGGCAGCACCTGAAGCTAATGACAATGTGAAGAAAAAATTCCATTTTCTGCTGCTTCTCTTGTAGAAAAATTTATACAAGCTGGATACAGAATTCAAGTTCAATATGGTATCTATGTCCTGAAATACTGTGAATGACTTTTTCATGTACTTAGGACCTATCCATAGTTGAATCTTTCCTGACTCTACATAACACTTCTGACTCCTTCATGTTTTAGAGTTGCAGCTATCAACAGCTCCACAGAGGATAACTTCTTATTTGAGACTGGTGCAAGGTAAATGCCTACAAACTAGAGTATGTTACAAAAGTGGGCTACTTTGAGGCTACTGTTCTCATAAAAAAGCAGAGGGAAAACCAAAAAACCTGAATATTACATGTTTTGCATTTACGTAGAAATTATTAGTTATAGAACTGTATTATATGCATTTATAATTTAAATAAATGGCATCTTAATTTTTACCCACCATGGGAAGAGGTACTTACAAACTGACTCTCCAATGAGTTTTGTTATCATTTAGACAATTTGATTTAACACTGTCCTTTTGTACAAAATAAGCCCCTGCATCTTCACTGCTAAATTTCCCTTGAGATCCTGTTAATAAACTCCAATACACTCAAGAAAAACAAGAGGCATTTTCCTCTTTGGAGCAAATGTGTATACAGTTAGTGGGTTAGGATTTGTGTGAGGTTGGTAGCTGGAGGCACTACCAAGAAGTGGTTTTGGTTGTGCTGCGAGCTGTAAATCTAATACAGGAAAAAAAGTTGATTATTTATCCTGTTAAAAGCAGCTATCACACATTATCTCTTAGGAAAGCTTCAAACTCAAACACAGACTTGGAGCAAAACAACTCCGTGGTCAAATGTTTCTTGCTGTTGGTCTCTGCTTCTGCTGTTTCTTCACTACAGTTGGAAACAGTTCACAAGTAAGAGGCAATGTTGGCTAAAACATTACATTTGAAAGAAAGAGTTGTTCATGCTCCCATCTCTGCCCAGAGTGATTCACCAAGGGTAAAAACAGCACCTGTGGTATTCAATGCAAATGTGAACTGCTGTGTTCCCATGGCAATGGGAATGGCAATGCCCCAGCTTGCACTGACCACATCACAGACTCAATAAGGTTGGAAAAGACCTGTCAGATCATCAACCCCAACTGTTGACCCAACACCACCATGCCCACTAAAGTATGCTGCAAAGTGCCACATCTACACAGTGTTTAACATCTCCAAGGGACATTGTCTCCACCACTTCCCTTGGCAGCCTGTTCCAAAGCTTCACCACTCTTCCAGAGAAGAAATTTTTCCTAATATCCAGCTTGAACCTTCCCTGATGCAACTTGAGGCCATTTCCTCTTGTCCTGCCTCTAATCACCTGGGAGAGGAGACTGACACGCACCTCACTACAACCTCCCCTCAGCCTCTTCTTCTCCAGACCAAACAACCTCAGTTCCCACAGCCACTCCTTATAAGACTTGTGCTCTAAACCCTTTACCAGCTTCACTTCCCTTCTCTGGACTTGCTCCAGCAACTCCAAGTATTTCTTGTAGTGAGAGGCCCAAAACTGAACAGTGTTTGGAGATGCTGCCTCTCCAGTGCAAGGGGGGCAATCACTTCCCTAGTTCTGCTGCAAATATACCAAAATAAAATCTAAGTTCACCATCCTAGTCCTTACAGATGTGCCCTACCCAAAGAGACACAAATTACAACAGAATTCAGGGAAAAGAGGGGTTTCTTGGAATACAGACAAAACAAAACCACCCATCACTGGTTTTGCCCTTCCTGAGTTAGGGTCTACTGTACCTACATGACGACATCCTCCTTCAGAAGGACCAGAAAGGATGCTCCTTCCACCCAAGCTCCCTCAGGCAAGTGTTCTCTGTCTTAGGACAAACTCATGGGAAGTAATTGGAACAGGTTTCCCAGAAAGGTTGTGGAAGCCTCATCCCTGGAAGCTTTTAAGACAAGGCTGGATGGGGCCCTGGGCAACCTGATCTAGTGAATGGTGTCCCTGCTAGGCAGGGGGGTTGGAACTGGATGATCTTAAAGGTCCCTTCTAACAATTCTATGAGTCTATGAAGTCTATGGGAGTCTTCTGAAACAAAAACAAATAAAACCTCACTTGTCAATAAGGACAAGTTGAGATTGTGTTGAATTCTGCATTAATCCTGCTACAGCAAGTTTCTTCATGCTTTCCTATGCTCCCTCCCCAGGAAAAGTCAGGCCTGCTAGGACAACAGCCAACATGCAGTTAATTAGAGAAATATTCAAAGCTATCAACCACCTGCTCCCAGCACTCAAGGCATTAACCTTTTCTGCTCAATTCATCTGCCCTGAAGTGGTAAAGCACACCACCTGTTAACACAGGAGCTCATAGAATATGCAAAACACTGATTTTATAAAGCTCCTATAACACACATTAAAGCCACCTAACAAGAGCTCCTCTCCACACTACTGAACCATATCCTTCTACCACTCTAATATTCATCATACACATACTTAAATACACATGTGGGCAAAATGTCTTCGGTTTCCCCTATCTTAGAGAACACTCAATCTCTACCTCTTACTAGTACTTTCTTTATGAAACTTTTTAAACAGCAGTTTTGATAACTCAGTGTGGGGTGTTTTCAACTTAGCCCAACACCTGTCCCACCCATAAGTTAAAAGTTAACCTTGCTGGAATCAAAAATCCTGTTTAAAAGGAAAGCAGAATCAATTTGCTATTTTCTCAGGAGCAGCTCATGGAAAACTATTCTGATCTACTAGATACACACTTAGAGAAGCAAGAAAAAAAAGCCAAAGCCTTTTCCACCTTTTATGACTTGTACTTTTTGTACACAGGTAAAGCAAACCAAGGCAATGAAAGCTCTGTCCTGGATCCTGTCTCACAGCATTTCCATGGACCACAATTCATATTATGTCCCCTCTCAGTAATGCTGTTACATATCTGAGGCAAATCTAGAATGTCTTAGTCTCTAAAGCACTTCTTGGTACTGTAGCAATTAATTCAGTTATCTCCCATGAGAAGGAAAAAAGAATTCCCCCAACAGAAGGATGGCAGAGGCAGCAAGAAACCTCATCACACCCCCACACACATCCCTCCCAAATTAACTGCAATCCAGAAAATTCAGCTCAAGTAGAGCACTACTGGTCACAGTCTGCTTTGGTAACTCACAGGTATTTTTCCAAGGAAGAGTAAGTACACTTCTGCTACTGTCTGAGGTCAAACAAGCTCACTACTGTCTCAGACTGCTTCCATTTCCAACCTGCAATCTCATCACCACCACCATGTGAACCACAAGCTCTTAAGGAACTGTCACCAGCTCTTTGCTGCAGCAAACTCAGTGAGAGCATTTTCCACCTGCAGCCATGCTGAATTACAAACTGTCAACATCCTGATTCTGCTCCACCAGTCATATTCCTTAAATTCATATACACAGAGGCAGAGTTCATACTTTTCCACACCATAACCTAAGCTAGATTTTAAAAATCTTTATTTAGTAGCCTATTTTGCAACCACAAACAAATAGAAAACACTGACTATAGGAAGGATGAACTAGGGGTTAACCTGCTCATCTGAGGGTGAGTTTAAGGATGGGACTTCAACAATTAGAAATTTAGCTCTGGTGTATTCAGAATGAGGCCTCCAGTGGTAAAGGGAAATCATTGTCCTCAACCAGGTAAGACATTTTCAAATAGGTTTTAACATGCTCTTCATGTAAATGCAAGACCAAGCAGAGTTTTGTCCAACTTTCTCCCATTCCTCTTTAAAGCCCCTGAAGTAACAAAACAAATCTGAAATTTCTAGCCCCAAACGTTGCCTCCCCCTTCCTGATCATTGCTATTGCACTGGCCAAAGGCCAAAAGGAAGACCTTTGGCCTGGCCAAAGGAAGGACAGACAGCATGGAGAGCCCAATGGGAACATCACATCCCTGAGGCAAGCACATAGCAAAAAAGCAACAGAAGCACTGAGAAAGCCTGACACATACTTTGCCTAATTTTATTAAATCTGGCTGGAGAGATTTCCTAAAATTATGCAATTTGACTAAGTTTGAAAAGAGGGGAAGAAGAACTGGTTTGTCTTTCAACTAAAGGTAAGATCAGCAATGCAGTCTAAAGAGAGTTAGATTCCTTTTTTAGTGTTGCTCATTTTCTTAAAGCAATTTTCATATTATACATGCTGAAAAAAGGCCAAATATAGCTGTGCCTCTATTCTGGTTGATGAGGAGAAAGATGGAAAAGTTACTCCATCAACTACCAGAGGAAATGTACTTCCCAACTAGGAAGCCTGTCTTGCTTACCCATCTTACTGAAATGTAAGACATTTATATTTGTTGACAAAGAAAAGTGTACCCTGTATGTTTAGCAACAAGCTTAACTCATTTTTTCAATGTAAACACTAACACACCAGTGCTCCAGGAGCCTACATAGCTGGGAACTTCTAACTAGAGCCCAGCTAGGAAATTCAAAAGATATATGAACTCATAAACCAGAGCTGGACTCTCATGGCCTGGTAATATTTTCTTTAAAATGGCAATCAAATATACATCAGCCTCTAATTATCTGGCTCAAGGCTTAACGGGTATCTAAAAGCTAATTAGCCTCCCTCAGGCATCCAAGGCCGAAGAAGCAGTGTAGAACTAAAGCCACTGCACTAACCTCTCAAAGCATCAATAAAATGTATTCTTATTGAATTCACAAAGATTTCCAGACCAGTATTTATAAGTTGATTTTAGCAGGTCCTATTCTTGTACTGTTTTTTTCTTTAACCTTTTTAAATATTAAACTAAAGTGCTCCCAAGTTTATAACCCAGGCTTTTGCAAATCTCTGCAAAGTGCAGCAATGTAACACATGTAATCACAAGCAGTCCATAATTCCTTTTATCTTCTGAACACTGTGCAATGGAAAACACTCAGCTCTATATGGTCTGCTTTTTCTCTGCATTTTATAACATCATGTCAAGCAGCTTTTACCACTCTCTTCTACAGCAGAAGGGGGTGCAAGAAAAGGAATGCACTCAAATGCAGCAAAAAACTTTCCACTCACAAGCATCATTTAAATGGCAGAACCCCTCACCAACAACTATGGCTTCCATCAACCTAAGAGGATAAAAGCATGGAGGACAATATTCAGTAAGTCTAAACAGAAGGGAAAAAAAAGCTTAAAAAAACCCTTCCCAGATTGGTAAGTTTTTAAATGAAGTTTTCCAGTTCAGTAACAGTTTTGTTCTTAGCATATAAAATCCTTCTGCAGCATTCAAGTGCAAGGTCCTACACCTGGGTCGGGGCAATCCCAAGCACCGATACAGGCTGGGCGGGGACTGGATTGAGAGCAGCCCTGCAGAAAGAGACTTGGGGGTGTTGGTGGATGAAAAGCTCAACATGAGCAGCCAGTGTGCACTTGCAGCCCAGAAGGCCAACTGTATCCTAGGCTGCATCAAGAGAAGCGTGGCCAGCAGGTCAGGGGAGCTGATTCTCCCCCTCTACTCTGCACTCGTGAGACCCCACCTGGAATACTGCATCCAGTTCTGGAGCCCCTATTACAAGAGGGATATGGGGGTGCTGGAGCGAGTCCAGAGAAGGGCCACGAGAATGCTCAGAGGACTGAAGCACCTCTCCTATGAGGACAGACTGAGAGAGTTGGGGTTGTTCAGTCTGCAGAGGAGAAGGCTCTGAGGAGAGCTTATTGTAGCCTTCCAATATCTGAAGGGGGCCTACAAGAAAGCTGGCGAGGGACTTTTTAGGAGGTCAGACAGTGATAGAACCAGGGGAAACGGGTGTAAGCTAGAGGAGGGTAGCTTTAGATTAGATATCAGGAGGAAGTTCTTCACTATGAGGGTGGTGAGACAGTGGAACAGGTTGCCCAGAGAGGTTGTGGAAGCCTCATCCCTGGAAGCTTTTAAGACAAGGCTTGATGGGGCCCTGGGCAACCTGATGTAGTGGATGGTGTCCCTGCCAGGCAGGGGGGTTGGAACTAGATGATCTTTAAGGTCCCTTCCAACTCCAACGACTATGACTATGATCGTAGGATTTGGAAGGCAGAGAGCACAACACTGTGTTCCATGGTAAAGCTTAAGCAACAATGTAACAGTGAAACTGGTATTGCTCAAGCTGAGAAATGTTAACTTGTAAAATGAACATAAAGATACAAATCATTCAAGTGGTTCTGTTATAAAGATGGGCACAGCTGTATGAAAAAACAAATCTCAAATGCTCAAGTAGAAAACCCTTCTAGAAATTTTTGCCAGAACCTCTAAACTAAAATCACCCCTTGAAAACAAGTACTCAGTTTTCAACTAGTTCATTTGCGCAGTTACAAAGCTGGGATGCAACCTCCACCATGAGGACAGGCTGAGAGAGTTGGGGTTGTTCAACCTGGAGAAGGCTCCAGGGGGACCTTATAGCAACCTTCCAGTACTTAAAGGGGGCCTACAGGAAAGATGGAGAGGGACTATGTTCAGCAGGGCTTGTAGCAATAGGACAAAGAGAAATGGTTTTAAACTAAAAGAGGGGAGAGTTAGACTAGATACGAAGACAACAGTTTTTACACTGAGGATGGTGAAACACTGGCACAGGTTGCCCAAAGAGGTGGCAGATGCCCTGTCCTTGGGGTTTTTAAGGTCAGGTTCGACAGTGCTCTGAGCAACCTGATCTAGTTGAAGATGACCCTGCTCATTACAGGGAGGATTGAACTAGATGACCTTTAAGGTCCCTTCCAACCTAAACTATTCTATGATTCTATATCAAACAGTATAGTGTTTTCTAAAAGAAAAACTATTAAGCAGAAGGAGCTATTTTATACTACAAAATCTTATTTTGGTTAACGGTGTACAATTGCTCAGATCTTTACAGAACTCCCATGACTGTAAAAATGCAAGCATTGGGCATAAATCTATCCTATTAAAGCTCTGAGGAAGGCAGACTGAAGCAGCCATAAGCTTATCCAGTTCTTAGAAAGAACTGTGATTTAACATTCTAGTGAATAGATTTATAGCCTCCATTCAGAACTCCAATTATCAGAAGACATTTCTCTTGCACAGCAAATATATCTCTTGAATACAAGTATTTCCTTAATCTGTGAGCATCTGAGCCTTTCATCAGTGCAAAGATCAGATTTTCATCAATGTTATCCAGATTAATTTAGACAGTCTGAGTAAGAAGGAATAACATTGGCATCATCTCTTAAAAAACTCAAGTGCCAAGTTTCCTGCCACCCAATTAAGCTTGTTCCACAGGTATTTTTACTTCAGAGAATCCAGCCCTTCCCTAGTTTTCTTCAGCACAAGAAGAGCAGAAACCAGCAGTCCTCCTAGCTGCAAGTTCTTAATGCTGTCCTATTACCTGAAGTACCCCAACATAAACACTGGAAGTCACAGTAACATACTACTTCTGTAAAATGCAAGAAATAGCAAAGCTGTGACACTCAAATGCAGTGGAGGTGATCTTCTTACACTAACAGGATCTAGAAAGTAAAGAGCTTTGAAATACTTATGTTTCCTCTTCCAGAGGCACTTCATAACTTAAACTTTCCTGTATGAACAGTATAAACAACTGTAAATCAGAGTCTACTCTTACACTGGAAATGTATTAGTAAAAGCAAAAGGTTTAATGCTGCTTTGAAGAAAGCTGTAACACTGTTCTAACTCAGTGGACAATTCCTGGTGGTACTCCATGTGTAAAATGCATCATACAAATTAACAAGGAAACAAACCCAAACCCTTCTTCCAGGGTTGTTTTCACTTGTAAAGATGACAAGCAGCAGAAAATTATTCTTATCTCTGAAGAAGCTTTTGTATTTCTATGAGAGTAACCTTTTTCTGACTTAGTACCAACACAGCTGCATCCAGCCAACAGAAATTCTGTAGCATCCAGAGGCAGCTGTGCATTTTACTCATCAACTTAAGTCCACTTGGACCTGAGAGCCTTAAACAATTGGCATGGTCTAAGACCAAAGCCCTGTTAAACTACCATTCCTACTAATTCTGCAGGGTTTTATGCTCCTTCTGGCATAAAAGTGAGATCCCACACACAGTGTTTACTCATGAGCTGGTGAAAAACCAACTGATATTGAAGCGAGGACAGAACTGGAAGCCAGACTGTGCAACCTCAGTGTTAAAAGCCCTCACATTTCTGTCACAACTCATAGTTATCAGAAAGAAAAGGGTTGAATACACACTGGAGCATGCCCTAGAGTGAATGGAGCAACATACACATAATGGAATGTATGTTAATGCTATATATTAATTATATACAGTAACAAAGACTGCTATAGTGGGGAAACTTATTGCATACCATGAGAGAAGCCATGACCAACTCAACAGCATAACCACATCATAATTCCCAAATGCCATCATTCTAGCTATTTCAAGAGATCCTAGAACCCTGTCCCCAGTACTTGAACCAGCAGGTGAAGTCCCTAGGAAAAACAAAAGTCCACGAACACACAAATAACTTCTAACAGCACTTGGGAAAGGATCAAGTAAGAGGGAAGATGGCTAGTGAGAAACACACAACACTGTTTGAATTTGTGGAGGTCATGAGGAAAAGTGAGCTACTTATCTGAGATGTAACAGTAAAGAAAGAGCATTGGAGCACACAGAAACCAATGAAGCATGAGACTAAAGAGCAAAGTCACTGTATTGTAGGAAATCAAGCTCCTCTAGAACAGGCTCTTATGCTTAGTTCTTTTCATCGAAACAGAAGTTAAGGTTAGCAACTTACCTACTGAATGCTTATTCTTACTGCTGCTAATACCCAAGTTTTAAGAAAGCTACTTTGGAATAAAAGAAATGATGGCAGAAAATGTTAGCTGGCAACTTGACTAAGGAGAGAAATGAAATGAACCAGCACAGAAACACCCAACATCCCCCCAAAATCAAGAAATACATAGAGTGAATATCTCTCTGGAAGGAGACTAATGATATTTGACTTATTCTTTATTATCTATGCTGTTTATCTATGCTAACACTTGCATACATACACACTTAAGTTGGTCACATGGACAGATGACCAGGTCCAGAACAAAGGTATCATGTCAAAACATCAGCAGCAAAAAGGGACGTGACTGACTTCTAAATACAGATTGTAGACTACCTTTAAAAAAGGATTCTTCTAAATCCTAAGGCAAAATAAAGCCAACTTCACAAAATACTATAAGTATTTAAGAAGTTTTTAAGGCAATTCAATGTTATTACATATAATGTTTACAAGGCTTCAAAACAGAGTAATATCCTAGCTCTGTCTGTCTCAAGGGTGAAGCCAGCTCAGATCACAGAACATGGTGAGGAGTTGCCAAGGTACAGCTGTCCTACAAGAACAAACTCCCTCAAAGAAGTATCCCAAGCACTCTGCAGCCTTTAGAGCAGGAATGCATTTGCCAAAGGAATCCTGCTAGTAACTGACCAGTAACTGGAGAAAAGATACATGCCACTGTTAAAAGAAATAACATGAAAGGTAAACAGATCCCTTTCCATAAAGGACCTTTAACTTCTGGTTAACTAAACTACAGGACAAGATAATCCAGCACTGACAGAACCACTGCTGGCAGGAGACAAAAAATACTTCCAGGTAAGGTAAAGGTCCTTGAACCCCACCCACCCCAATGCACTGGATTCCACAGAACTATTTGAGGTACTCTGTTATCAGAGGCTTGAAATACATCCCAGTTGTTCTGTTCAACAGGACACCTTGAACAATGTGGGTTTGGGGGCATCTGCTGTGTCAGTATTTTAGCAAAGATATTAAGTGGTTGTGGTTTAGTTTGCCAGGGCCTTCTGAACACTAACTCAAAAATTAAAAATCCTTCTGCTTACATCAGTGTACACAAGACCAAGGAGCAATAAATTAACACCTAACTGGGACTGCAGCCATTCACAGAAACCTAAGACTATAAGAACAGACCAGAGTTCAGAGGTATTTTCTGTATCAGGGGAAGCCACCACTCCAGGAACAGTTCAATACCACTAGAGAAAACTTATCAGAGGGATGAAAAACTTCTGGATCTTTCCAAGAGCTGCTAATTCCCAGGAATGCTCAGCAACTACTTTAGTACAGCATAGTAGATATATCCATCACCAACCAAAATACAAGCCCTTGACAGAACAGAAGTGCTGCTTCTTTCAGAGGAGAAATTCATTGCAGAAATGTATTTCTCAAAGCCTGCACTACATACCCAAGAATACTCACATCTTTATGAGGACAAGTAGATCAGTCACAATAAATACCAAGTTAACCCAAACAAATTATTTTCTTTCTAGAGTTTTAGTATCAATTTTAAGCAAAATGAGATTTTCTTACACTAATGTAATGTGTAAGCTTCACTGGAGCTCAAGAAATGAATGGTGCAAAGTCCTGCCTCTGGCAAGGAATAGCCCCATGCACCAAGCCAGGCTAGGAGCGACCAGCTGGAAAGGAGATTGGCAGGAAAGGCCCTGGGGGGTCCTGGTGGAAACCAAGTTGACCATGAGCCAGTTATGTGCCCTTGTGGTAAAGACCATCAACAACTTCTTGAGGTACATAAGGCACTGCATCATCGACACATGACCTGCTGAGAGTCACATCCTGGCAGCACTGGGTCCAGTTCTGGGCTCCCAAAAACAAGTGAGACAGAAAACTGGGAGGAATCCAGGGAAGGTCCACATGGGTAATCAAAAAGTTTTGGAGCATTTGATATACAAGCAAAGGTGAGAGAGCTGAGACTCTTCAGCCTGGAAAAAATGAAGGGTCTGAAGAATCCCATCAAGGTGTCTAAACACCTGCTGGGGAAGGGGGGGGGACAGAGGGGACGACAGAGCCCAGCATGTCACAGTGGTGCCAGTGACAGGACAAAAGGCAACAAAGTGAAACACAAAGTTTCAACCTAAGAACCATTTTTTTCTATAAGGATGGTCAAACACTGGAACAAGCTGCCCAGAGCATTTGGGGAGTCTCTTGAAGATCTAAACCTGCCCACACACCCTCAGCCACCTCCTCTAGCTGTCCCTGTTTTGAGCAGGGTTCAATAAGACAGTGCCCAAAAGTCCCCAACGACCTCAGCTACTCTGTGGTTCTGTGTATGTAGTACTAGCTCTGATACTACACTGGTAGATGGTAGGGACAAAGGGATATATCTACACATACCATGTGACAACTGTACAAGTAATACTGTATACCCACACTAACTCCTGTGCCTTTGTCTCTCTCTCCCTAACCCCTTCCAAGAAGGGCATGTTCTCATTTCACAGCAGCTGCAAACTGGAGCCTTCTAAACAAGATACAATCTCCTGCTCCTCCTATCCAAAGGAGGGATCCTGCCAAAAGCAGCTACTAGCCAATCTTTCATCACAAGGTTTTTCAGCCATGGGGTTACATGCACTTGTGAATTCTGGGAAGCTGGGGCTGGGGATAATGCATATGCTGTGATATTTAGCAAAGTATTAAAACAGAAGAACAGAGTTGCTGCAACATGACTGAGTCCCCTTTATACCAAATGGGGACTGTTTCTGTGGTGCTCTTTGCCTCACTTCTTAATGCTAGTCTTTTGCTTCTTTTTACTTTTCCAAGGGATTCTTTTCCTTGCCTAGCTATTTGCTTCACAGTCATTTCTGTCTTCATAAACTTGCTTGGTGGAAGTTAACTGCTTTAGTTTGTTCTCTTTATTCCCTACTTAGCCTCGAATTAACACTAATTTTTTGAAGAATACTAATGATTGTGTTTTTAAACTCCACTTAATTATACTGGGATTTCTTTGTCATCTCTGCCTTTAATCTCATTTTACAAGTAACTAACTGAGAATAAAATCTCCACAGGAAAAGCTAATGGTCTTTAAGCAACCCTTTGCTCTCCATAATGTCACTCTGGCTCAGCAGCTTCAACTTGATTGGCACTGAAGACCAGCAGACTGACTACACCTAAGAGCCACACAAAAATGCAGAGATTAAACTGCCAGTTGGCTTGTTTCAGCTATATATACATCTACAGATGGAAAGCAAAGGTTCAGAGTCTGGGAGTGGTGTTGGTTTGTTTTCAAAAGCACATCAGAGCATAAAAGGTAGAACCTACAAGACTTGTTGGGCTCTGACACACCTGTTGGCACACACTATTTGTGAGGCAGCAGCTTCTCAGTCTTGTCTTCTACCAGAGTGAACACTACCTCTGGTTTGAACTGGTGCCTTTTAAGGTCATATGAAAGAAGAGTGACATAGCAGAAACCGTTGCATTGGCCAGAGAATAAACAAAACTGACACACTTCCTCCATGTGACATTTATAATACTCTACAACACTTTCAGCCTGATTTTGTTCATTTGAAAGAAGAATCTTAGTGTGCTGAGCATTCAAGTTTCCACTCCAAGTATGTTTGTTTTGACAACCCACACATTAAATGTTTAATTAGTTACTTAACCAAGAAAAACAAAGATCTCCATAGCTACCAACAAGCTGTTAGGATAGGATAGAGTTAGTTTTGGATCATCCAAACTTCATGCAATGGGTCTGCAGCTCTAAGAAATTCAGATGTATTCAGGAGAAGTTCCATTCTTTAGAGATGAGCTTCCCCACGAGTGCAAAACTCAATCACAGCAGTAATTTGTCTTTTCCAAGGTGGAGGATGCTTAACCTCTGAGTTCCAAGTCTCAGGAAAGAGCATCCATTTATGGTTCTCTCATTTATGTTTAATGAGCATTATAAGAATGGTCAGAAGTGACAGCAGAAGTTGATGTTCTCCATAATCAGGACCTGGCAGGATCTAAGAGCAGAGAATGATCAATGCACACTACAGGGAAAGAGACTCTCAGCAGTGAGAAGAAATGGAGGAGAACCAGAGTATCTGTGTGGCAGAAGAGAAAGAATACAGGGAGAAGTAAGGAAAAAGAGGAATAAACCCAGGCTACAAATAACACTAGGCTCATTATCAGAGCAGCAACAGAAACATGAAGTTCAAAGAAATCTTTTTGGTCATTTGCTTTTAGTCAGAGCCTCTTCCTTAACCAACTCCTATTCTAGCTGTTAAAGGACACACACCACACCACATCAGTTTTGGCATGGGATTAGTAAAACAGAAAGATGGCCACAACTGAACTGGAAAAGTTCTTGTCATCAAGTCTGCTGGCCAACACACACTACTTGGAAGTGTTCTGGGAATAACTTGTCTTTTTTAATTTATTTTAAAGTGGGGAAAAAAGCCCAAAAGACAGTCTCATCACGAAGTGTAACACCAGCAGTTAGGAAGTGAAGCCCTCAGAGGGGTACAGGAAGCTTCTGCTGTGCCCCCTGTCAAAGGCAAATGGTTTCTGATCCAGGTTACAGCCCCAGGATGCTGTTAGTAACTCCAGCACTGCAAGCAGAGAGTTTATATCCAGCTTCTCTCTCCCCTCTACCTTCCTGAGCATGCCAACTGCTTACTAAGAACTATGCTTTTCTAACTAAAATGGGATTTCAACAAACTATCCATCTGCAGTGTGCCACCCTAAACAAATGACTGCACAAACAGCAACAATTGTTTACTAATGGTAAAATCTAGAAGAAACATACCACAATCTTTATTTATACTGGGTAATGCCAGCTATAAGCATATAGGTTTTCCAGTTACTTTCATCACAACTTCTGTGGAAGTGAGGGGCAGAAGTTGCTACCATGTCATCAATCACTGAAGCTTTACAGAGAAATAAAATGGATTATTCACTAGACTTCTGTTAAAGGCTAATAAGTTCACCTTTTAAGGAAATGTATAGTGAAAGGGTTAATTTTAAATATGTACTTGACACCCTTTTAATTAGAAAGGTCTGATGATGTAAAATTTAAGAAGAGTAAAAAAGAAATAGCCTAACAATTTACACCCTTGAAAAAATATTCAGCTCTTCAAAAGAATATCAGAACATTGTCTGGAAAAGTGATATAGAGGCCCCTACCCAAATAGGTTAGCAGTTCTCCTAAATAAATGTATTGATAATGACTTGCAAGTTACAGCTGATAAAAATAAATATACTGCATCTTACAAATCCATTCTAGAGACCTCACCATTGTCACACTCCAAACTCAGCACAACTCTTGCTCTAAAACACAAATGTATTTCTAGATTGAAGAAAAAAACCAAGCTTTACTTAAGTATCTTGTTAGGGAAAGAACTTACTTGATTGAGTTTCTGAAATGGTCCTCAGCAGGATTTTTTACTGTACAACTGTTCAGCAACCATAAATCTGCTTCAGCAGAGTTGTCTGAAAGACAGAATGATATAAAACTGAGTTAAGAATTATCCAACCTGTCAACTCCTACTTTATAACATTTAAGGCAAGACCAAACTTAGGCATTATCAATAAGTTGCCTATTTGCAAAGTGACTTCACATTCAAGATTGAAGACAATTATATTCTTGGAAGGGGTTGGTTTGTTTGCAGTTTGTTGTTTGTATTTTAGGAAAAAAACCCAAACAAACACGAAACCAAAACCATACATGAGCATTTCCACTGCAGTTTGGGGGTTTTTTTGCAGATGAACTGTATCATTTACCAGCTAAGAAGCCACAAGGTTGCCCATCATGGAAACCAAAATGAAGAAAAATGCTCCCTACTCCCACAACTGCATACTCTCTGGAAACATCTGGGCTACACAAAGGCAAAGTGATCACCAAAATGCATAATTGCCCTTTTTAAATGAAGTGATCAACAAAAGCCCTGCTTTATTAGTAGTACAAGAGCCACAAATCAGACCTTACAAACCACAAACCTTTAAGGATAACAGTCAGGGTAGCTCACTTGGAAAGAAACATGCACACTTCCAGCAGATTGTATCTTAAGGCATGGTATTATTACAGTTCAGCACTTTGCACACAAAAGATGTTCAAGGCAATGGATGAATGTCTCCATTCAGACAAGCATATCCGTTTCTTCAAGAACCAAAAACTTCTCTGTATGTACACAACCTACTGACATCTACATGCATTAACAGGACTGAATCCCAGAGCCACCTGCAGAATAGAAGTGTGAAATATTTAGGTGTGCACAGTAAACAGCATATGAATGTAGCTCTGTGCAGATTAAGGCAGCCCATGCACCCTTCCTTGGGAGGTCTCCACCTACTACTTTGTCCAACTCAAGTCTCCAGATGCTAAGGTCACAGTGAAGCTAGGATTCATTCACTCATCTCCATTAAACCATAAGGTTTTGGAGAAACCTCCAAAATTTCACTGAAGAACAGAGGCTTGTGTTTGGGAACTCTCACAGATCTGACTGAAGATGACACCCTAACCTCTACAGAAGGTTTCCCAGCAAGTCAGAATCATAGAACTGTCAGAGTTGGAAGGGACCTCAAAGATCATCTAGTTCCAACCCCCCTGCCTGGCAGGGACACCTTCCACTACATCAGGTTGCCCAGGGCCCCATCCAGCCTTGTCTTAAAAGCTTCCAGGGATGAGGCTTCCACAAACTCTCTGGGCAACCTGTTCCACTGTCTAACCACCCTGTGATAGGCAAAACTGAAGCAAGAACCATAAAGCAGTGAACATCACTTCTGGCAGTGAATACTAGACACAGGTGCCCTCTTCTGTATCTTGCAATAAATTTCTCTAAGGAGATCTTATGTCTTCAACTTTTTTTCATCTATCCAGCCTAATGATAGTTTCTAAAGGATGCTACTTTGCTGCAGACCATGTTTTTAATATGCTACTTAAGCAGCCTCCTGTATGTTAAGAAGGTTTTAGAAAGTTCTGTCAAATCAGCATTGTATTACATGCTCAAAAACAGGACTCAAAACCATGGGCTTTCTGCATTGTGACATCTTTTCCATAAAAGAAAGGCTACACTGGAAGTAAACCACAGTCTGTCATACTCTCTGCAAAACAACATAAAGTACAAAGAAACCTAAAGGTCATGGAAACTTCTGAACACTTAACTTAATTGGGAAGCTCTGGAAAACATGAATTGGCTGCATTATGCAATACTAAAAGGATAAAATGCCAAGAGTTTGAAGCATCACTCTACCTACAGAGGAAAAAAATATTTACAATGCTCTTCTAACTAGCATTTTGGGGTTCGTTATCATTTTAGAAATCATAAATCAGCAGAACTTCTTAAGACAACTGCAGTAATACCATCAGTTGAAAACTAAGCACTTGATTTGGTTTTGTCCTGTGTTTTAACTCTTTTTAATTTCCACTCTTTCCCAGACCTTTGTTTTCCAATCCCCTCTCAAACCAGGTCCTTGAAAAAAATAAACAAAACACAAACTAAACCCCTACAAAAAACATTCACAGAGCACTCAAGTACAAGAAACAGACAGTGAAGCCCTAAAGAAAAGCCCTCCTTTACTTTTCTTCAGCACATCACTCCTCTCTGAACTGAAACCACTGAAACTACCAGATTTGCTCAGCACTGCTTGCTCAAAAAACATGACTCAATTTGTATGACAACCTTTTAAACCCTGTCCAGCAATCTGGGTAACTTCAATCTGAAAGGCTCTCCCATGGCCTTTTCCTCCAGCTTTTCCCACCCTTTCTGATTTGACTTGACTTCTAACTTTTGCACAACACACATCTCCAGTTTCTTTGGCTTAATATCCCTACCAGTGCTTTATCTTGTGCATTCTCGCTTCCAAACCAGCTCTGCCCCCTTCCCTCCATCCCCTGCTTGGCATTTGATGCTTTGGAACCAGACCTAGTAACCCTCAAGTTATGTATCTATGCTCACAACTGGACTCCATGTGAATCATCCCCCCCAAAACACACAATAATTAGGCATGAGGACATCTCACAGGCAATTACAAAAGTCATCCAGCATCCTGACTGGAACAAGGTTACCAAACTTCTTCTTTTCTTTCAACATCCCTGTGTCACAGAAACCCACTCTTATGCCCTGGGTGACTGAAATTAGGTGCTGGTTAATTTCATTATTTCTTGGGCCACTGGGCACCAAGGGACCTCAGCAAGTATTGGGAAAGAATCTCATAAATATCAGTTCAGCAATGCAGTGAGTCATGAGTGCAGAAGGAAGGTACATCTTCCTCTGGGGACATGAAGCTTGGTTATTTGTTTCTAGACAATAGGCTTTTCTTGGCACAGGGAAAATACACAACAAGGTTGAGAAGAGCACAAGAAAACAATTATTTAATTACTTTCTTCTTTCCAGACCTTTCTTTGGCACATAAAATACCATTTTAGTTACCATTTCCCAGTTCTCAATATCTCTATCAGATATAGTTATCACTTCTCATACAATGTCTTACAGAAATTATTCCACAGCAGCAAGCACTTTCCCTTTGTCTGCTCCCTCAACAGCAACTACAAATCAAAACCACAAGTTATCATACAGTTCCAGATGGCATTTGTTTCAAATCTCAGAGCTATGTTACCAAAGACCCACGATGCATTTACCAATGATACAAACAGTCCAATGAGTGCAGAAAGCAGTAACTCTGCAGATCACAACTGTCTTTCAAAACAGTCCCATTAGGATGTAAAACATAAAAGGGTCAACTGGATTGCACCATGGCTTCTGTTTGCTCATTGAAATTGGGAGATACTCTGGTCATAACAAATGACTGCACCCACAACTAATGAAAATACAACTTGGTTCACCCTGCAAAGAGCATGCCCCCTCTATCAAAGGACATTTCTCTCTGTCCAGCACCAAAACAGAAGTGCACAGGGACTGCCCACTGAGGGCATCAGAATAGGAACTAAGCAAGTTTGAACACACAGGATCTAGGTACTTCACTTAAGGGGAGGAAGAGAAAAAAAACAACAAAAAGCAGTAATACATTATTTGCTGAACTCAAAACACTACCTGTTAAATCCTTGCCTCTCTTCGTTTCACAGAATCACAGAATGTTAGGAGTTGGAAGGGACCTCAAAAGATCGTCTAGTCCAACCCCCCTGCCACAGCAGGATTCCCTAGACCAGGTCACACAGAAGTGCGTCCAGACGGGTTTTGAATATCTCCAGAGAAGGAGACTCCACAGCCTCTCTGGGCAGTCTGTGCCAGTGCTCTGGCACCTCAGCTGGGAAAAAGATTTTTTTTCTTGTTGGTGTGATAGAAAATGAACTCGATTTTATGTACTCATGCATGCTCAGACTTTCAGGTCTGTGATGTTTTAAAAAAAAACTATTGCTGTATTTCCAGTCTTATCTGGAATGATAACTTTTCTAAGCCCACAGCTAGCAGCACATCTGCAGCCACTGAACATCTCTTACTTCTTCCCATCAAGAAAGGAATGGATCATTTCCACAGCTTATCTGCTGCTTTCTCAGCTGATCAGAGCAAAACATCCAGTTCATTTACATCCATCTGTGACCTGGGATATCGTGCTGGGCTGGATTTTAGTCTGCATTCTGCAGTTTCAATTGTCTTGTCAAATAGCTTCCACCTTAAAGGAAAGCTGCTCCATTTAAGAGTACAGATTTCATGACTATGTTCCAAAAGAAGCTTCATGTTGAACATGGCTTTAGGGGATTCCTTTTTCTCATGGCTCTTTGTTGATATCAAATAGTCAAAAGTCTCTCTGCACATGGTGTTATATGCCAAAGGTAGAAAAGGCAGCCTAAATTTTAGCTCATTCCTTCAAAATAAAGATTTCACTACTTTCAGAAGTGTGATCACAATTGGACCTTGGACAAAACAGGATCTTAAAACAAGAGAGAAGAAATGTCCTTACTAGCTAAGAGACATGCCAGCAAAAAGCCTGAGCACAGCCAGATCTGTTCAGCACAGCACCACCTAATGCTAAGGCATCCAAATTATCCTGGGCAGCAGCAGATGCAAGTGCCATAACATGGTGCTCTGAAGTGGGCATTTCATCCTGCTCTTGAGCACAAGAGTAATGTTATGCATTCCAAGAGTCAACTTCTCCTTTCACTTCACTAAGACTTCATGATCAGTGTAAATAACTTCAATATGAGGAGTAGTAATGAGTGATTCATCAGTCTCACAGGGGAAGTCCCACTAGGTTAAAAACAAGGTCAAGTAGCCTGTTTTAGCCAGGCTACACTACAACATACAAACAACTCCAACATTCTGATGATTAATGTGGGTAGAATTTGTTTTGTTGACAGAATTTGGAGAAATCCCAGAAAACTCTTCCTCCTTTAAGTGTTAAGCCTGCTCAATCTTCTAGAAAGAGCATACACAGTCTGGTGCAGTGTTTTTTTTGTTTGGGATTATTTTTGGTGCTCCCTACATACAGCCTCATACACAAAACACAAGTTATTCAAATGAGCAAACACAGACTGATTGCTTCTTAGTCACTAACAGTCAGAAGTCAACCATCAACAAAAGAAATCTTGCACAACATCATGCAACCAAAGATTCAAAACAAAGTTTCAAAACACACTGCAAATACTAACTGCTTTACCTTCAACACCCACATACTAAATATGCACCCAGCCCTACACCAATTCTTTTTCATCTCAGACAAGTAGTTTCAGAGATTTTATAACTTGATCAAACCACACAGAAGGTCTATGCAAATAAGCCAAGATCTTAGCCAAGTTGTCCCTGACTTCAGGCCTGTTCCTAAACACAAAGCCATTGCCTAGATTCATATGCACAAGCTATTTCAATCAGCAGCATTTACAGGCCAGATGAGTGATATCCTTGGTAACAAGTATTAAACATCCCCAAAAACAGTCCTTCAGATATCTGGGTAGCATAGCAAGTCAATAGAAAACACTGAACAGTAAATTAAATTGAATATTTTCTATGAAACAAAGTGAAAAAAAGAAAAAACACCACAACCAAAACACACACACAAAACACAAACAAACAACAACAAAAAAAGCCCCCACCAGATGAGTGCTCAAACACAACTCTTCCAGATGTGTTAGTATCACAGAGCATCTACTGAAGTCTAAGTACTTCCTTGGAAGGATGACAGCTGATGTGTGAGCTCCAGAAGAATCTCCAGCTTTCACAGGGCTTACTGAGAAATAACTGTGTTCTCATTTTTGGTACAACACTTTAGAAATCTCCACTTGCTTTACCTACAGTCTCAGAAGAAAGCTTGCTTAGTTAAAGTGATTAAGAGGATTTGATTATATTTCACAGATCACTCTTTCTAGGCTGGTAAAATTTAAGTGAAACTGATGATGCTGAGTCCTGAAAGACACTAAATGCAAGTCAGAAATGTTGTCTAAATTATTTATTTGGAAACACCACAGTGTGATGTTTTTTAAGGGTACAAAACCCCACTGCACTCAAGCATAAGCAGCTAATTTCATATGCTGACAGTAAGGTCAGAGGTGAATGAAAAAAGGAACAGTTGATGGCTTTCTGTCCACATCATGATTCCATATGAATTGGCTGTAAATAGTAATAAATATTTCAGAATCAAGAAAGACTGACTGGAATGTGCCCCAGGAAGATTATTTTCATCTCCCTTAGGTGTAACACTCTGACAAGCCTCACTTAAACAAATGCTTCTATCTGCAGAGCTAATGAAATGTTAACAGCTCTCCCTCACTATGTCTTAGGGGGGAGGGAGGTGGGGTGGAGAAAGAATTAAATACGAATTGAGGGTTGCTTCAGTCCTATCATGCACCCAGGTAACAACCTCCTGGGGTAGGCAAAGCAGACAGAAACCAAAGGTCTTTCTGAAGTGCAAGGGCATCACTTGAATTACTTACCCTGTGAAGCCTCTCACACTGCTAGCCCCTGAAAGCCACATGTTCAATAAAAAGAAGCTCAAAGCAGTGTAATTGAAGACTCTCAAGTACAGCTAAATTCCCAAGCAAATGAGAAAGGATCTGTGCTTCACTTCAAGTGGAACACAAAATAATCTTAGGTAATTAAATGCCTTAAGTGAGCGCATAAATGCATAATGTTAATCTGGAAAGCAGATTTACTCTATAGATTTCTGACTTCTTCAGTACACTTAAATTTACTGTGTAAAGATGGCCCATGGCCCTGAATTTCCTCACTTCCCTAACTTCCTAATCTCCATTCATTTTCACAACAGGCAGGATTAGGGTTTTGCTGTAGTCTGCAAATTAAAACTCAATTTTGTTCCTGTAGCTGTTTCACAATCTTTGTTCTTTAAATTCTCTCTGCATGAAGTTGTACCTAGAAGCAATTTATTGATTTCAAATGCCTTGCTTCCACTTATTTCTCCTGATACCTAATGCCACAGACTTATTTCTCCTGATACCTAATGCCACAGGGAATATGGATTTAGGTTCCATCTATCACTTTTAAAAGAGTTAAAATACAGAAGCTATTTGAGGCAGCTATGTCCAAACACTTATTAAATTGTAGCTTCCAGCTACTTATTGACTTGTTCAGAACTAGCTTCACTCCTCATCTATTTGCTACTTTTATCAGTTTCCTGAAAAGCAGGAGATATGGGCTTAAGGTACCATACCCAGCAGCCAGATAAGCCTTTGCTGTGGTTAATTCCCAGCCATCATCCACAGTTCAGATTATCAGCAGAATTTAGTGCTGGTGCAAGCTCCAGACTGAGCCCAGCAGAAATTAAAAGTTGACTCTTGACACACAGCCAACAGATGGAGAGCAGCAACCACCAGGGCAAGCTTCTTCACAAGAACTCACCAGCAGGTTTTGACTCTGTTTTGTCTACAAATCTTTATCCTAAAGTGCCAGTTCTACTTCTCTGCCCATTTCTCCAGACTACTGAGGAAGTCTATTCACAGAATCACAGAATATTAGGAGTTGAAGGGACCTTGAAAGATCATGTAGTCCAACAAGATCCACTAAGAAAGAAACATGAAAGACTGAGCACAAGCAAGCACCCCAGACCCACGTGCCCTTCCTGCCCTCTGTCCATGCCCTGCCTCATACTGGACAGACCCCAGCCCATGTAGCTCCTCCAGCAGTTACATGCCCCTCTACAGTCTCCCTATCCACTCAGATAATTTTTCCATCACCTTCCTTGCCTGTGTATCTAACAGCATCTCACTAAATGAGCATGTAAGGACAGAAGTAAATCAAAATACCAGTCACCCAAAGCAGTCCCTTGAAGAGTTTTGAGTATTTCTGTACAAGTCCACAGATCCATTATAGCCTCACACATTATTTCTCTGTTTCTTCTCAATCTTGAGTGCAGGTTTAATTCTCTTGTGAGAAAGCTACTTTTGTTAAGTTTCTGTCACCTGTACAAAAAAAAAACACCTCCAAACCAACAAAACAGAAGATACTCTTCAAGTACCAATAATGCTGGATACAGCAAGACAAGACTATTTTAAACCTTGCAAGTTCCCAAAGTTCATGTATGCCAGTTTTGCATAGAGAATTGTGGCTTTATAGTCCCAGAGTGGTCCAAATTCATCAAGCATAAACCAGACAAACAGCACTTTGAGGCACTGTACACGTATTACTGGATGGAACAGCAGCTCCCAAAACTAAAAGGGAGATCATTTTGACAAACAAGAGAAGATAGATGTGTCTGAGGATCCATCTTCTCATTTTGTTTGGAAGCAACATCTCAAGATCTCAAGCACTTCCAGTAGAAGTGATGTTGATGCGTTACAGAGGAGTGCGCAGTGTTGTACAGCAGTTCTCCATTTCCTTCAAGGAAAAGGCAGATCTGCTGGAAGACCTCCAAAGGCCAATGGCATGGGGAGTCAAACTTTACTGAGTTGTCACCTTCTCCTTCCCTGCCCCAGACTCCACACTGGAAGTGTCTTTCTTTTGGCTGGCTTTACCTTTGTCTCTCCTACTTGGAAAACAAGGTAAGGAGAAACAACAGAAAATTACATTTCACTGCACAGTTCAAAGTAGCCAAGATATTTCAGAAGCCATTTTCACCTTTGTCCTTTCAACAGATTGAAGATACTTCACTTTCCTGCAAGTAAGAAAAGCCTATAATTATCCAAAAGATCTGTTACATGTTCTAAGGTGAGAGGGATCTTTATGCAAATTCCTCTTTTTCCATGCTGATGGTTGAAGTTTCATCTGGTAACTCTCCCATGATCATTGTCTTCCTTTATATATTTCTACCTTATGACTCCACTGTCTTTCTAGCTGTTTCCATTTAACACATGGTCTCTAATTTGCCTTTTCTTTGCTTTCAAAGATGAATTTAAAAAATAGTGTAACAAGTTCCTACAAGTCAGACAACACTCTGACACAGGCACTCAGCTGCTTGATACTGACATTATGTTTTAGAAAGCTTTTGGTGAACCCTAGTGGTAAATCTTAAACCAAACCAAAAAAGGCAAAAGCAAACAACATTTTTTTTTATACTTTCAATATATAAAAGTCAAAGTGTTTATGGGTCATAATCACCCTTTGACAAAAGGTAATGAACACTTCCAGTAGAAGACAGAAGCTGTTTGTTTCCACACTTTCAGTCTCTTCCACATTTCAGAAGAGCAAGACCTAATCAAAATACAAAAAGTGTGGCTATGTATGAAGGAAAGTGTTACAGTGGCAAGAGGAAAACAGGAAGCTCATGACTCCAGGAAAAGCCTAAGCTACCTTACCCTTAATTTATAAGGTGACATGGTATTGGTTTGTTACCAGTCTTTATTTCAGCTGGCCTTGAAACAGGAACCCTAAGGAAACAGTACAAACTACAAGTGTATTAACAAACCTCTTCAGGTAAGGAGAAAAAAAAAAAAAAAAAAAAACATCTATGAGTGACATCTTGTCAGGATGTGTCCAGCAAGACAGAGAAATCCAGGTATTGACTCCGTTTCAGGCCTGCCAGCACAGCTCAGCAGTCAGGCTCTGTCTCAACTGAACTGCAGCCAGTTACGAAGCCATGCACGGCAGGGATCCCGCACGGGAGAGGCCCAGCCACAAACAGATTGCAACCAGCGACTTCTCCCACAAGCACAAGCAGAAGAGGTGGCTTTCATCTACCACTTCAGGTTCATCTACACATTCAAGCTGTATAAAGCACAGAAGTTCACCACCACAAAGGGCTTAACTCCTTGAATTCAGCTATGGGTCCTGCTCTAAGCTCCTTCAATTACAACTCAACTCCAATGAAAGCTTTCACTACTTCTCTACTTAGAAAACCAGGAGAACAAAGCCACCATGACACAATAATGTTAAGTTCACATTTTCACCTTGGCCTCTTCCAAGATACTTCAGAGATACTGAATACCTTCTTTGCTTCAGTCTTCATGGGTTAGGCTAGCCCCCAGGATTTCCAGACCTTGGATGTAACAGAGAAAGTCACACCAGCACTCTGCTAGCATCTCTTTAAAGCTCTGCCAACATAGGTATTTAGCTACCAAGGCTGCAGTTTGGATTGAAGTTAAGCTCTATACACATAAGCTATATACAACTAACTTCCTTTTTAATGTTTAGCATGCATGGCAATATATATGTGACCCTGCCTACTGCTCCAATGATCCTTCTCTTACTGAAAATAAGGTGTTACTGTAAAGTTACAACTACTTCAGATATCCAGCAGCCATTCTTCTCTTAAACTATAGCAAAAAAAAAAAAAAAAGGTTGTAGCATTACTTTCTTTTAATAGTGAGTGCAGAGAATAAAAAAGCCTTGTTCAATGTGAACAAAACTTAAAATTAAATGACTTCCAAATGCCAGAGACAAGAAACCTCACAACAGCCTCTTTATTTTGATTTAACTCAGAGGCATAAGAACACTGTTATGTTAAAAAAGAAGAGAATTACAATTGTTACAGTGTTTCATCTGGCAGCAAGTACACAGGGGAAACGTTGTTATACTTTCAGATAGATACAGTTAAGAGAACTTTCCTCCCCTGGCTGAAGAATCCCAGAGGCCAGAGCGAGCTGCGAGCAGTACAGGGACAATTGACTAATGTCCATATAGAACAAAGTGTCTGATGGTACTTCAAAATGTTAACCATAGTCTTCCATTAATAGATGTTTAGAGTCACTTCTGATGATTTATTTCATAAATCAATCAGTAAAAGCACTGACCTCCACAAGTAAAACTGATGCCAGGAGGGAGAGAGAGGGTATAATAGTAGTGGGAAAGGGGCAACTGTAATGAAGAGGGAACAAAAGCAGAATATAGCCTGACAGAGGAAATTCAGAAAATAAAAATCACTAAAATCACTCATGCCAGAACAATTCCCAACTGTACTTCTTCCTGTTTGAAAAGCACAGTATTTGTTACATCTTGGATGGAATCTATCAGTGTCTCTTGTTAAAGTTAGCACTTTATCCCTTAAAAAACATTCCCTAGTTTCTACTAAGTGCAGATTAAAAAAAGAAAAAGAAAGATCTGTATTCAATCTCACATTAATAGTATATTCACAAAATAGAAACCACAGCACTATTTGTTATGGGCTTTTAGTAGCTATTAATTTATCACAGGGCTTTACAAATACATGTAGTGTATTTTCCATTAATCATCTGGCACTTAATACAATATTGAAAGTGGCTTTGAACAGCTCTATTTTGCCAAAAAATTACTAGAGAACTGGGGGGGGAGGGGGGGAAGGAATAAAAACTAGAAAACCAGAGGATACATCCTCTTCACTGCAGAGGTTCCTGCACTTGCCACTCCAAAGCTCCTTTATCAGGTCACTCACCTGCAAGCCAGGTGCTTTCAGGGTCCACAACCACCTAACTGTGCCAAGGCTCCTAGCATTTGTTGGTAAGAAAACACACTTTAAGCTCCAAAACTGTCAGCAGACTGAAAACTTCTAGTCCAAGGCCCATGCCCATAACTTAGATCTTGGGAGACCTCCTACGAGGACAGGCTGAGAGAGTTGAGGCTGTTCAGTCTGCAGAGGAGAAGGCTCCGAGGAGACCTTATTGTAGCCTTCCAGTGTCTGAAGGGGGCCTACAAGAAAGCTGGCGAGGGACTTTTTAGGAGGTCAGACAGTGATAGGACTAGGGGGAATGGGTGTAAGCTAGAGGAGGGTAGATTTAGGTTGGATATTAGGAGGAAGTTCTTTACCATGAGGGTGGTTAGACAGTGGAACAGGTTGCCTAGAGAAGTTGTGGAAGCCTCATCCCTGGAAGCTTTTAAGACAAGGCTTGATGGGGCCCTGGGCAACCTGATGTAGTGGATGGTGTCCCTGCCAGGCAGGGGGGTTGGAACTGGATGACCTTTAAGGTCCCTTCCAACTCTGACAATCCTATGATCCTATAAGACTAAGCTTAAGACTCTGTTTAGGAAGCACGCAATAAAACCACAGAAGGGTGCACTTCTTTCAGCATATTATCACCCCCAGTAAAACCTGAACCGAATGAATCACTAGAAGAAGTACCATTAGAATACCTAAACAGGCATGCCTACTGACTGACCCATCTGAAAGGGATCATTAGTGAAATAAAGAGTTAAGAGGTAGAATCTAATCACTTTAATCCATTTCCTAAAGCAAGTCAAAGCCAAGCATAACACTCCTGTTTCACTGACACACAGGAGTCTTCTGCAACATATGAAGAGCTGAGTATTTGCTGGGAAACTGAAACCTAGAAGATCTCTGTTAAATGCAAATATTTTGTACATCACACTCTTGGTTTCACAGGAAGATTTCAGTTTCAATATATGTATTTAAGTGGTCTCTGTTGTACCTCAGAAGCAAATTTGATACACATTATTAGGATGACTACCTCAAGTAGGAAAACTGTTTACACCTCTTTCAAGTAGGTGCATAATTAACACCAATGCCTCTGAAAAAACAGAATGCATGTTGTTGCTTTAAAAAGTCCCTATTCATGAATGTTTACTGCTTCATTTTAACAACACATTGCCAATAATATAGTGTTGAAGCCTTCCAGTTGGTTTTGTTTCCCTATTTATATGGTAACTGCATGTCCAATGTCTTTACTGTGCATGAAAATAAAGAATTTTTACTAGCAAAAGTAATTTTAGCCAGTAATTATTTCATATTTGTTGCCCACATATGGAAAAATTAAAGTACAAATAATTAACATGTGAGTCTAGAGGGAAACTCACAATATAAGCTGTGAGGTCATTTTATATTTGGATTGGGTTGGTTTTTAATCCTCCTCAAAGAAACTGCCACTGCAAGACAAAATTCTTAAATCCTTCCTGATTTTTTTAAAGCATGTATTGCCATAAGAGAGAGAGACATTAACCAGGGTATTGGCTTCAATTTTTGTGATGCACTGAATAATCCTGTAGAAAGACTGAAAACAGGTGCATCTTACATTTTTTGGTACACTGGGTTTGCTCAGTGTAGCCAAACATGCAGGGTACAAGGTTAGTGTTCCCTGCCCTGTAACACACAGCACTGCCACCAGTACTTGGCTCTAGAGGTTTGCTGCAAATACACAGGCAACTGGAGGAGTCCTGCCAGAAATGCATTCTTGCTGTGCTTAAGAGCTAGGGATTAAAAATAGAAAGTGGTTAAGTTCTGCAGGACTAGCAGGGACTTTGATCAAAGGAATGAAGAGATAGATGTGGATTTGCAAAAAATGGTCCTGCTATTAAGGGTACAGTAAGAGGTACATGAAGATCTGCAAGGAAATGGGAAACTAATTCTTTGTCACCAGCTCTCTCAAGAAATAAACACCATAAATAATATAAAGCATATGAGTTCCACAAATATTTCCAGTAACAAGGTACTGCTTATATTACATGGAGGAATTTAAAGATACAGATTACTGGAAACATAACCAATGCAGCACAGAATCTTTGCAGGAATTCCCTCAGGAAGCAAACAGGTTTCTGACAAACATTTAAGAACTAAGAACTCTTAGCAACCCTAAGATATGAGCAGACTCTTCCAAAAAGCCCTAAAACTTTGTCAGCACTTTTTATTTTGTGAGCTACCCAGTATCCAGCGGTATTTCCAGATACTTCAAACAGAGCCACTAGCCAGAGATGCCTACCTGAGTATCCTTGCATAGACCAGAAAAGCCAAACCAGCCACACCACTACACCTTGTAAACACCCAGGTGAGACAGCTCATCAGCATTAGAAGCCAAAGCAGCTACCACCCACCCCACAGAAAAATAAGCCTCTGTGCCACCACACCTTCTCTGTACAGGAATTTCAAATCACTATCTATGAGAAACAAGATGAAGCTTTTCTCCTTCCCTCCAAGATAACCATATTATCACCCTTATCACTGTCTACACCAGAAGCACCAGCTGTCTTTTCCCTTCAGGGATATGTGACTGAGCAGCAGTTCTCAACCTGTATTTACCTTTGAAGCCAGCTGCTGCTACTTCAGAACTTCTGTCTGTGTATCCAAAAAGCACATCCACTTCAACTACACTTGATTATCCTAAAAATAGTATCAGCCTTACCCATAAATGTTGTACAGATTACACAGAGACACAGAGTGTATTTTCACAACCTACTGTTCACACTTCTAAGGTGCTAACAGGTAGGAACAGCCAAGACTCCTCACAAAAGCAGTAGTTTAATATGGTGGAGGGGAACACAAATGAGATCATTCACCAAGTCAGAAAGCATCCCAAACAGATACAGAAACCTTTTAAAATGTACAAAATATGATTATATTTAAACTAGACTTCAGCTACCATCACCCGAAAACAATGAATTGTCTCAGACATGTTTTTAAAACTTAACCCCTATTCTTATTGCTTTTCTGTCATTTGAAATTAACATTTAAGATGCTACAGAGAGCTGCTGAGCTATGAGTACTCAGTTTGACTGATCAATGAACCAGCTCACAAATGTCAAGAACAGGTTGGTATTTGCTCCAGATAATCTGTCTCCTGCTCCCCAAATACTTGACATTACATCAGGTTATAATACATTGTGGAATATTATGTCATGGAAGTCAAGAAAGCACAGGCTGTGTAACACATGACAATTCCTCTGGGGATTGCTTCTGACAACATAAATAGGTTCCTGAATCTCAAAACAAGTATTTGCCTTTCCCCCCAAACAGGAGAAGTGATGGACATAAGACAAAAGTTTCAATCAAAATATACCTAAATCATATCTGCAAAGCTTGTGCCTTCTCTGCTGCAAGGGTGCTCTGCAGCAAAGGACCTCTAGGTCCCTTGCAGGCATCCTGCCAGTTTTAAATCCACTTCACCATCTGCATATTTAACCCACTGTGTATCAGCTTCTCTATAAGGACTGTCAAAAGCATTACTGAAGTCCAAATAGACAATATCAACTGCTCTCCCCTCATCTTAGACCAAGACAGCCATCTAATCATAGAAGCTTATCAGGCTGCTCAAGCATGACTTTTCCCTTGCTGAAGCCTACTGGACTACTCTTAGTCACCTTTTTGTCCTTCATGTGGTTTCCAGGATTAGCTGCTCCAACACCTTCCTACAGACCAAGCTGATACTGACCAGCTTGTAGTTCCTTGGGTATTCCTCCTTGCCCACCTTCAAGGTTGGGGTGACATTTGCTTTCTTCCAGTCATCAGCACCTCTCCCAACTACCACAACCTTTCAAAGATGATTTGAACTGCCTCACAGTGACATCTACCAGCCTCCTCAGCACTCATGGGTGCATCCCATCAGGGCTTATGGACTTATGTATTTCCAGTTTGTCTCAGTATTCCCTAACCCTACCCTTTTCCACTAGAGGCAAGTCCTCCTTGCTAGCAACAACCACCATTCCTGCCCCAGGTGACCATAATCCTGCTGGGTAAACTGAGCAGGCTGGGTGATCAGTGCAGTACTGCAGGAAGGTAACTCACAGCCTGGGCAATGTAGGACAACAGTTTGCCAAACCAATTGGCTTAGGTTATTAGAGACATTCAATTTTCCATGAACACTATGTTGCAGACCCAAGTTGGAAAGCAGTGAGTTGGCCCAACCAACAATGATGATAAACTTAAGAAGAAAAGGGTGGAGAGACAAGTACATAGCCTGCTACCATCACATCAGTGTGCAAGTGCAGCATTAGCCAACAGTGAAACAATCATGCTGCAAAAACTTATGTGATAATAGATGAAGTTGTGCTAACTTAAGCCATACTTTAAAATCTGTTTAAGAAGCTATCCATTTGGAAATTAATTACCTATAGAGAGTTAAGTGTGACTGGTTAAAGCAATACTTAATGCTTTAAATTACTTCTCTGCAATGTAAATTCAACCTTAAAAGCTAGAGCACTGATTAGAAGGTAGTTGCAATCATATAGCTATACTGAAAAATGGAACAGCTACTTAGTTACTTAGTTTCAAGGAACAGATGCTCAACATCACAGAAGAAAGGAACTGCAGACATAGAGCCTCATACAGGCAACTTAACACTGACACAGTCTCCAAGTGTAGTGTTACCCTCTCCCCACAGTCTGGATGTCCAGTTGTTTGTAAAACAGATTCTGGACAGCCAAAGATTTTCAAACAAAACTAGCTACAAATGCAACTTCAGATGACCCTGTTCTTGCACCAGAGCCATCAGCCAAAATCCTGATACTCTTAAGTAGACTGAAGAGCTTGTAATGCTCACAAAGCCATGATCAGCCAGAGCAGATGATTATTTGTATCTTTTTCACTCCACACAAGAGATGAGCTGTAACACTAAAATACTCAACATGTTTGGTCTATGTGGTGAAGATGCAGTTGCCTATGTGATTAACTTAAAAACACAGTCCAGCTTCTCTTCCAGCAAAAAAACCCCAATATTTCAGAGTGCAAGAGGATAAAAGAGAGCATCCCACATTTTCTAAAAGGTGAGATGACCATTTCTAATTCCTAGGACAGTATTCAAGACAATGAAGTACATGGGGAAGGCTGGAACAGAGTCCTTATCTATCATCTTCTGTTGACACCTTGCTTTACTGCAGAACGAGTTCAGGAATGCCAGGGTGACAGCCTATGTAAGGAAGCATGAACCAGCTCCCAAAACACTACCTGAACACAGGTGAGATGTCAAGAAGCTTTATACAAAGTGTACAGACAGCTGAGAAGAATTTAAACCAGTCTATCCCAAAGAATACCCTCACTATAAAACACTGGTTTGTCTTTATGCCAATCCTCCTGTTGTCAAATTTTGCCTTCTATGACATCCTTCAGCCTGCCTCTATTTCAAGACAGTGTGTCAATGTAAGTGTCCCAAACTAAACAAGGAATTCTAAGCCTGTAGATCTGAAAGAGCAATGAATATTGATTATGCTTCAGAAGGAAGCCAAAACTAATATACTAAGAAATATTCTGGATACAAATGGTATCTCCTCTGGGTATGGCACTTCTCCCATGCTCACAGAATGAAAGGTAACACAGCATGGCTGTGGTTAGTAGCAGGAGTCAGTTGAGGAAATCAGTAGAAATGGACCAAAAAAAAGGCTTTAACAACTTTTGGTCAGCTTTCTCATTCACTGTTGCTATTATTTTTAGTACAATCAAGACAATTGAAGTTTTCTAAACATCACTGTCTTCATGTGACTAGATTGACTGCCAGTCAATCACTAAACATGCTATCAACCTGTACAAAAGTAATTAACTCTCAGTAGTTCAATTTCAGAATTATTCCCAAAGCATTTTTGCTACACATATGAAACCCAATTCTGAAATGAGTTTCAGATACAAAAGTTAGAGTATTTCTTGTAAAAAAATGAACATTCACCTGCTTTTTCAGTCAGTTTCCAAACACATTTTCCCTTCAAATTACAGCAACAGACTACATAATAAACTTTTTCCTGCATATCAGATATACTTTGAATTTCTGATGTTCATACACTGTGAACATCAAGCAGTGAAATGAAAAAAACATTCTTTTTTTCCTGTTAATTATCTAAATGGGGAATATAAATCAATATTTCAAGATTAGCCTGTGCAAAAGGAAAAGAGAAGTTACTTTCTTTGAACCTGGTCTTATGAAGTCCAAGTATGCTTACAAAGCCAAATATATGCAAACTGCAGGCAAAACTCAGGCTTACAAACACAGCTTATTGTTCTGCCTAGTTCAGTGTGTTAAGCTGAAGAAGAAATATGAAACCACCCCCAAGAGCAGTAAATCATTGTCAAAACCCAGCAATTTCCTTCATTACCTTCATTCCTGTCCTAGCAGCACAGTGACAAGCTCTGGCACACAGACACAGGCTACAGCAGATGTACACAGGGAACAGACTCAGGGCACAGCTTCACAAAGCTTCCCTTTTAGTAGCAGTCCCAAGCTTTCCTCTCATACACTTGAATGATACAACTATTTGGGGCTACAAAATTAGGCAGATAACTGACCTGGGATTAGAAAACAAAACAATGCAGTGGGCAAGAAAGAACCTGGTTTGGTACTGAACTGCTCCATGCAGCACATCTGCACTGGCCCAGCCAAGGCACATGAAGGGAACAAAGCAGCAGCTGCTGACACTGGTGCTGCAGCCTGTGCTATGTTGTATACTGACCAAAATGTAACCCCAACAGGTGACACAAATGGGGCCATTTCCAAGTTTCAAGGATGAAGAATAAAGACCTGCAGGGTTTTTTTCCTTAGCACTGGTCTGCTGCTATCCATATTCAACCACATCTTGCAGTGCAAATCAGATATTCTGCATTTCTCAGACCACTGAATACTTCTACCTTAGGTCAGTTCTTTATTCCTCAATTTTACAGAAAACTATCAGGCAGTGCAGAGCAGATATCTGATACTTAGTGACAGCATAAAACTAGCAGGGTACCAATTTTATTTCATAAATAATCAAGGGGGGAGCTCTTGTCATTTCTGCTCTCACAAATTACAAATCCATTTTATCTTTGCACAACACCCTTCCATTGACCCACTGATCATGGTAAAAGATAAGCAGCAAAAGCAGTGGAAATCACTTTCCAATACCAAGAAGATGCAAGTAAGGGCATTAGGATCTAGGAAAACGTTTTTAAGAAGTTGACTGTCATACCTGACTATGACAATAGGTATGTTAGTTACTGTTTAGCAAGAATGCTTCAATTACCCAAGTAAAGCTACCACAACTTAATATTTACTGAAAGCATTTCCAGTGCAAAGCAAGTGGTCATACACACATGGTTGGATCACTTTGAGACACATGCTGTGGAATTAGAGCATCTCACATTAAAATCTGTTAGCAGCTCCTGCAAGTCAGGCTTTGAGTACAATTATTTTCCTCTGGTCTTTGAAGAAGAGTAGGGTTTGATTCACTTTTCAAGGATTTAAGTGATCTCAATTTAAGCCTGTAAATCTGAAAGAACAATGAATATTGATTATGCTTCAGAAGGAAGCCAAAACTAATATACTAGGAAATATTCTGGACACAAATGGTGATTTACTGTCAGGAACACAACAAATCAACAGCTCGTGCTATCAATCATGAAAGTGGCAACAAATCAGTGCTCCTGCAACAAATGAAGAGAAGAACTGGGGGGTGGTGAACCCACAGCAAAACAATCTATCCCCTAGACCTCATTTTCTGCATCTGCTACAAAGAATAAGCCTCAAATTTAAGCCCTTTGTAGGGTACAAAGAACATTAAACCTGGAAACATGCCACCCAGCACATGCATGTGTTACTGAAAGCTCCTATTGACAGAAACACTTCATACTCGTGTTCCCCTTTTAAATCTTGCATTTGTTACAAAATGCTAAGCAGTACCACATTTTTTTCTTCTTCAAGTGCCTTCCACCCAGCAACAGGTCATGCATAAAAAGAGTTAATACATTGAATTATGTGTAAAGCTTATTTCACTGAATACAAAGCAAATCATATGCAAATTTCTTAACTGCAAGTAGAGTGTGGGGCTAATAAGCACATGAATGCTTCACTATACAAAATCCATGCAAATATCTGGGAAAGATTTTAACCTGGGAATATTCAATATTCAAAATGCATGCAAATACCTATGGATGATTTTAACCTGGGAGCACATTCTGTCCCATTACCTTTCTGTGTTTTGTGCACATGGTAATATTTTCATATCCATAACAACAGTACTCCTGACAATACAAACTACTGAGGCAAGCGATTAGGTAAATTCTTAAGAAATTCTTTGAGAAACATCAAACAATAAAGGAGGTCACATTTATAGAACACACAGACTGTTTGCATATGAACATAAGTTTGCATGGGCTGGGTCAAACTGAAAGGCTAGAAGAGATGCTTCCTCCCTGAGAATGTCCAAGGCTGGAATTGAGAGCTTTGTTAAGACTCTCTTGACTGAACACAGAATTTTCTCAAAATAAAGCAATGTGACATCACCTCCTGAAGCTTTTATAAACAGTGCAACCTGAGTACAACAGTGCAGTAAGAAGCACATCAGTACAAGACAGTGCAAAAAAAACCCCAACATATATTCCTAAAAGTCCATGCAAGCCTCAAATTAGGAAATTTGCAGAGTTACTAAAACACCAGAGAATAAGTAACTTTCTTAAATGAATCTATTTATTATTTTTCATTTAGGCCTTTAGTATCACAGTTCCCATAGGTTAACAAATATGAAAAAGCTGTTCCTGTTTTAAGCAACTACAAATTTTTAACTGAGACTTCTTCAGTAAATACTGAAAAAAAGAAGGCTGGAACTATGGAACTACACTGAAGCGGAAGTGTTTAATGAAATTCAACATACAATAACACATCCTTACCAAAAGAGGAATAACCACCCTGTGGCTAAGAAAACAGTGGACTTTGGAAGTGATAGACTTTTAACTAGTTTTCATTATGGGGTAAAAAAAAACAACCAGATTTAGAATTACAGATTTTGATTTTACTAACTTTTACTCACACTTGTTGTACCCCATTTTCATTTCTACTTGAAAGGAGTAACAATTGCTATCCAGTGTTTTTTAGAAGTCAGCAAGCAAGAGCATGTGCATTTAACATGTTTAACATCTATTAGAACAAACCAGTGAATAAAGCTAAAAAACCAAAGTGATGAAAACCTGAAAAGACTGTATACAAAATGACAGACCAGTTTTTACAGATTAATAGTGAAGTTATGCATCTTCTATTAATGATTTCTTACAAATTTCAAATCCACTTCACATTTGTCTTCTTCCATTGCATGAAGTATCTGTCATTACTGGCTGTGCTTTGGCCAAGCTGTGCTATGCAGGCAATGCAGTGCAGTTATAAATAATGTAGGTTACAAGTGGATTATTGTTTTTAAAAATATGACCTACTTTTGTTACTGGTGTATACACCATGAAAGCTAGTATCAACTACAGGACTGGGAAGATTCAATGCTGAGGCTAATACTGGCCTCTGCAAGAGTGCAACTGACTCTAAAGTTTGAAACAAAACCTGATGCTTAACTGTCCTGTAACCAATGGTTCAAAGGCTCTTCTGCTTCCTCTGTGACTCTGGATTTTGCTTACCTGTTATTCTTAGAAGGCTGGAATTCAGAACTGTAGCTCGCCTTAAATGATCACCTTCCTGAGAATGCATGCTGTTCCAAAGCAGCAATGAGTACATTTAATTTGTTTTCAGGCTGCTATATGTGCACACTTATGTTGGTCTGCATAGCTACTGTTTATTATCCAACAACTAGGAGTACTACTAAAGTTTTTCTTTATCTTGAATGTTCTTGATGTATGCCTAAATGTTTTGGTTTGGGGATTTGTTTTTTGTTTTGTCAGTTGGAGTATTTTGGGGCGGGTTGGTTTTTTTGATTGGTTGGTGAGTCTTCCTCTCCCAAAACTTCTGCTACTGAGGACAGCGTAACTTGGCTTTGAGTCCAAGTCTCCACTCAAGACCACTGAAGTCATTTCCTAACAGATAGGAACTTCTTTCATTCTTTATTTTTGGCATCAAGTAGACCCACAGATCAATACTCTACCCACCTTCACAGTAGCCAGGCAAAATCTGGTCATACCTCAACAGTAAAGCCTAAATAGCGCCATCCAAACCAAACAATTTTCAATATACCCTTAGAGCCACCTACACCTCTTCTGTGTTAGAACACTCTTCTACTTGAGAAAAGGCATGAGACGTATAAAGGCAAACATGCTTGAGGAATATCAACATCTCCATCTGTTATTCACATGATTATAAAACATCTGCATCTCCAGCAGTCACTGCCACGTCACCTGTTGAAGGGGCAACAACATTCTCACAGAAATCCTGGTGCATTGAGCAAGTCTAGTTCAATCTTTACAGAGAAAAAAAATTAGACATACAGAATTAAAAACTATTGCTGTCAATGAAGGTGCCAGAAAGTAGAGTGTATCTTTCTCTTCTTATCATTCCAGTACCTAGGCCTCCTTCCACAAACTGAGCAGCCCAGAAGTCATAACCCAGGCATAAAAGCTGCCAGCCTGTAGCTGTCCCTGTTAGCCAAGCACAGCAGGTGATGCTGCAGGATTAAGTTTACACTCCTGCTTAAAGGACAGGAGTGATTCGCTAAGTCCACTGCCAGATTTCACTTTGCTTCAGCTCCTTCTACTTCACAAGAAGGTATCAGGCAAGCCTCAGAGGAGCCTCTCTCATTACTGTACCAATCTGCCTGGATTGCCCAAGACCCCTGAAACTGCAACAACTCAGCCTAGCTACAAATAACCAGGAGACTGAAAGCTATGAATATACGGAGATATTTTTATCCACTAAATGAGTTGCATTTGTGAAAGACTAAGGTAGAGAGAATAGTTTCCATTATAACAGAATGAATAGAAGCCTTTTTCTTTAGGCTGGTAACTTGCCAAGTGGAAACTATAGCCCCCATCTCTTATTAAGGATTTGGAATAAATCCAACATCTGTTGTAACTTAATGTCAAAAAGCAATCTCCAACCTGCACTTGAAAGTTTTTCAAACTTACTATGCACCCTCTCCCACCATAACTGATACACCGAAGGTGCCATCTCACCTTCAGTGCTATTAAAGAATATCTGATACACAGAAGTAGATTACTGGCAGTGAAGCTGTACATCAACAGGCAGGACAGACCTGTTCCCTAGCTAGCACGCCAGTACAGTTCAAGCTGGTGTTACAGATCTGCTTGCTGCAGGCAAATGTACAGGCACATTACTATAGCTCAGCTTCCAACAGTAAGTCAAAGCACAGTAACTTCAGCAGCCCTTGGAGAACAAGAACCACCTCGTCTATCAGCTGGCAGGACAAGCCATTCGAATCCATTTCTATCAAGTATACACTAGCAAATTGTTTCCCATATAGTACTGTAACTTTAATTTCCCTTCACTTAAAAGAAAAATCTACTTAAGTCTCCAATTGTTTAGTTTTTGAAATAAGTCAGCACTGAATTTGAACACATCAACACTGAAGTTCAACAGGAAAATGTATTTTCCATCAAAAACCAACTCAAACACTTAATTTCATTAAGTATCACTTCACAAAAAAAGGGAAAAAAATCCTTACAGTGTTACAAACTATATTTTTAATGGTTTCTAAGTAGAAATCCCCTCCATTTTATGTTACAATCAGTATTAAATGCGTTTAAAGTTCTCACTGAATGCCAGTGGAAATGTTTCAAGTTATTATTGTCGAGAAAAATTTCTTTTTTTTCTACATTATTTCTCACTGGAACTATGAACTTCACTATCTCCCATTCCAATCTAAATGTTCTATTCATTTGGGACTAGCAGTTTGATGAAGCTGAAAAATAGCCTAACACATATTTTAAACTTTAATTAACACTTCATTAAAGAAGAATAGCTATTTTCACTCTTTGACCAAATCCTGCATTTCTCTCCCAAAGCAAGGTGTAAACATTGGATGGAATGGAACATTTCAGTCACAAAAAAAAAAAAAATGTTAAAAATTAAAACTGTTTAAAGCAAAACTGATTTAATTGTGATCATTAGCTTCTGACAAAACAGTAGAAGGTGACATGCTGAAGTCCATGCCATCACAGAAATAGAAAAAATATTAACCATTACAGGCTTTCAACAACATTAGCCACAAAACATGTCACCACTTCAACACTTGCAAACCTTTAGTGTTATCTTCAGGATAACTCTGCTGCTTTGAGTATCAGCTTGGTTTGAAAAGGAAGACAGTAAGGATTCAAGGCTAGGCACAGTTAAATAAAGCTCTTTGCTTTCTCTTTTATTATAGGGCAGAAGCACAACTAACATTTCTAACTCATGTAATAAAATAGTCTGCTTTAAACTTCAGTCTCAAGACCTGTAGACCAAAAACTCTTCTTTGCTAAGCACAAAATACACTTTTTGTATACACGGATAGTTGTGCAACTTTGACACAGACTATTGCAGATTCTGAATTTTTACATTTTCATGCATTAAGAATCATCACTAACTACTTTTGTTTACCAAGTAATTAATGGTTAATATTTCATGTGTCATTTATGACTATCTGTATTTCAGATGGAAACCAAGGGAAGCCAGAAGTACACATGGAAAAACCTCCACCTCCTCCTCCCCATACCCAAGCAGTTGTAGGAAGAAGGCTATGCAGGTGTTGTCACCACCTTTCATCCCTTAATATCTTGGACCATCAAAAAGTATCAACAGTCTTGTTCCCATCAACAACTTAATTTTGACCAGTTTAAGAACTACATATGACATCAGGGTTTTTGTGCTAGATAGCACAGTCCTGCTTCTCTATGCTATTCCACATGTTTTATGTCCATATTCCAACTACTTCTGTACCAGAATGTACTTCGCAAATTCACTACCTGAAATTCTACTTAATAGTGTTTTCATTCAAAGACGTATAGGTACAGGCACAAAGAATACAATGAAAGATCTACACAACTCTTTCTCTAGCAGACTGTAGAATCAGCCAGTGGCAGTAAGTCTACTTATTTCACAGTTACACATTTTAGGAATACAAAAGCCAAAAGTTTTAGCCCAACACTTGTTTAATGAAGAAAGGAAAAGCTGCGCAGTATAAAACAGCTTGCAAATATTAAACATCAGGAACAGCTTTAAATTCTTGACAGCTATGTGTTACAATAATGGAAGCAACAGAAATCATTCTGAAACGGGTTCTAAAGCTGGTTGCACACAACGGTGTCCAGGCAGGATTTGAATGTCTGCAGAGATGAAGACTCCACCACTTCCCTAGGCAGCCTGTTTCTGTGCTCCATCACTGTCTCCTGAAAGTTCCTCCTTATGTTTAGATGGAATTTCCTATATTCTAGTTTCTGCCCATTGCCTCTTGTCCTGGCACTAGACACCACTGAAGAAAGCCTGGCCTCATCCTCCTGACACCCACCCTTTAAGTATTGATAAGCATTGATAAGATCCCCCCTTAGTCTTCTGTAGGCTAAACAGCCCCAACTCTCTCAGCCTTTCCCTATAAAAGAGATGTTCACTCCCCTAATCATTTTTGTAGCCCTTTTCCATACCCTCTCCAGGAGTTCCCTGTCCTTCTTGAACAGGGGAGACCAGCACTGGACACAGTACTCTCCATGTGTGTGGCCTCACTAGGGCAGAGTAGAGGGAGAGGAGAACCTCCCTCTGCTTGCTGGCCACACTATTCTTGACGCACCCCAGGATGTCACTGGCCTTCTTAGCCACAAGGGCACAATGCTGGCTCATGGTCATTCTGTTGTCCACAGAGCTGCTTTCCAGTAGATCAGTCCCTGAGCTGTACTGGTAGATGGGGTTATTCCTTCCTAGGTGCACTACTCTACCCCTGCCCCTTTAAGGTTTTTCTCTGCCCAACTCTCCGGCCTGTCCAGGTCACACTGGATGGCAGCACAGCCTTCTGGTGTGTCAGCCACTCCTCCCAGTTTTGTGTCATCAGCAAACTTGCTGAGGGTACACTCCATCCCTTCATCCAGGTCACTGATGACTATATTGACTAGCACTGAAGGCAGTACTGACCTCTGGGGAACACCACTCATTAGACCTCATGAGTAGTGTTCACAGAAGAAAACATCCTATTTTGTTACCTAATACTATTGCTGGTTGTTGAAACCCACTGATTTGATAAAATAGGCTTTGCTTTGTTCTCCAACAATGAAATCTGCAAAAATTACAAGAATATTATCTGAATAAGAGATGTCCCTACAATTTCTTCCCACACATTCTCTGGACAGTTAGCTCATGCAAAAAAATGGCAGTACAATAAGCTCTTTTATCACGGACATGCTGGTCACAGCCAGCCTCTCTTGTCTAGCAGTTTGGCAGAGGGGCAGAAGGTGTCAAAAATGTAAAAGCAAGTGAGTTACAAAAGAAGCTGTTTCCAGATTCAAGAGGTAATGATGCTTCACCTAATTTATGAGGTAGGAAAATACTTTTTTTTTTCCTAAGGGACACTATTAATCCCTTAATCTTTGGCTCTGAAGACGCTTCCAGCAATGAATTTCAGGAGCTAAGTTTACAGCACTCCCAAAGGCATTGTGTTTTACACCTTAGCTTTTTGTTTTATCTTAACTCTTACACAACAGTAGCAACACAACTATATTACAAATCATTTTCCTTCCAGTGTTTCTGCCATGTTATGAGGTGAAACCCTCACTTTTCAGCATATTCTGACTGATCATTCTCTACATCAAACCACTCCATTTTTGCAGCTCCCTTAATTAGCTGTGTCTGTCCAGTAACTCAGAGAACACTGCTCATACCACCACTCTAAACAGGGACCACTTTAAATTAAAAAGGAGAGCATTCACAGGACCACAAAAGCACCACAAAAGACTGCATCATTTCTCATCAAGAATGAGCCACTGGCACTAACACAAAATAACAAACTGCAACCAAATTATAAATGCAAAATCTTACACAAAAATCACACTGATAAACCTGATCTTTTACTACTTTTTCTTTAAAGAGAAGGGAGAACTAGATTTCTAAAAAACAGATTTTTAGCTTTAGTCCTTGTGATGCTACCAACAAATGAAGGCAACTTTCAATAAGGCTTTGCTCTTTTTCTTTCACTATCTTTCAAAACAGATACAGTCCACAAAAAAAAAAAAAAAGGCATTTTCAGACTCCATCTCTGTGAAGTGAACACTCCACTTCTGCATGCTCCTGTCTCTCCTCTCTCTATGCCTTCTAAGCAACCCCAGAAGCAAGCCCTAACACGTTGCCTGTTCAAATTCTGTCTGAATCTACTAGGGAAATCCAACACCAACAATAACAGCTGTTGAAAAGAAACCTCATCCAAACAAAAAAACCAAACACAACCAAACCTAGACCATCCCTCTCTGGAGACTAGAATAAATTAAGATATTACTGCCTCCAGCTAGCCATCACTGTACCTCAGCAGGAGGTCCTAGTCTTCACAGAAAGACAATGGACCACATGTGATTACTTACTTCCTCCCCCTCTTTTCTTTTTCCTCCCCACCACAGGAAGCAATACACAGAATCACAGAATCATTACAGCTGGAAAGGACCCTCAAGATCATCTAGTCCCACCAATAGCCCTACACTACTCTTATCCCTAAATCATCCCCTGAAGAAACACATCAATCCTCTTAAAAACCTCCTGGGATGGGGACTCCACCACCTCCCTGGGCAGCCTATTCCAATATCTCACCACTCTTTCAGGAAAGAAATTCTTCCTAATATCTAATCTAAACCTACCCTGGCACAGCTTGAGCCCATTCCCTCTAGTCCTGTCACTAGTCACAATGACCTTTCAAGTAGCTGAAGAGAGCGATAAGGTCTCCCCTCATCCTCCTCTTCTCCAGGCTAAACAACCCCAGCTCCCTAAGCCTCTCCTCATAAGGCCTGTTCTCCAGACCCCTGATCAGCCTAGTTGCCTTCTCTGCACCCTCTCCAGTACCTCAGTGTCCTTCCTATACTGCAGTATCTAAGCCATCTTTGGTGGATGCCTTGTTGAGTGCTCTTACTCACTGGTCACGCACCAACAGAGCGCAGAGCTCCAGCAGGAACAGAGCAGCTCTGCTCAGGCAAGGGGGCAAGCTGAGGTGGACAGCCCTGAAGGCCAAAGAAGCCAGAATTCAAGTGTTGGTCTCCACACACCACCCCTGAGTTCCACAAACTTACCTGCTTCTGAACACTACAATCAAGGGGATATAGCTGGAAAGTGCTGTCTGCTGTTTCTTTACAGTGTCCCCCCCTTGGGCAGTCTACCCTCTGCAGATCAATGTATGCACCACAGAGTTAACTCCTCACATTCTGTATGTTAAATTAGAAGATACTTGCCTCACAGAAGTATATCAAGGCAGGCCATGTGCTCCTGGAGAGCAGTGTTCCCAACACCAGCTTTTCATCTCAAAACAAGTCAGACATGTGCCTTTCCTCCAATACAAAGCACTGCAAGGCAGCAGCTGGCTATCACAGATGGCAGGCAGAGGGGCCAACTATTCTCTTATTATTATTATTTTGTATTTGGATGCCTTAACTCTGAAGAGAAAGCATGTTTTACCCTGTTAGCTCAGGGTTTATTAATCCAGAAAAAAACAAAGCAAGTGAAACTCTCTTGTGAATGGATACCTTGCAGGAGAGGTCCTGCAGATAAACAACAGTTCTGTTTAAGAACAAAACTTGGTGAATAATGCCAGAGTGTCTATTTAAGATAGAATAAACAGTGGATTTTTTTTAAAGGTACACACAATGAGTTCTTTTAAACCTCAAATGACTTAATACAGCAATATAAAACTGGTTTATGCCAACCTCTGGGCAGACAGCATCTCACAGGAAAAATCTGTAATGTAAAAAATTAACATTCAAAATATCTGAGAGTATTAGCTATTTAGCAATGAAAACCTCTGCCCTTTAACTTGACCCAAATGAAGAAAACCCATCTAGCCATGAAAATTAACAAACAACAAAAAAACAAAGATGTGCACAACTCCAAAAAAAAAAAAAATCAATACTTGCTGAAGAAGTTGGGGAATAAGCATAATTTCTTCAATAACTAATAACTTTAGTAGTCTGACAACTGAAAAAGTAGGATTTTTTTTTGCCTGAATTGTTAGTGCATTAGCAAACCAGATTTTCAATATTCTATTAAGGTTTATTTGATTAAACCTTAGCAAACCTGTTCAAGTGTCACACAACTTAAAGAGCAAATGCTTTCAGAAATGGAAACTACAGGAATGAAATTTTCATAGCAATCATCATCTGATTTTAGAGCCATTCATTATTTAGCTCTTCAAAAACAAAAAGTTCAGACAACATGCACTAAAAATGAACTCTCCAAAAGAGTAAGTTGCTCCTATGCTGCTCTGTTAAGTAATGGTATTCTTCAAATAAGGAAGTTATTATAGATTTATAAAGAATACATTTAATCCTTTGCACGGCATTGCTGAAGACAGACTCCCCACTAAGCTGCCTAAGGCACTAACTGGAAAGAAGCAAATCTTGTGGCATAATCTAAGGTTTGGTGCATAATTGATAAAAATTGTGCAATTCCAGAAGACATTTGTCATGTATTATATATAAATACACAAGCAAAAGCTCTAAAACTGAAGTCTCCTCTCTTAAACAGCGCTCAGCTCCCAAAAAACCTGCCAGTCTCAGGAAGATCTCCAATCCCAACCTACCAGAGTAGATCCCAGTAACAGTGGCTTTGGGTGGGTTTTCTGTTTGGGCTTTTATTTTTTTTATATCTGAGCTCATACTACAGAGAAGTAAAATCTGAGGCAGATGTGTTCAAAGGGTAGAAATACAAGTCTGTGAGAAGTGTGTGCACCTTGTCTTTGAAAAAATGCTTAAGTAGACCCCTGCAAACTCAGCTCTGTGCAAATATACAGCTTCAAGATCAAAAGAAAACCCTGAAATAATTCTTTACCTGCACTTTATTTAGCATTCAGGGAGACAAAGAAAGGAAGAACATGTATAGCTACAGTTGTCACCACCTCTGCCCTCCCATCATGGCTGGAAGTTTAGGAGAGTCCAAGTCAATGTCCAAAAACTCATTGAGCTTTTTGTGTGTTGGACTGAAGAGCTCAGCTAAGGCTTGTTCAAGTTATAGATTGTGAGACTGGATTTGTCTGATTAACCATGGAGTTGTGACACTGCAAAGGCCCTGTGGCATGGTTGAGTACACAGGAGGCACAAGTCTTTCATGCTGTCATGCATCACAGTGTTCTGTCTGGTACTATTGTTAAAACTTACATCCTCCTTTCTAATTTCAAGTTATACAATTGACTTTCAGAAGACACTTGCATGTCATCTCTCTTTAAAACAAGGTGCTGAATAATCTAGTCAAAAGGGCTAGAAAGGAATTCACACAGACAGTAACTGACTTCTCCCCCACTGATGATGTGCTGTCAAGTACTTAAAGCACTTTTAAATCATTATGCAAGCACTTTTCAGAACTAAATTACAAGTGTGACATATGGCATGAAATGAAGGATCCAGACCACAATGCTGTCATTGCTGTTAAAATCCTGTATCATTCCAAATGTGAATAAATTAGTCATGCCACATTTTTAAGAATTGGTAATTCTGAAACAGTACTACCTAAAGCTATGGCTTTTGGCATCACACAGCTCACAGCTTTAGTCAAGTTCTTGTGTGCTGGCTGAACCACACTGGAGCAAGAGCTGGTGAGCCACCCAAAGTTACATAAACCAGACCCCAGATCCTGCTCCTCCATTCACTAGACACAGCCACTTTCATCCCTCTTGTTTCCTCCTGCTCCCCAATTAAGATAAATGCCACTGCCCACATGTAGGCTCTGCCTCCCTCACCTCCACATGGAAATAACTGTATCCCCCTCAGACACCTTCAGAAATAGCCTACTCGAAAACTGACAACCAGTACAGAGCTTCCCTCTATTCTCTGTTGTGAACAGCAGCTACCAAACTCTCATTGCTGCAGAAGTAAGAAACGCTTCAGAATCCCTCTTCATCTTTCTTCTGTACACAGAAAATTCTAGTCACACATTGCTAAATTTTGGGTTAGGAAACAGCCCACTGTGGTAGACCATGGATAAAGGATTAATCATCTTCACTACAGTACTATTTAATTAAGACAATACACACACACAAAATCCAAACCAATAAAAGGTTTTCCAGATTCCCCAGCTATGTGTTCCAAAGCTCTTCTAGACTATGTAAGTTAAAGACAAGAAAATGTACTCCAAGAAGGCTGAAGATACAGGACCAATGTTTAAAATAAGCACTTATTCCTAGCTTTTGTGGGACTGATACACAACAGGTTGCCCATGAGGCCACGGAACTGTGAAGCACAGGACCAGCTCACACTCAAGCAACCTCCCTATAGTCCCAGTGCCTGCCCTGCTATGCTGCTGGCTGTACCGCAGTAACACAGGATCAGCCTCCTTCACTCCTCACCACTCCCTTCAGCAATCCATATCTGTACTGAAAGCTGGAACTGTGCTACCACAAAGGAAGGATCTATGTACCTATCACCTACTCCTTTCAAGCCCACCCCCAGCAGAAATCAGAAGGCCATCATTTGGAACAGCAGTGAAAGTCTGACAGCACATTACTATTATTTGATCATTTTTGTTCCTCTACTGCCAAAACTCTCAGTGTGCTACACTAATTGAGGAACCTAAACCAATTTGGAAACCATGGAAATTCAGGATAAGAGCACTTTTTAGTCTGATAAAAGGTTATTCCTTTACAATTGTTCTACCTAGAAAAGCTCCTTCAGTCTATGTTATTAGAGAAGCCAATGAATAACATTTTGTGATCTCTTTCAAATACCAATTTTTCAAGTCAGCACAAAAATCATTACTTAAAAGGGGAAAAAGTAATAGAAAAAGAAGTCACCCTAGAGATTATTTCTCCATCATATTCTCCACATTCCCCTCTATCTGTTCACCTCTCCACCAGTCAACTCAGGCAAGGACATGGTCTTTTCCCCACACACAGTTCATCTTGAAGAGATCTTACTTTGTCAAAATATTCCAGGTATACAGCAGGCTGACAGATACCATTCATTTGGAAATTACAGTCAATGGAAATTCATTTAATCAGCAGTAAAAGCCAAAACCACACTCTTCAAATTTTAATTAGTTTTATTAGTTGAAGCAGCAAATCACAGAACAACTGCAGAATCTGTGAAAAAGAGCAAACAAAGCTGAACTCAATGCTGAAATTATTTAAAGGTCTCCAACACATTAAATAATGCCTGGAAAGGTTAACTTTACTTTATCTCACTCAAAGCAATAGATATAAGCTTGAGTGCAGGGTTTGACTAATACATTAGCTTCCAACACTGTTTCAAAACAAGAAAAGAACATAACATAATTGAGACAGATGTGTTTAAGAAGAAACGAGCATCTAACATATGCTACTACAGGTAAACTAACTTTCAAACCCACTACAAAAAAAGAGTCCATAGCAGACCAGATTAAAAAAGTATCAGCACCTGAACCACAACATTTTCCTCTGGCACTTACTGTTTTAATGCAGCAGACCAAAGAGGACAGAATTGACATATTGTTCTCCCATCTCTATGAAACAGAATCCATTGTTTCCAAATGCATGGAATTGCAACTAAATAATAAGGAAATACTAAATGAAGATTAGAGCAAAAGAAAGCCTCAAGAATCACCAGCAGCAGATGACACTGGCACAACCTGTAAAATAACTCCAGTTAATTCAGCTTCCAAATGCTTTTTATCACTCAAACTAATTGTACAAGAATTATTAAAACATCATTAATTAAATCACCAATTTATTTGTAAGTATTTACATGTTGTTAAGCAGAATCTCAACAATTTAAAGCACTTATGTTTTTCAGAGGAGAATTATTTGTAGCATACCAGATGTTTGCTGACAAGAAAACATTCAGCATTTGAAGCAAAATGCAGAAATACATCCACATAATTCCTCTTGTTCAGATGACTAGGAGATAGCCACTTAAATTCTCTGGGTCACCTTTTCTGCTCCTGACCTAACCCTACTCTTCTTAGGAGGACAAAGACCAGCAGTGAGCTACCTCCTACACATCCTCTACAACAAAGACAAGCTCTTTACATCTTCTTCCTGCAACACCCAAGAAGAGACAGCAACTTCTACCACCTAGCAAGTGCCCCATTAATTTAGTTAAAATCCTCTGAGAAGAGCCTTACATATGAAGCTTTCTGCAAAGTATAATATTCCACCAAGATGAGAATCAATAAAAGTATATCCAAGCCCTGACAATAAGAAGTTAAGGTCTCTATACCAAGAAGGAAAACTGCTGTCAGAAGTAGAAAAGCTTCACAAGTCTAAAAGAAACATCAATTGGTTTCATAAACAAGAAAGCAGTGCATTCAGAGTCTTGAAAAGTTTCTTTTTAAGAAGCACTTTATGCTCACTTTTGAGTTATTTCTCATTCTTTAATAGTATTTCACACACAGTAACTGAGCCTGAACCCAAAACACTAAAGCAACTGTTTCAACTGACATGTCAATTCCTATGGGCTTGATAATAGTTTCCATTATAGGAAATGGTAACAGAATTACACTCTCCTCACTCTTCCTGGGACCTGGGCAGTTTCTTTCAAAAATGCTAAACACAGTAGCACAGATTAGAACAGAATTCCCCCTTGTAAGAACTATGTAAAGATGAGTTAGAAAACACTTGCATAAGACAAAGGAAAGTGATGTGAAATTCTCCCCTGTCTTTCCTCGCTTTCCACAAGCATAACCTTTCCCCCTCCTCCACAAGCAAGGTGAAGACACCTTGCCAAACCCTAGTAACCCAAGGGCAGACCCAAAGACAGATACACAATATAGACAGAAACACCACAAAAGTTTGGCAAGTAGCTAACCAGAAGAAAAACACCCAGTGCCTTAGCTGACTTCATGTAACAAGAAAAATGCCTTTAGCCCTTTCACCAAACTGTCCTTTCTAGAACAGCTTCTGAGGCTTCCTTCTTTTTTTTTTTTTTTTTTTTTTGTAGAATTATAGAGTGGCTGATGTGGGAAGGAACCTCTGGAGTTCATCTAGTTTAATCTCCAATGTCAAAGCAGGATTAACTATAGCAGGTTGATCACAGCTGTAGCCAGTTGGGTTTTGAATGTCTTCAAGAAGGGAGACTCCACACCTCAACAAACTTGTTACCAACCTCACTGTAAATAAGTCTTTTCTTATGCTGAAAGAGAATTTCTTGTACTTCTATTTGTGCCTATTACCTCTTGTCCTGTCACTGGGCACCATAGAGCAGAGTCAGACAAATCATATCATACACTGACAGCATTGACTCGCATGTGCAGCAAGGACATCAGTCAAGCCCAGCACAGAAAGGTCTGTGAGCATTCAGCAGAGAAAGCAGCACATGTATTTTAAACAGGGCTATTGTAAACCTGCTGCCAGATTCCACAGTTAGAAAATATTGCATTTACAGTGTTACTGGCTCACTAATAAGCAATATAAATATTCACATCTTATATAGTCACCAGAAAGTAAACTGACCTACAGGTCAGCCAGGCTCAAACTTTCTTTCATTTGACAATTCTCATCTTTTCCATCAAGGTTTAAGAGTCTCTGCCTCCACTTTCTCTTTCCATGTACAGACTCCAGCTTCCAGACTGTTCCAAACCTCTACACCTCAAACTCCAGGCACCAGCCCCCTCACAGAGGGTAATAGTTCATAGCAACTATTCCTCCCCAAAGAAGTAGTACCACATAGCTGCTGGCCAACATCCATCCATGCTAAGTCTTCCCAAATGTGGCATATCACATTCCAGCAGTTAGCAAGGCAAAGGTATTGGCACCTCTTCAGTTTCCACACATCATCACTGACTGAAGGAACTTGTTACCTCCTCAGTATAGCTACTAGAGAGGAGAGTGTGTGTGATGGAAATTGAGACGGTCCTGGACAAGTAGTAGGCAGCTTGTCATACTCTTACTCTCAGAGCATTATTCTACATGCTATCTTCCCAAAGACTTCATCCCTAGTAGCTGTTAGAGGTGGCTGCAGGAATCTTAATAGCAAAAGCCTCATAACATTCACCAAAACAATTCCAAGTTGTGCATGTATTTCCCCTAAACCTCTATCAGAAGCAGCCAGACACTGACTGGTGAAAAGTTTGGTTTTAATGCGAAGTTCCTCCCCATTTCCCAGGACTTCAGTTACTATAAAACCAGACACATCAGCGACCCTCATGCAAATCTAAACTGGAACTAGCCACTTCCAGGGCCTTTCCTAACAGATGCCTGGCTCAGCCCAAGGAGAGCTAAGGCTCTTTGACACAGGCAGCATGCTCTACACTGCAGGTGGATGGGCAGCCAGAGAAACACCCACATCCCACCCTGCTGGAATCAGCATCCAATGGGTGACTAAAAAGAAGCTGGGAAACTTCCCCACATGGAGAGGCAGGCTCCTCCCATTAAATTCTTTTCCAGAGGTCAGATATACACAACAAATCAAGGTCCACTGGGGACCCCTGTGGCCAGGGGAAGAGTTACCAATTCTCTCTGCCCATTTCTGTTCATATGGGCTCACTTACTCTGCTAAGTGACCAGCTGGCTTATTTCCTCCCCAAAATCACACATTTAATATCAATGCAAGTCATTCTTCAACTCTTTATCGAGTTTTACTGATTAAGCACTAATTCAAACAGCTAATGAAGACTTCTAAAACATGAAAAAAATGATTAGTGTTCCATAAACCCACTGCAACTCAGGCATATTCTTTTCGTACAACTTCCAATAAATCAGAAGAAAGCTATAGAAGTTAGTCCAAAGGCAAACTCATGCTAATAAGCTACATCTGGAGTTGCAGATTAAATACATCACTCCTCTGCTTAACAGACTTTTCCTCTAAGTCCCCTGACTTTCTAAGGCTGTTATCAACCCAAATCCAAACCATACATATGCCTCCCTGAACGGGACCTGCCTTTTTTTGTGGTACCTCTGTTTACACAGCTTATCCCTTATCACACTGCCAACACTGGGAACCACAGCAGATGGTCCCCTCAGACACAACTCCAACAGGTTTTCTCTGCTCTCCCATTCCACTTTTTTTTTGTGCAAACAACAGATAAGGAAAGCTGCTGCAATGATTTACTGATATCTGAAGTTGAAAATTGACAAAATGCAAACTGCTTTTGTTTTTCCTCCCTCCTCTTCTGTGAGCTGCTTAACCTCTTAACTCCTGAACAACACAAAGTGTATTAATTCAATTGTACAAACCACACAGTCTGTTGGATTAGCATTTCAAACACAAGCAGCATTGGTTAATTTAAAGATCATTACTACCTCTAAAAGCTAACAGCAATCAGCCTCCTCCTACTAAAGAAAAAATATCAGGTAGTCTACTATTAAAAATACACTCCCACTGGTTTGGGATTAGATTCAAAACCATTTCCAACAGTCTACTGAAAATACTCCCAACCAGAATTCAGAATACAGACTGGACATTTGATATGTAAATAGACATTTATGTTCATCCAACAACCCAGAGCAACCTGAAGCTCAGTGACATAAAAATCAAAATGCTCTCGGTACCTCTCTTGGAAAGACAAAAAGATGCTTAAAACTAAGCTCCACACAAATTCTATTAAGCAAGTCAGGCTCTTACTACTGAAGAGCATGAATTTGCAAAACTACTGTACCAAAATGTTGTACAAAACCTTAAGACATTAGCAAAAGCATCTCAACTAACCATCTATGAAGAAGCATCTGCAAGTAGACAGTAATGAACCAGACAGACCCAGAGGGCTTTCTTTAATGTAGGTCATGCCTGTCAGACCATAGCAAAAGGCACAGTAACATTTCCTGAAGAGAATCCCAAGTTTTTACTGCACACAAAAATCTCCTCTATAGGCAGACATGAACAGCTACATATTTGTGATGATCACTATCTGCTGCTTAAGAGGAACAGGAAAGAAAGGAAAGAAAAGCTGCACAGAACATAGCTGTATTGGATTTAAGAAGAAGAGTCATAAAATATTCCTTTTAACACTTTAGACCTCACATCCATTTCTCTTCCTGAAGTCACATAGAAGAAAAAATTCTATTTAAATGTCATGCTTGTTTTATACACAGAGAGAGGGAACAGGGGAGAAGTAGGCACAAAAGTGGTTTAGAAACAGTAATTTCCACTGATTTATGCCACATTGAGCTGAAGACTTGAATTACCTAATTAATGAGACGAGGAACAGTTAAAACCTTGAGTATTAATACTCCAGATACAAACAGTGTACTTTCCTTGATTTACTTCTTTAGTTTGTGATTCAGGTATTTTTGTTAGAACAAAAATCCCATAGAAAAAGACTGTAATAATTTAAGATGTGAATACAGACAGAAGAACATGAGACAGCATAAGAGAAGTACTCATACCAACAGCCTAATCCCTAGCTGTTTCTTTTTATTTTACTTGCACAAGTCACATAGCAAAAAAAATGATGAGAAACTAAAAAACTCCTGACAGCCTAGAGGGTCAGCAAATAAGACATGCAGCTAGCTTTTTATCTAAAAGGACTTAACAGTTACCTCATTAAAAACCAAGTATTACAAAGCATAATACAACAAAAATGACATTCCTCAAAACTACTGTGCTCTGCAATCACACATATGCATCTCCTGCTGTAAAATTAGGGAGACAAAGCAGTGTTTATTTCTCTCCAGAGGCAAGCATGACACAAGAAGAAGTGAGGAACCTCTTTTTCCCTGCAGATAGCTTAAGAACAGATTCAGCATCAACCATGAAACAAGAAAAAGTGCTGTTAGGATTCACCATAGCCAAATCTTTCCAGTAGGAAGATAACCATATGAACACACAAACACTACCGACAGGATACAGGATAAGACTGGAACAGGTAATTTCATAATAAATCTCCATAGGACAGAAATTCTACAATTAGGCAGTTATCTAAGAAAGGGAAGATTAAAAACTACAAGAAATCTATTGGCTTGTTCTTTGTTTAGCCAGCAGTCATCAACCACAAGTTCAAAACCAGGGAAGAAAGAAAGAAAAAGGGAAAACAAAAAGATACTTCACTGGTCAGCAGCAGAATTCCTCATTCAGAGCTCAGTTATTACAGGTTATCAGTGTTGACATTTATTCTGTGAATCTACTAATAAGACAATGACCAACAAAAACCAGTACCAGGGTGACAACTCTTTCAGCTGCAGACAATCCACATACAGATACAGTTACACCAAGACAAACATTTTTACTCTTCTATAAATATATTCTATACAAACTGAGGTGTTTGGGGGGAATGGGGTGGTGTTTTGTTTGCTTTACTGATTTTTACAAATTCATGTCTTCAACAAGTTTCAGATTTAAAAAAGCTGGCCACTTAGCTGAACTACTTTGAGCTGAACACAGCTCTACAGCTAACAGCTTTGGGCCTAGTTCATCACAGTCTCAACATGAGAAATAAGATAGATGTACCAATAAACTTCTCAGTCTTACAATCAGTGAACATGACCAGGGTTATTCATTATATTTTTAACAAACAAAAGAGTCACTGGGAGGATTTTCCATTATCATGTTACTGCAAAAAGTAAACTGACAGCAGTATATCAAAACTATTGATCTCTTAGCTTTCCTATCCAGAATTGTCCTGACTGACCAGTACCTTCAGTGCTTGAACTTTACTTGATTTACAATAAAAAACATTAAGTGTAAAGATGGTTGTGCTGTTAGAGCTGCAGGTATTTGTAGGACTATTTTAAATATAGCATACTATTTGTATGCTCTATTTTAAATATATAAGTGAAAATCCTTTTGCTCTAGTGTGGACATGGCTGGACTGAATGGCAGCACTTAGACTATCTTTTGGGAGCTTTGAGAACATATAGCTTAAGTTAAGGGAAGGATTACTGTGCTTAGAACCAAGCCTCTGGAAGGTCATGATGCTATTCACTGGAAAACATTTCTTCTGAGATAAAAGAATATTATTTTGTTCCAGGAAAAAAACAAAAGCTACCTGCATCCATATAGTCAGCCAGAAAATACAGGCTTGAAATACATGAAAAACCACACAGTGCACACTGAGCCATGCAGAATCTGACCCCTGTGACTGAGCTGGTTTAAAGGCTTTCACTAAATATTGCTCCTGAGTAGGAGGAAAACAACATAATTAATTCATCTACTAATATTGCAAATTTTACCTGTATATACTGTAAATAAAGAATAAAAAAGCACTGTGCACTTCTATTTAAACTAGCCTGAAGATAATTCTGAATGCACACTCTGGCTGAGCTTCAAGTATTCAGATTTTAAACATTAATTTACTTTGACTATGCGCACGTCAAAATGAAAGACTGCTGTCTGGATCTAGACATGCAGCATTAATACTGAACATGTGCATTCATTGCAGGTCAGCAGACCCTCCAACCCTACTTCAGCAGGTGGTAGGAGTAGCATGCTCATTAAAATCTGTTCTGAACAGCTCCCATACAGAAACACCACTGCAACCTGTGTACCTCCTCCACCTTTACTTGAGCCTATAGGACACTGAACTGCCCCTCACATAAACCAGCAATTGTGCCCCTTTCTGAACAGCTTCTACTGTTTCATAGAATCATACAATTGTCAGACTTGGAAGGGACCTTAAAGATCATCTAGTTCCAACCCCCCTGCCTGGCAGGGACACCATCCAGTAGATCAGGTTACCCAGAGCCCCATCCACCCTTGTCTTAAAAGCTTCCAGGGATGAGGTTTCCATAACCTCTCTGGGCAACCTCTTACACTGTCTCACCACCCTCATAGTGAAGAACTTCTTCCTAATAGCCAACCTGAATCTCCCCTCCTCTAGCTTACACCCATTTCCCCTGGTTCTATCACTGTCTGACCTCCTAAAAAGTCCCTCACCAGCTTTCTTGTAGGCCCCCTTCAGATACTGGAAGGCTACAATAAGGTCTCCTCAGAGCCTTCTCCTCTGCAGACTGAATAACCCCAACTTTCTCACAGAATCCTATCAAGTTTTTTCAATGCAGCCCACCAAAGGTTTCATCACCAAGGGTCAGATACTGAGAAAGGTATCAAAATATTTCTTCAAAATAATCTCACATTTAGATATTAAAGTAATGAAAAAAGTTAAGCTAAGCTCATTCTATACTAGATACTTCTCTCTAGTCACTTCAGAAACTGAGTGCCTTTTAGAAGTGATACATCTGACAACAGTGTAAACAAAGTCAAGGTAGCCTCAGCCCAGATTACCTGATAAGATAGTGATTTAGTTAGTTTCAGGGTAAACATGAACTGTTTTAACTTTTTTATTACATTTTTGGGAGCAGTTTTTTTCCTTTCTCAGTATATAGTAGACTGAAGGCCAGAAATGACCTGATATTTTACAATGCCAAAGGTGCTTCAGTCAGAGCAGAGAGCACTAGCTGGCTATAATGCTACATAGCACACACAGTCCAGCAACCAGCCCCATTGCTAGTTGCTCACTCCTACTGCTGAAAGAGACGATGTTGTGACCACCAGGCTGACTGCAGCAAAAGGTTGAACTTTATAGCAACCACAGCAAATTATTTGGAGGGAAATACTCAAGGACCCCAAAAAGGATTATTTAAAACAACATTTTGTTCCTCAGGTGCAAATCACGCTTGCACCAAATACATTCCAAGAAAACAGTGACAGTGGTCTTCTGACTGAAAAGACAAATAGGTCTTTTTAATTCAGATTTGAAAGAGACTACAGATGAAGTGAAGAACTATTGCATTGCCAATACTCAGAACAGAATCTTTTTTATTATTATTCTAATAGAAGCACTAAACTTTCCCAAAAGGAACATCAAAATAATGACATCTCCAAAAATATTCTCCATGTTTCAGAAAGCACCCGTTTCCTCTGCACTCATTCTGAGACCCCATGAATTAAAATTTCAAGTGTGTCCCAATCCCTTCTCTGCTGACAATCAGCCACAGCAGACACCCATAGATCTTTCATCCTTTTAGTGGCCAATAAGATCAGATCCAACTGATGCACAATTTGTCCAGACAAGGACAAATACAAAGAACTCTACACTCCACAAATAATTTATTACACTTGATGAGTCTCCTGCATATATGTAGGTTTGAATTGTCTATGCTAGCCAAAAAATACTGGATGGCACCTTGAGAAGAGGTGCTGCTTTAGAATTCTGCATTCAAATGTATTATAAACAATGATAAATGACACCCAGGTTTAAGCTTCCCCTACATATCTACATACACTTGACTTGCAACTTTCTCCTAATAACATACAAACCTTCTGCACTATTTTAAATCATTTTGGTTCCATTGAGAAACATCCACTGTAAAATAGTAAGAAAATCTAAATATAATGCTTATTAATACATGTTGCATTCAATTTTTGCTACAAAACAGTACATCTGTCTATTCATAGAATCATTCATTTACAGTAGTAAATCACCTTGTCAGTATACCTCCTAATACACAGCAGATAATTAATATTTAAAATTCATCATCTTAGGGAAAAATTTGATTAGAAATTCTTTTCACAAGCCACAAAAAGAAAGCATTTGTGAATTCTGACATCCTGGATTTCATTCAGCAAACAGAGCACTGGTTTACTGAACACGTTCACAACTCCATCACACAGCATCACAGGATATGTGATTCCTGTCATTCCACCAAGCTTTTCCTAACTTTTGGGTTTGGTTGGTTGTTTTTTCTGGAGTGGTAGTTTTTTTGGTTTGATTTGGCATATACTACTCAGTGTGTAACTATTATTAGAGAATTCAACTGCATCTCCATCTTTCCAGGCAAAGGCAGGATTTTAACGGCAGCTGGCACAACAGCCCAGTAAGTAGTTAATATCTATTATCAGAAGCACAGACAGCTTTGCAGCAAAGTTTATAAGATGTGTCAAAGTACAGTGTACCTGCTTCTCTGCTTTAATGGTCACCTATGGATCCAAAGATAAAACTATCACACAAGGCATGTCAGAAAGGCACAGCAATTCCACTCACTGAAACACAACTGGAACAAGCTGATTTTTCATCAACTAATTCCTGGTTAGCGAAGTACATTGTAGAAGTACAGAACTTGAGACAAAATCCTGAGCCTTCCCAACAAACACAGCCTGAACTAACAAGACCTACAAATCTTGGAGTTCAGCTGAACTTGAAACCATGTTAGCCTAAGCACGTGACTTTCTATTGTAACTTACTAACACACTCCACATGCTTACCTATACACACAACAATGCTGAACAACTGTAAGGTTCACTAAACACTGAAGGGATTTATGCAATTTAAAGGAAGATAAGGTTAAAGAAAAGACATTAGTACTAGCATTAGTAACTAAGGTGGAAAGAATGATGGTATTCATACCATTGCCTGTGCATCTCTCTTAGGTGCCTGGGTTCAGAGCAGAATTCCCTGTATAACCACATGAAAAAAGCCAATACTGGTTAACTCCTCAACTCCAGAAGCTGGTTCAGGAAAGCAAGTCCTTTTTTACTTAACTAATTAATTAGACTTAACCTAGGAATCCAAACTATAGCTGTAAAGATGTATGGTAAAACCTCTTTTGAGCACTTGTTTTGACAGATGTATCAACATTCCTTAGGTAGCCCTTTGCTTATCATCATTGTGATAGCAGCTAAAACATTATCTTTAAACAAGGACAGAAAGCCCCATTTTAACATGGGGTTTGGTTGTTGATTGGGGTTTTTTTGCCAAAAAAGTATCTTCACTGTTCATTCCAGAATTACACTTTAAAACACACTATTTTTAAGGGGTAACAGTGAAAACATTTGTGAAACAATTCTAGAGCAAATGATGCCAAAAACTAGCAAACTATGTAGAGGTTAAAACAAAAACAAATATGGTTTAGCATACAGAAAGATATATGAGCAGTTCTATTTTAAACACCTCTGAAATCTACCTCATTCATCAGGTTTTAAATCTTTCATTTTAGCAATCAGTTTATAGAGAATATGGTTTGTGACATCTGTTTCCAATACTGAAATGTGTCTCATGGAATTGGGTAAAATTTGGTATCAAATACCACACAGTTTGTTTCTTAAATCATGTGTTCCTTCATGTTAGCAAGACATTAACTAGTTCCACACTTCCTATACATCAAAGTGCATTCTGGATTTAGTTCTTCCTACCTTAAGGAGGTGTTAATGGGAAGGGAACTGCTTTGACAAAAAGCTAGACTGTACTAAGGAAGAAGAAAAAAATACATCTATGAAAGCTTAAACCAAAGTTTTACAGGGGTAAGCTGCTGATTAGCAGGCATTTTTCAGTGTCTTGGATCTCACAAAAACAACAAACCCAACCCTAGGCTCACATGAGTTCTCAAGTTGTATTTTTTTACTGAAGCTTAGAAAAATGTTTCCAGACTAACAGAATCTTCCTTCTTTGAGAGTCCACTCACAGCAAGGACAACAAAGGCAGATCCCTTACATTACTAATACCTTCTCACCCTCTTGAATCACAATTTGGGCACAGGTCTCTATCAAAAAAAACTAATAATGAAAAAAAATCCTTCAACAGGTTGTTATCTCAAAGGAATAGGAATCTATAAATCAATTCATACAAAAAAAAGTTATCCTCATTATTAAAATGTTTTCTCACAGAACCAAATTAATCAAGATCAGTAGGAAAGATCTCAACTTGAAGCAACTACATGTTCCTAACTCATCCTAGAAGCTGCCTTCCTGCTACAAACCAAAGGCTGTCCAAACCTGCAAAATAAGACAGTTATATTAAACTGAAACTTAGGTACTTTAGAATCACTGTTTCTTGAGCAGGGATCAGCAGCTCTGGGTCTATATACTACAGTTATGTATTTTGCCTAAACTGAGGAAGTTTTCACATAAGACAAGAGATCATCTTAGTTTTTTCATTGCTCACAGCTACAAATATCTTTCTTTTTCCATCCAGCCTTGTATAACAAACTCATTCAGATCACTGACTTCAACATCTTGAAAACTATAGATGGCTAGAAACCATTTTCCACCTCCTTCTGGTAACCAGTCTTTGTAAGAACACTTCAATATGAATGAAGTTTCCCCAAAATCTCAGTGAAAAAAAGTGCTTTTAATGAAGTTTTGCAGCTAAAAGAAAAACGAACTGCTCAGTATTTCCTCAGACTCCTCCTACATGAAAAGTCTGTGTCAATATCTGCTGCTATTTCAAATCTGATCACTTTTTGCTATGGTTTGGTGGGTGTCTGGGTGGGGGTTTTATGTTTGTGGGTGTTTTTTTCTTTTTGCTGTTGTTTTGGCTTATGTTTTGGGGGGTTCTTATTTGTTTTGGGTTTTTGTTGGTTTTGGTTTTCACAAAATATCAAGTGTTCTGCCAAATCTCCCATTCTATGATTCTATGATTCTATTTACCCCCCAGTGTGTGCTGGGTAGCACATCTGGGACTTCAGGCACAAACTCAGCAAGGGATTTCAGTTAGTGCCAGGAAGGTCAAACTAGAAATGCTGGATAGACACAATGCAAATAATCACCAATATGCCAGTACAGGTGTGAACAAAGACAGTAACCAGCAAGATCTCAGGAAGTAAATGAAGAGTATACCCTTAAGATGAAATAAATTCACATAATCACTACAGTTAAGAGACAACTACATCTGTGTAGTACATTCAGCAACTACATCCGTGCCCTTTTCCCAAAAAAACAAATAAAACACTTAATGAAAAAAATTCTACATGCACACAAAAGACATACAGTCTGGTAACATAAATCCCTGTTTTACACTCCAAACCCTTTGGAAGTTTGGGGTTTTTTAATGGCACATAACACAAGCTGCAGCTAAAGCAAACTTTCTTTTGTGGGAAAAATCCCTGTCTTTAAGGGATACAGACTTTCCTGATGTATGTACCTGAGAACCAGGAAAATCTGCCTTGACAAAATCTCTCAAATGTTTTTAATCCATTAGAGCAAGGGAACGGACTGCTCAGTACATTGTACTTCCCACACAGTGAAAACCACTTGCTAACACTGATCATTATGAAAAAACCTTATAGTGTCCTGACTGGACACACAAAAACCTTGTTGCCTGCAACACATTGCAAGTCTCTTCCTACCACACCCATCAGCTTTATTTGGGTATGATCCTTCCCATGAATGAACAACTACTGTGCTTACAATAACATGGCACAGCCACTCTAAAGGAAAAAAAAATTCAATTTACAAAGAAAAAATTTACAATTTTAAGCTTTCCTAGCAAAGATTCTAAAAATAAAGCATTTGTGTAACTAGCATGAACATACAGGGATGATGGGCAATTAAGGGAAAAAAATATATCACACAAATCCCTCTATCCCTCTAATCTCCAAAGACTTTTACACTAATCACTGCTTCCTTTCCTTTGTGCCCATATCCAACCTGACAACAGATCTCATTTCTTCTGAATAATCTTCTAGGATATTTACACAAGCCCTAATGTATGCAATGCTGCTGCATTATTAGTAATTGTGGCGGAAATGCAGGAAAATGTTACCTCACTTGCTAGGGTTGCCTCTGAACTTTGGAGTCCTTTCAAACAATGCACAAGAAGTCCCTGAGCCAAGAGATCACTTGTAGTGGGATCAATTAAGTGACTAAATTGAAAATGAAATTCAATAAAATGCCATTTTTAACCAAAATGTTAAACGGTTCTCAAAAATAGGTTTCAAGACTAAGTTGGGTGCAAGCACAGCTACACAGTGCCATCTAGCACTGCCTTACAGCACAGCACTTACTGAAACACTAAGTTGGACATATTCTATAGTCTGTAAAGTCCTCACTCACTTCAGTAAATTCAAAGAAACAAGGGAAGTGGTTCATGCAATTGCTGCAAACAAACCTAAAGTTGAAACTTGACTGACCGAATCTGCATGACTGCTACAATTCTCTTCCCATTGACCTAGACTGGCCACATAAAAGAGAAGGTGTTGAAAAGAGCTTTCTTTGATAGCTTACTTCTGAAAGAAAAATGCTTTCTGAAAATGTTCTGGAGAAGGTAAGTAAGCATTAGGAGAACTACTATAATGGGGCCCTGTATAGCTCTTATCACAAGTCTGAAAACCAAGTTAAATTCTGATCTAATGTTTCTCCCCAGTTTTTTGTTCACCCCAAGTAAATAGCCACCATTTCTCAGCTTGTCATGATTAAAACTGTTGCAACATCTGAAGTTACCTACACCAATAAGGTCAAGTTTTCTAACTTACTGAGTGGAAGGAGGGAGGAGGAAATAGGATACTTTAAGGCCCAAAAGATCAGCATTCTGATGGATTCTTTACCAGATCAAGTTGCACAAAATACCTGCAGAAATCAATCACTGCACAAAACACTGAAACAAAAAGTGTTCCAAGTCTAAAGCTCTAATTTCACAACCCCATACATTAACTCAGTGTAAGCAAGCCCTAGTGCTACATGAAAGACAACCTCTCTCTTGAGCACTCAGTCCTCTTAATGCTCTGCCCTCTTTCTTTCACAGTGCCTGAATACATACACACAGATACTTCCAAAGATTTGTCCAACTTTGCAATAAAACAAACCAATGACCTAATCTGGTTTTAGAATAAAATGGCTAAAATATGAGAGAAAAAAATGCTGTCAGTTTTTGAAATGACAGTGGTAAAAATAAAGGCAAAGAACACAAGGGTGATGTCAATCTTTGGCTTAGCAATTCAGACTTGATATTGTTTTTAAAAGCTAGAGTATTGCCATTATGAATAATGGCAATGTCCCTAAATGAGCAACAAAAGGAAATCCTTATAAACTGTGAAGTTCTACTAATTAGTAGCATCCAGTTCAGACACATTAAAAACGGACACCAAAACCCAAAGTATTCTGTTCAGGAGATCATACAAGGCAGCCCCAAGACTTCAGCTTCCCCACCTTGCACAGGCTTATTCTGAAACCTTCTCCCATGAATATTTTTCTACAGAAGTATACTTCAGGATTTCTCATTTTACTTAAAAATCTGTCAATTTTGACAGTTATTTATTCCCCCTGCTGCAGAGTTCAGCTGTCCTGTGACCTAGATTTCAAGGTTTTTAAGTAAGGCATCAAAAATCCACCTATTACTCATTTATCAGAAGTGTACACACTAGATAAACAGACTAATGCAAGTGAAGATTGATGCAAATAAACTGGATAATGTCCAAAAGAAAGGAACAAGAAAGGTCAGAGATCTAGAGAACATGATCTGTAAGAGAAGCTTTTAGGAACTGGGCCTATTTAGCCTAGACACAAGACACTCATGATAACAGCACTCATATGTGAAACGTTGCTGTAAAGAAGAAAATCAGATGTTCTCCATACCCACTAAAGGAAACAGAGGCAGCTATAGCCTTGAACTATGCTATAAGATTTACATTACACATTCAGAAAGACTTTTCAAGCAGAAAGGTAGTTAATCACCCAAGAGGGGTTACAAATTCCCCATCATTGCAGGCTTTTGACAAGCAGCTCAAACAAATGCCAGCGAAGGCCTAGCTCTGGGAAGGAAAGCTCAGCCAGGAAGGTGCCCTTTGGCCTGTGACCTATGACAGACTGCAGCAGTCTAAGAGGAGGCATTGCCAGTCATGAATACAAACCACCTGCTCCTACAGGTGGTCAGGGAAACCAACCTTAATTAAAATTCCTCTCCCCATCCTCCTCTGCATCAGTTTACACCCCAGAATTCAACTCCTCTCCCTGTGGCCAGTACCTGCCTGCCTGCCTGCCAGCAGGTGAGCATCACACCCAGGTGCTATTAAACTAGGAGAATTTCTCCCCAAGACAGTGCACAGCAGAGGTGAAACTCACAGTCGCTGCTGTTTAAATGGATGTCTGCCTCAGTGAAGCCAGGAACCACTGACAGCACTGAAAAGCTACAGCTGTGAATGAACTGTCAGCCACCTACAGAAGAAAACACTGGTGGTTTTATTTTTCTTTGCTGTGTTTGTATTTGAAAAAAAATCATGGATAGACCCAAAGATAATTCAGAAAACACTTTAGTTCTCCAATTTAACAAAATTAATTTAAGTTAACAAAAAGACAAAATAGTTTGTGGAGAAACTCACCCTTGCTCCCATAAGTCTCCTGGATTTGGGCTTTTTGTTTTTGTTTCAGGATTTGGGAGATTTTTATTGGTGCTTTTCTTGTTTGCTTTTGTTTAAAAAGCAAACCTTTAATAACATTTTTCTCCTTTAATGAAAAATGCTGTTAGGGTTTTCCCTCTTCTATTATAATGGTACAAAGAATATTTGGAATTGTTGAGAATATATCAGTGTGACTGTCTCACATTTAAACTTCTTTTATTTTCCAGTCAGACTTCTAAAGCATATTCAGTTGATACTCTCCTTTCATCACTACAAACCATAAGGACTCCAACTTTTGATTAAACAAATCCTGGATCATCAAATTTACCATAAACTGATGGTCTGCATCTTCACATTCACAAAGGAAGATTAACATTTACCAGTGGTAAGTGAATTTTTCAAAGTGTGATAAAGACAAACAGAAAAATGCCAGCCCATAAACAACAGAATTTCCAAAGTCAACCATCACTTAGGGAATCAATTAAAACAAGCACACTTTTACCCTTAAAGCCTGGCCAACAAAAGCATAGGGTCCAAAATGCCTCATAAAGTCAGCAGCCAAGTGATCTGTCTTCTATTAAATTGCAAGCTGAAAAACCTCACTTCTCTATACACCAGTGTCTTGCCCCAATCAACAGCAATTCAGTTTTGGCACAATTAACTCAGAGCCTATTTATAGTCATCCAAGACAAAGTTTCTGCTTTTCTGCAAGCAAATTCCAAAGCCAGGGATTTGACACACAAGACAAATGCTGATGTCTTCTGCTTAAACAGCTGAAGCCTGTTCCACAGCCCTGACACTCTGTGCTAACTCCAAGTGGCTGCACATAAATGCTACAAGGTTGACAGAAGTGCATACAAGCACAATAGATGTGCACTTCTGCAGACACATCATACCCTGGGCCAGCATGACTGTTAGAAAGACTGCACCAGCTAAGTCAACTTAAGCTTCCCACAGGTGCTAGGCTATTTGGTCACAGCATCTATCCCACTTCCCACAGGAGTCTGAAATAAGCACCAAACAAAAAGAATAATCAAAGAAACTGGCTAGGATGAAGTAGAATTTTCCCAAGAAGTGCAGAAATAGGTTGTAACAATATGAAACATGCTAAAATACAGTTGTATGATGCAATAAAGTAATTTCTTTGCACGTCTGAGAAGCAGAGCAGCTTATCAATTCTCTTTGGGTGAAAGGCATCTCTATCTCTAGTGTTCCTGAGAGCAAACAATCACTTGCTTGCTGTGAAACCTTAAGAGCCTCTGCATAACTTGCTTCACTTCAAAGCAGGCTTTTGAGTGTAGCAATGCCACAAAGAGCAGGATGACTGAAGATCCACTGGTTATTCCATTGCCACCAGGAGGCTACAAATAGCATGGGAGCCTGCTCCAGCTTCGGTTTAGGCATAGCAAAAGGCATTCTACACACATGGAGCTCCCACCCTGCAAACTCAAGAGCTTCCCAGTGCATGGCTCTGCTGCTCCCAACATGTACAAGGGACAGACTGCCCTTTGACTCTACTTTAAACACCAACCCAGTAAAAGCTTTCACAAACTGAATTTTAAAATATTTAGCTAAAAAAAAAACACAGTATCCTTTAGATAAGCACAAGAAAATGATACATGCTCACCAACAGCAAATAAAAAATAAATTAAAAACCAGTATTGGCAAAACCCCCCAAGTTAACCTTGTAAAATCTACAGGCTAAAACTGCAGCTAAACCTCACCCACATTCAACTTAGGATGTGAATTCACAGTAAGTGGCACCCTCCCTCAAAAAAACACATTAAATCAGACCCTGGACATTGTTTAGAATTTACTTGAACAAAAGAAAAACTTAGTTTTGGAAACTTAACATAGGACTGCACTAATGCCAGTTCCCATCTACCTGAAATGCTACTCTTAATAAGCTGTGACAATTAATTACTGATGCCCAACATGAACACCATCTGCCTTTACACTATTAGCTAAAACTCACTGTTTCTGACTTATGCTGTAGTCATGCATTTCAACAGACAGCATTTGTTCAGCAGTACTTACAATTTTCAGTGTCTTGGTGTAATACTGTAAGACAGTCTGCATAAGACCATTAAAATACAACCAAAATTAACATCATTCTTTAATGAAAATAAGCACAGTCATGTTGATCATTATAAGCAAAATTCTCAGTGCTTCAAGGAGAAGTCTGTATACAAATGAAACCAACCTCCCCTGAAAAACAAACATGAAGCAGATAGGGGCTTCCAAAATGAACAGTTCTTCAAAAAGGTGAATTTAACAATTACTTCATGAATCCCAAAGCCATAATGACTCTTTGGAAGGGAAACTAATGAATCTAACAGAAAATCTAACTTAAGCTAAGAAGTGGTAACTCTGAGACAAAATAGAAATACAAAAGATGATGAAAGGGGTAGAGCAGCTTCCTGATGAGGAAAGGCTGAGGAAGTTGTGGTTCTTTAGCTTGGAGAAGAGGAGACTAAGGGGTGCCCTCATTTATGCTTATAAATAAGTGAAGGGTGGGTGTCAAGAGGATGGGGTCAGGCTCACAAACCTTTCTAATATTCAAGAGCAACTAAATGGACTTAAGACCCAAATTATAGTAAATAATTTAAATTAAAGCCGATTTAATTACATGCACATGACTGCACTTCAAATTTTAATAATAATCCAGTATCCCCAAATTAAATCACTAATACAGCTCAACAGGAACGGAAAGGTTAAGTGCCTTGCTGACTGGTAGAAAGCAGCAGCAGAGCCCCAGCCCGGCACTGCCTAGGCAATGCTCCCACCTCTCGGCTCCTGCCGGTACAACACTCAGCCGAAAGCCTAGGACCTTTGAGGCTGAACAACATGCAAATTTTAAACGATCTGCAACTGAAAAATTTACCCAAGTCTACATCGTACACTATTGTATCCTGATTTTTTTTGTGTGTCACCACTACACAACTGTAAAACATTTTGATAGGAAGAAATAAGACTTAGAAGAAGCCTTTCTTAGAAGATAGAAGAAATCTGATTTTGTCTGAAGTTGCTCACAACAGAGGCCTGGGGAGACACAATGGTGTATCATAAAAAAGGCAGGAAAAAAGCACACATGAAAAGCACAGACGATCTAAGACAGCAGCAGATACACTCCAAGGCTGGGATGGGACTCGGAGAGACAAAAGATATCTACATGCACTGTTTCTTGTTTACATGAAGACAGGAACTATTTTCACACCTGGGAAGCACAGAAAGAGACCAGACTTACAGGAACACAACCCCAGTTCTCCATGAAGAAAACAAAACAAAACAAAACGAAAATCACGCTCAGCCCTGTGTGTAGTCAGGCAGGAATAGAACAGAGAAAGCAGTACTTCATTGGCACACATCAATGAGGAAAAGCACCAAAGCCAATTTGTCTCTCTTCCCCATTTAGTGAATTTTTCCTGTCTCCAGCCAGCCTCCATAAACACACAGCAGTCCTGTCTCTAAACACACCCTCAGGCCTGACAGGAGAACAATATAGATTAATGCTCTGGATTTGGAGACACAGCATAGTTCAAGATCAGTTGTGCTACATTCAAAATTCTTAGCAGCAACAAGCCAGAAACCCCCTTTGGCTCGCCTTGACTCCACAGAGAAACAGAAAGCAAGAGCAGCTCACACATGCACAGGCACCCACACTGCAACTGTCAAAGCATTCCCAAAAATACACTAAAAGCATCTTAATGCAAAGCTGCCCAGCAAAGGTTGACAAGAGCAACTTCAGAGAACTTTGGCCTAATCAGCAATTTCTCAAAAACAAGGAACTCACAGCTAAGCTTCATCTTTCCTAGCAAATTCAACTGCAGCCAAATTACAGCAAGAGCCTGCAGTAGACAGTAACCCTCCTCCAGTATTCCCCAGTTTAGGTGCTCCTGGTCAAAATCATATCAGATGCTCTTATCAAAATACAATCCCTCTCTCCTCTGAGACTATATGGTTAAAAACATAAATCTCTTCAGGTTATAAAAATCTGTGTTCTCCCATTAGCTCTTATAAATCTAGAAATTATTACTTGTAGCACAAAGAGCCACAAGGTGAAAATAATGTCTCAGTAGGGCACTACTCCACAAAGCTCCACATCACCTGTATATCTGTTCTGAACTCGCTTCACCACTGCTATTTATGCTTCACTTACTGATTGCTTAACCATCTACTCCAGGGACACACTCCAGACAGGAAGATGTACCTTACCAGAAGCTGAAATTTAGCTTTCATGGTTCAATCCTTTTCAGACTCATTCTTCTGGACTACATTAAGTTCAGCATTGCCAGAACTAAGCCCTATTGCACAACCATTAGAGCATGCAGCCAGAAGCTTTGCCACTAGAATGAACCCTAAATTTAGGGTTAAATTTCCCTCAGTAATCTCTCTAAAGGTATCTCTAAAGATGCTGCACACTTAGGCTCTCAGGTCTGCTCCCAACTTTCAGCTGACAGCACTGTGACTACAAAGGAATAACACCAGAATGAAAACAAAGAAATCGATTCAATTTAGATAAGACTGTAAAACAGGTGGTTTTAAGTGGGATAAAGAAAAGAGTAAACACTTGTCAGATCAAGGTCTAATGGCAGTGATATAGGAAGCCATTATGAGAGGTAAAGGCACACTAGTTCTTTCTAGTTCACCATAAACATGGAAAACATTTCCTAGTTTGAAGATTAGAGGAGTTCTATCCTGTAAAAGAGACAACATCCTGAAGGCTAGATGCTTCACTTAACAGAAAGTTGCTTAACTGGAATAAGAACTTGGTGTTGAGGAAGCTGAGGTTGGAAAAACTCACCACAAAGAGGTCATATATCTTCACTGTACTACCAGTCAGAAGTGGTAAGCAACAGAACTCCAGCCACACACATGCCAGGAAGTTTTAGAGGGAACACAGGAGCAGTAATACAGTCATACACAGCTGCCAAAACCACAGCTGCATGGTAGTGTACACGCACCTGAGAAGCCTGCACTGCTGCAGATGAATCACAGTACGACTGTGCATTAGCTCTACACTGCCAGAAACACCCCAACGATACCCAGAGCCATCATCCCACTCACTGCCTTACAGGACAGCTCAGTCTGCACTGAGAATACCTATATTCCTCCCCAAAAATCTGTGAAATCATCATCTATATTCGTGCAACCCCATCTGTTCCAGCCTATGAATACCACCTTTCATTTTTCCCCCATATCCATTTCACCCTCTCTCCTCCTCTTCTTAACTATCCCACCACAAAAGTTTTAGAGTTTAAACAGATGATAAGAGCTCATTTCCTTGGAAAATGGTTCTTCTTGATATGTCCAAGAATTATTCCAGCAGCAGTGAAAGAACAAGACTAAACATAAAAACCACCAAACCCACATCCCAAGCATTCACATACTAACTGTGCATGACAGAGCAGGGTTTTCAGACCTGAACACCAAGAATCAAAAGACAGCAAATTTACAACAAGCAGCAACTTAGACTTTCTGAAAGCCAGAGACCATTTTGCTGGAACTATTAAGATAATTATCTCACTTTACAGCAGGTACAGAAACAAGTTACTTCACTGCCTCTCTCAGCATCAACAACCAAAAGCTTTTACAGCTTTTTTTTGTTTGTTTCAGCTTGAACCCACAAAAAAATTCTGTTGCAGAAGTAGTTATGGAGGTATGTAAGGTTATCAAGCAATGTGAAAACCATAAAGTACTGTGATTCTACAAATAACAGACAATGGGGGAATTCTTCAGCAAGAGTACAAAACTACCACCAGATTTAAACCTTGGTTCGCTTGTCTCCACTACTCAGCTGCTCCACAGAGAATGCCAGTTTCATGTTGTGAGGGAAAACAGAAACACTTCTCATCACCAGAAAAGCAGTTTAGGTTATTTTGTGTATTTAAACCCCCACCTTGGAAAAAAACAAATACAAATCTAAAAGCAAAGACTAAATTTGAATTCTCTAATGAGGTTAAATATCAAGCACTTAATGAACAGCTCATAAAGATTTGTCTTCTAGCTTAAAAAAAGAATACTAACAATACCTCAAAATGAGGAGAGCTCACAGCACACCAAAATTACACAGTAATCATTACATGATACTTAGGAAGCAACAGAGAAGTATTATACACAGAATGGAGAACGAAAAATGGAGAGACCAACTGCTGATTCTGAAAAAGCATATATTCTATACAAGCATACACTGGAAAGCTACAGAAACCTTACCCAAAGTACTTCATCAACCACTATATATGCTGCAAAGAGCTTATTTTAAGTTAACAAGTATAGAGAATACAATAACCTGCTTGAGAGAAAGCCACTTTAGGGAAACAAATCAAAATCTAAAATTAGTGAAGTTTTATTGTGCAGTAGAAAAGTGCTTTTAAAAGAACACTTAAAACCAAGCACCATATTCTGAATTGGGATTCACAAACCATGAGCCAATGCCTGTACAGTCAGACATTAGCTTTATCTTCCACTTGGATGAATAAAACAGATGCTGCAGGATGCTTTATCTGTTTGAGGATGACAAAAGTCTAAGAAAGCATGGTTTATGTAACACAATGAACACTAGGCAATGTCTTTGCCCACCAAAGTCTGTATGAGTTTGTAGATCCTCATCTTTTTGCAACAGCAGACTAAGTACATGGCCATTTACATCCATCTTCTTTCAACATGAGGCCTTAAGGAGATCAGAGCATTTGTTCTTCCTTGACTTTTTCCATCTTTCTTCTACTCAAATGTGCTGTTTGAGCAGATGGACAGTCTTAAGGATACCCCAGCTATATCCACTGGTAAACAAAACTGACAAGTGTTGAGAAAATGAACAGGTCCAAGAAGCAACAGATTTTTTAGCAGTATCTCAAGATATTATTTGAGATTTGCTTTAGAGAAACACATAAATACTCCACAGAGTAACTTCAGAGGTGTAAGACATATACCATGAACTATAAACATGAAGCTTCAACAGGAATTGGCAAATCTCACTGGTACAAGTCCTGCCAACAAATGCCATAACCACAGTGACAGAGTGGGCTCATTAAGAGGCACAGGAAGGCACCCATGAAAAATACAGCATCCTTCCATCCAACAGACTGACAGAAGAATTGTGCAAGACAGTAAAAAGGATGTCTGAACAAAGACCAGTCTAAAATAGCACAAGTAAAGTTAAAGGACTAAAATGTAACCTAATTTCTATATGCTAAATCAAAGCCAAGCCCACTGAATTAGCAACAAAAGAACTTTACCTCTTTTTGCTTCTGGATCCCATGCTACTGGAGGAAAAAGCTCCATGACAGCACTTACTTCTAAAGGAAAAGAAGTCTACTGCAGATAACCTGCTGTTTCTCTGAATGTTTAATAGCAGATTTTGCTTCCTCTTCATATAAACTAAAAGTTACTGTTTGTTCTTCTGGTATTTGTAAGTCATTAGTAAAGTCTCTTCTCCCATGCTTTACAATGACTGAGGAAAGAACCTTTTGGACCCAAACTGCCTCAAGTCAAAAGCAATTATCACAAAATAGCAAGCACCCCTAACCCCTTGATCCATCAGAATGTACTAAATAAGCTGGGCCAAAACCCATTCTCTCCACGGAATCAGAAACCTACCAATTCCAACAAATGCTACCACTACTACCTGCTTCAAAAGTCAATTCCTTCTGTGTCTGACTATAGATGTTTGGTTTCATTTCTCAGAGAGAACATACTGTTAAATGGGGGACATACTGCATTCCCTTCCCCAACAAACATCTGGTTCACAGTATTTGAGAGCTCCCAGCTCACCCACTTCCTCCTTGCAGAGCAGGCATTACTTCTCTGTACCACAAGGGTTCCATCCTCCAGGGTGTACCTCCAAAGGGAGTACTCTAGTAGGTCTGAAGGCATATCTAAACTGTACAGTGAGTCTTGCTGCCAAGAAAGCAAAGCCAGTTTTAGAACCAGTAAAGCTACCTTCAGCTGCACTGCTTTCAGAACATGAACAAGTACCATGGTACAGCCCCACACCGATAGCAGGTGGTCCACACATTTCTCTGGGCCTCAGCCCAACAAAGGAGCTTTGTGTTCCCACACAACGGTATGCAAGATTTGTTCAGAATATTGCCTACCTTCATTGTAAAAGAGAGAGAAAAATAGGTTCAGATCTTGCTGGTTCCCCTTGGCCTTTTTTTTAAGCTGATGCACTTCTTGATTTTTTAATCAGCATTGCTGTTATTGCAGTATCTGCATATTGCTGATTCCCACTGCACTCTCTCCCCAGACAGATGAAGCCTTTGCTGTGAAAAACTGTAGCACAGGCCTCAGTTTTCACCTTTGGATATAGCCACTCCTGAAAGCAACAAGGGGTGCTTATACAGAAAGAACATTTTTGAAACAGATGAAAGGCCATGGGGGAGAAGAGCAAAAAAAAACAAAAAGCAAACAGAAAACATCCCCCCCCACAAAAAGAACCCCCAACAACTCAAAAAACTTCTGCATCTCCTGAACATAATTCAAATCCAGAACAGGGTAGAATCCATGCCATAAAGAGGGAGAAGGAATCCCTTTACACTAATATTCTTGCAACAAGTCATCAAAATATATTTCTATAATCAGAAGACATTCACTACATCAATATTCAGTTTCAGCTAAGTCAACATATAAGGCAAGTTGCACTGGTACAATTTCTAGTTACCAATAAAAGTCTGTCTCATGCTGCCTTTCTTCCTTCTACCTAATTGCAAAATTGGAAAAACAAAACCAGAAACATTAGAAAGACTGGTCAACCATTTCCCTTGTAATGGAGAAATAACTGCAAGGAAAGCTCATATTTTATTTCCCAGAACCAAAACTTCATTCCAGGATGTCTTCAACAAGAGATGTTGACCCAAAAGGAGTACGTAGGAAACAGACCTATCTGTCCCATATGCTGTCACAAGAATCTTTCACCTTTTCATTAGTGAAAATGTTTATCTTTTTCCTCAAGTTCTAAAAACAAATTATTTCCAACAAGTTTAAAAACAGCACTTGCAAAACTTTGTTGTTGTTATTTTTGCATAGTGTTTGAAGTTTGGACTATGTCAAACAATACTTACTATCACTGAGTAACTACTTCACTGTGTAGGACAAAGATATTAGGCCCCTTCTTGACATTCTATCTGAACTTCACAGATGATTTACTACTAAAAGAAAACCAAACCAACATTTTCTTCAAATGAGATTGATGAGAGGTACTTGAGAAATGGTGGGAAACTTTCTCCATTGGCATTTCCTCTACAGAAAGATGGATAGCCTGAGCATGCACCAGATGCTAAAAATCTTAACTGCCACTTTGTCAAGAACAAGATTGTTGTCTCTTCTCTCACTGCACATCTTTGAAAGTAATTGACTCCATTTTCTCTATGCCTTCACACTGAGTATTGCTGTCCGTAAACTAGGATCTTCCTTGAGCCTTCTCTTCTTCAGGCTGAAGAAGCCCAGTCTTCCCAGTCTCTCTTCAAACACTGCACACTCCCAAACCACCTTGGTGGTCCTCCACTGGACCTCTCTTCTTCTGAGGAACCCAAAACTGGATCATTGGACACATCACTCCAAAGGTTGTCTCACAAGTACCACAGAGCTTAAGGATCACTTTCCCAGAGTTGCTGGCTACACTCTTGCTACACACCCCAGGGCACAGTTTGCCTTTTTTCTGACTCATGTTCAATTCTTGTCTGCCTCTATCCCAAAACCTTCTCCTGCAAAGCTGCCTTCTAGTCAGTCTGCCCACTCTCACCTTAATCAGGAGCTCGGGTTATGCCAACCTTAGGATTCTGCATCTAGCTTTGCTAAATGTCCTACTTTGTTAGCCCTTTCACTAGTCTATTAAGGTCTCCCTGAACGACAGCATGGCTTTCCAGACTACCAACCACCTACCCCAGTCTGGCATAGTCTACAAACTTGCCAAGGGTACCTCACATGCTGTCTTCCAAGTCTATTAAAGACATTAAACAGATCAGTCCCACTGAGAAACATTATCAGCAACCCAAGCAGCAACAGAGCTCTTTCATACACACTTGTGGCCAGAAGCATCACTATCTTGAGCAGAAAAGCAGTTGCCCTTTTCACTACCTCATACTGCCACACACTGCTACCATACTTGCAGTACTTGCACTCGGTTCCAGCTTCACCAACAACCTACTAAGGAGAACATTCAATAGATGGATTTGTATAAACTTAATTTAGTCAGAATTTGTAGCAAGTACTTTTGTTCTGTTAAACAAAAGGGAAATTTCCAGAGGTCCTTAAGTATATTGGCTTAAGAAGTTGTTACCTAACTTCACAAAGATGGAATCACACAGGGTAATTTCTGTCTACCACCTCAGCACTGGGCTTTTATTGTTTCACTGATTTAATATACATACACACAAATAAACTAAATCAAGACACCAATTTAATAATGACCAGAAACTAGCAGTCAATTATACAACCACCAAAATTACTCTGTAGGTATTCCTGTCCCAGCTATTGCAATTTTGCATTCAGTTTTTAGTTCTCAGTTTCGGATTCTAGATGTACACATTTCTATTCTGAAGTTAGGAACGCTTCATTTTCTAAAAAGAAAAGGCATCAAAAATAAAACAATATCCAAAGTTCATTCCTTTGTTGCACTCCTTTTTTCCCATTTCTCTCAATTAAAATTCCAAAAGCACAGGACAGCCAGCCAAGTCTTGACAAGCCAGAAATAGCTTCTGGAATACTATGTGTTAGAGAATTTAAGGTAAAGTTAAATTTAAGAAAGCCATAACAAGGCAAAATTCAGAACTCATTTGTAGTCTTATACAAACAGCTGTCACAAATAAGGCTTTTTGGACCAGCACTCCACTTGTCTGTGAAAAGAGGATACCTACTCCACAGTTGCACTAGTGAGGAGTCACCTGGGTTCCCTTAAAATAGTTCAGCAGTTGAGTAACTCAGTATCTAGCTTATACTTAGATAAATAAAACTGCAAAAAGATCCAAAAATGAGATCCAAAAACTGTTGAACAAAATCATGAGATGATCAAGAAAAGAAACCAGGAATAAAATACTTCTAGTATAATGTCAGGAAAGACAACTCTGCAGTCTTTCAGCAAAAGCAAGACACAAGTTTAAGTGCAAGACAGACCAAAACTTGAATTAATTAATAAAATCTAAATTTTTATTTTGACTTGTCAGATGTTACATGAAAGTATTCAGGTAATTCTCCACTGAAATATGACATCAGTCTATTTTTGCACCTTTCTACAGCTTTTCTTTCAAGGCATTCTGCATTAAGGAGATGAAATGTGGCCAGCACAACCACAAGTTTGAGGTTTTTGTTCAGGGTTGGGGAGCCTGAACAAGATGACAGGGAGTGTTTTAAAGTACTTAGAAGGAAAGAAGAAATAGTATTTTCAGCTCCTTCATATGTACAAGATACAATCCTGTATCATCCCACCTCCATCACATTGATGGTCCCTCCTGAAAGAAAAGATCATTCACATGGAGCAGCTCACCTCTGCTCCAGCAGCAAGCATACACACCAGTAAATGACAACAAGACACAGTGCTCAGCTTTCTATCTGTGACGAGAACAGCGTGGCTAACACACCTGTGCTTTAGCTACTGTTCAACAGTGCTTGCACAGCACCAAAGCTTTCTGTTTCCCTGTGCTCGCTCGCTCTCCCTTGGGTTCCGCCAATTCCAACAGACAAGCACCTAGACTCTGCCCAAGAATTAATCTTTCCTTTCCATTCTTACACTATTTTTTCAATCAAGGTTAAGAAGGCAAATGCCCACAAAAGGCACTGCATGAGGTCCATTAAATGGCTGCCCTGTCAGAAAAACTTAACTATTCTGAAAGCATTCATCTTGTAATGATTCTGCTTAATGCCAGGAAAACACTTCACCTTCTCACCTTCAAATCAGAAAGAGATCAAAGAGGGATTTAAAGAGCAATTAAGACTGAAAACATTTGATGACAGCTTGACAGCTTTGAACATTCACCCCAGAAAGGCTGAATTCTGGTACGGTTACCTGTAATTTTGTACCCATATGCAGCCAGCTGCCCAGCCATGTATTCACCATCTGAATTGTTGTGAGAACAGCCCCATGTACGAATCCAGATCTTCTGAGCACCAGGAATAATGCTGTGAAGTAAAAATGAATAAAAAAGGCAAGTTAAAAGACGAAGAAGCTTCCCCTTTAAGTCCACTGAATAAACCCAATCAACTGTAATTCTCCAAACATGAAATAAGCAACACAAAACAGGAAAAACTCCAAAACAGCTGCAGAAAACCATCACAATTACATGATTTTCCTAGATTGGGTATTAGGTCTGGATGGAAAAGAGTTAACTTTCTGCACAGCAACCTCTATGGTGCTAGTTTTTGTATCTGTGACTAAAACAGCACTTGTGTTTTATTGATTGTTGAACAGTGCTTGCACAGCATCAAAACATCCTGTTTCCCTGTGAGCCACCCTGCCACAAGCAGGCTGGAGATCGAAAGATTGGGAGGAAACACGGACAGAATAGCTAACCTAAAGTGGCCAAAAGCCTAATCCATACCAGATGACATCATGCTCAGCAATAAAATCTGGGGGTTTGGTCTTTCCAAACTAGCCACTGTTCTGAGACAGGGTGGGCATCAGTCTGCTTATGGGAGGTGGTGAGTGATTGCTTTTCCATTGCTTAGAGTTTTCCCCACTCTTTCCTTCCCTTAACCTGTCTTCATCTGAATCCACAAGTTTTCTTGCTTTTGCTCTTCCATTTCCCTCCTCCAAGCTATTGGAAGGAGGAGTATGCAAGAGGCTAGGTGGCTGCCCAGTTGTTGGCCAGGTTCAACCCACCACAAGTGGCAAGAGTTTTAGAATGGAGAAGGTTCAAGAACTGTAAGATAAGATCCTGTACATTACAGTTATGTTTAAAAAAAATAACTTTCTGAAAATTATCTTACTAAATTAGTAAGTGACTGCACTGAAAGTAGGCCACCATCAAAAAAAAAAAAAGGTTAGAGCTAAACTGCAATTTATAGCACCCATTGATTGCAGTTCACTCTACACAAGCCATCCTTAGAAATTCTTCATTTAAGCCTGTCAGCAGCCATGCTAACATCTGAACACTCCTAGCCCAACCTTCCAGGGCTACAGAGTCCCCACAGCAGATGTGCACCATGGAGCCAGCACACACAATGGCTTAAAAATCAGTAAAAAACGCTGCAAGTTCTCATTGAAAGTCCTGGGTTAACTGTGCCATCGAGCTGAAGATGCCAGTACCAGAAAGATACACATCCTGGAAAACAATCCTTTGCCCTGACCACAACGTTTTTTTTTTTCCCTTGCCATATGATTTTTTTTTTAGATATTTCCCCATGCTAGAAGTAGAAATTTGTTGGTAGAGGGTTGATATAATTGAATAGACATGTGCAACATGTGTTGAACAATGTATTTAGACTTCCTGCTGTCTAAACAACTTAAGTTCCATGTGCTTTCTTGGGTCAAAACAACTAAAATACAGCTTGTAAACTAATACAGTAACTGAACACTTCAGAGAATGCTAGTATGGAGTACACTAGTGCTAGTATGAAGAATCTATACACCACCTGCACAGCTCAGCTGTACATACACTCCTGGCAGAATGGGATCAATACACCTTTACAAGGCTCCAAATACAAGTGCATTGTTATGCTGACATAAATCTCTTTTGATCATTAATGAAAACATAAAATTGAGTTTCCTGTGCATTCCAGACACACTCTGTTTTCATCTTTATAACTGCAGGGAAATTTTATCCACCAGCATGAAACTCATAGGGAAAAAAGAAATTAAAAATCCAGATCTCTGAACTGCAGTGAAACTAGAATCAGTAACTGAGTTCACCTATGCTTTAATGAATTCCACTGCAGCACCAAGTTGATTCTGTCTTGTGGAAATCAAAATGAGGAAAAACAGATACATTCTGTAGTTATTGTATACTACTTCCACTGAAATAAAATAGTATATGTTCAAAAGAAGTTTCATTGTGTTACTTGGAGGATGTACATAGGAAAAAGCACAGCCTTTGGAAATGTCAGGTTCCAGAAACCAGGTTGAAAGATTGAAGCAAGGATGATGTACCCTCAGTGGAAGAGGATCAGGTCAGAGAACACTTAAGGAAACTGGACATACTGGGCCCTGAAGAGAGATTTGGATGTACTGGAGTTAGTCCAACAAAGAGCCATGAAGATGATTAAAGAACTGAAGCAGCTCTCCTGTAAGAAAAGGATGAGAGCACTTGGACTCTTCAGAGAAGGCTCAAGTAGGATCTCACCCGTGTATATGAATACTTGAAGGGAGTGTGCAAAGAGGAAATAGCCAGGCTCTTCTCAGTAGTGCCCAGTGACTGGATCAAAGGCAACAGGCACAAACTGACACACAGGAAGTTCCCTCTGAACATCAGGAAACATTTTCTTTACCATGAGGGTGACTGACACAGGCTCCTCAGAGAGGTGGGGGAATCTCCCTCTTCAGAGATATTCAAACATCTGTCTAGGCACTGTCCTGCCCAACTGGCTCTGCGTGAGCAGAAGGGTTAGACAAGATGACCTCCAGAGGTCACTTCCAACCTCAACCTTTCTGTGACTTTCAGAATTTTGGTGACATTTCACATTTCAGGTGACAAAAGGCTGCTCCAGGACTGCATTTTGAAGAGCTTAGCTTCCATTTAGGTAACTAAGGTGAAGCTGCAATTTTTAAGAAACATTTTACACATTAAAAGCTTCAGTTACAGAAAGCATTTTTCCAGTCTGATCACTCTATTCATGAACGTCTTAGTCATAACTGATTTCTACAGAGTGTTTGTCTAGGACAAGACATTTGCTCAGGATTTATTACTCATTACACTACATTCCATAAAGACTATTCAACTCATCTTTATCTCGCATTCAGATTTCACATTATAAGCTAATGAAAACTTCCAACTTACTTTTAGAAGCTGGCAGTGCACCTAAGATATGAGAAGGACAAGAAGACAGGGTTGATAAAAGAATTTACCTGTCACTTGGGGGATCATCCTCTAGCTGTTTTCGGGAACTGCGCTTTCGCACTTTTGGGAAAACATTCGTCCTTAGAAACTGTCGATCATGGGGCTTCAGATCTGCTGCTGACACGATATCTTCAATATCTTCAAGTACTGAATCACAGGCAGCAGGCATCTTCAAGAAGCATTAGAGAAGACTGCTCTTAGCAAGCATTTGAACACAAAACCAAAGCCTAGTACTTACTGCATATATTCTCCTAAAATAAAAGTTAAGACCTATTTCTACACATACCTGCCATGTATCATACATACAAGGGGCATTGAGCATATAGAAACAAATCAACTACCCAGAGATATTTCCTGATGCCCAATTCCCCCGGGATCTCAAACACAAGCAGGAAAAAAGCCACCATCCACATAGGTTTTTTTTTCCCTCCCTAAAATACTGTAGATTGTCATCTTCCAATTCCAAATCCATGCAGTTCCTCTCACATGACACAACCAAAACACAAATATTCTCCATCACGTCAGGCACGACAGTGAAATAACAAGTTCACGCTATGTGATAGCTATGCCTCCACTCACATCCCAGAAGAATGACAGGCAACAGCACTCCAGTGCCTGCCTCAGAGGCTCTTCTGACTCTTTCTTGTGTGCCAAAACCAGGTGCACAGTATTTTCAATACATCTTCACAGTTATTTTGAAAACAAACTAAATGATTCCTAGAACTGTTGACCCCACAAGCCTTCCATCTGAATTACTTCCTGTGTCAGGACAGCAAAATAAAAACTCCTGTCCTCAGGTACAAGATGTTAAGTAACTACACCTAGCTAATATAAAATAGCTAAATTATCATCTGGCTCACAGAATACACTAGAAGATCATTAAAATCTAATTCTATTTCCCCACAGCAAATATACATGCATCTATCTCTCTTAGAAGATTAGCAGATCAAGAGCCAGATCAGCTTTCAGGAAATTAAAAACAAATTAATTAATTGCTAAAGGACTATTAAAAAAAATGACTGCATTCATGACATGCCTCACACTGTGCTGTGCCTAATTCTCAATCAGAATCAAGTCTGATTTCTGATTGCAAACTTGGTTTTGTGTATGTCTCTACAGTTTACTAAGGAAACCACACAATGGCATTTCCCAGAGTTTACAGGGAAAATACAGCATTTTCCTAACTGACAGGGAAGGACAAAAGAAATAAGGTGTTAGTTTCTCTAAAGCCAGAGTTCAGGAACAGAAAATTCAAGCTGCTAGCATACAAAATACATTCAGATGTTGCCACTGAATTATTCAAGAACACAAGAACTTAAAACACCTGTGCATTTTCCTAACATAAGTCCTTCAGTCAATCTTGCAAAATACACCTCAAAATAAAACTTCACATAACCTGAACCATTAAACATCTGCATTTAATATAAAAACCAATACAATGGTGTCACAAAGAGGATACATATGACAAAAATATTTACGCATCTAGCATTCTTCTAGATCAAAAATCCTAAGATCTATAAAAAAGGCAGCAAAAGGATGAATGAAAACAAAAACCTGTGAGAAGACTACCAATAAGGAATCTTGGGGAGTAGGGAAGAAAGTGAAATTCCTTACAAGAAACACCAGTAACAGTATGTACAAATAGGTGAAGTTATCAACTCAATACAGGGAATGAAATAAGGTTTTGATTTGCTGTCTTTTCTCTCCTCCAGAAAAATACGATATAACAAAGCAGTTAGCAAAACAAATTAACTTAGTTCCTTTCAGCAGCTCCCAAAAGAAAGAATACAGCCAAAATAAAATTCCTACCTTTTGAAGTAAGGTCTGTATCCTCCTGAATAATAAACCTGGGGAAGAAAAAAAGATACAGTATAAACAAGAAGAATTAGCAAACAGAAAACCATAAATTCATGTTATTGTCCAACAAGCATTCATCCTCTCTTTGAAGAAATACATTTCCAGCCTTGTATGACCTTGACAAGACTGGGTAGACATGACCACTGGCTGACAAGGTGGAACAGCAGCCACATTTTCTATGTCCTTCTCCGAGAAGAGATACTAATCTTTTTGTCTTTCTTTTATTGAGTCTTCTCTGCCACAGTCTGATGTATTCAAGTTCTTTCAGACCTTCTCCAGATTTCTGTCTTCAATCAGGAGTTTAAAATTTTGAATGAAAAAAGGGAGATTAACAATAATTTTTAAGATATTCATAACTTTTTTTTAATTACAAACACAGTAAAGTTGGTTTAGAACATATTACTTGATACTTGCACCAATTCCACATACATGCATGAAGTCTCTTCTTCACAAACAAATAAATGAATAAAGACTCCTGCAGCTAGTCTGACAGATTGACTGAAATAAGAAGCAATAATAAAAGAAGTACTTAGCATATTCATATCTGGTCTGCTGTACCTGTTTTTCTTTAAAAAACGAGCGTTAGTAAATAAAAAATATAAAACAAGACCATCCCACCGCCCAGTGTGGCTCATCTCGGGGCCCCAGGGCAAGTTTGTTCCGTGCCCGCGGGCAAGTGGCAGCCTGGCGACAGCCTGACCCGGCCTGGAGCCCAGCCATCACGGTGACGGCACCTGTCCCCCGACCAGCAACTCAACCGCCAGCCCCTCCGGAGACTCCGGCCAGAGGAGACTTCTCCCCCTCCTGCCTTTAACGCGGAGCCCAGGGGAGGCCCCACAAGGAACGGGAAGATGGGGCAGGGGAAGCGGGGAACTCAGCCTTCACCACCACAACGAGAAGAAAAAAGAAGGAGAAAAAAAGGAGGCTCAACAACAGCCCCCAACACTAACCGCCGACATACGCAACACAACCTCAGCTGTATTCCACCATCACAGCCACCGCGCCCTGCCCCAAAACCCCGCGCGCGCAGCGACGCCACGACGGCGGCCAGCAGCACCCAAAATACCTCAAGGCTCTCTGAGCTTCAGCCTCGCGAGAGAGGGGGCGGCGATAGCGATAGCAAAGCGGCCGCAGTCCGCAACCTCACGGCGCCCGTTCGTCGCCGGACTGGTTCCGCCGGTTCTGCTGCTAGAAGGTCGATGGATTTGACAACCAGGTCGGCGCTCCCGCGCCTTTTGCCGCTGGACTGCCGTATGTGGGGGAAGAGCAGAGCTGGGGCCTGTTCGGAGCTGGGGGCGGCGGCTGCTGGCGCCGATCAAGCCTTAACGCGGCCGCGGCGCTGGGCCTCTCCGGCCCTCAGCGGGGAGAGGAGAACGGGGAGCGGCGTCGGCGTCCTCCGCTCCGGGAAACAATAGGAGCAGCGGGGTGCGGCCTTGCCTTCATCCTCTGGAAGCCATAACGGGCCGGCCGCGGGCCCCCGAGCCGTGAGCGAAGCCGGCCGCCTCTGGACGGCGGCGGGTGAAAACATCCGCGGGCTCCCCGCCCTTCGAAATAAGAGGGTGGCCTGTCGGTCCGTCAGCGCCCTTGGGCAGCGTCCCGCTGCTTTGGCCGAGGCGCTCGAGTCGCATCTTGGGCCTGTGCTCTACTAGCGTGGCTGTGAGGACGTGGGAGCTGTGGTCCGCACGGCATCGAATTGCCAGGCTGCTGCTGTTCCTCGTACGGGAAACATCAGATATTGGGAGACTGACGGTCAAGTCGTCGAGTCGAAAATGGAATTTCCTCCAGCATTGCGCCGTGACTGTGTTTAAAGTGCAAGTAACCAGTACGGGGCATCCGCTGAGCACCAAAGGCCACACGTCCTCTGCTCGTGTTTCCCAAATCCTTGGAGAGTCACCTTTAAATTGAAAATTAGGTCCAGCAGTACATACCCAGTTAAAACAGTTGGATTCAGATGTATCTGATCCAAATGAATGATGAGCTATTTATTCCTGCTATGGCCAAAACGCTTCTTTTTATTTTTAATCATTGATTTCCTCAAAATACAATGCTAGTAGCAAATTTCCTGTTTAGGGTGGAAAGCATTTGTCAAAATATTTAATATTAGATGGCTAAAGTTTCTGGCATTGTTTTCCTCCAATTTAGGGCTAATAGCCACGTCTCTGACTACAATTTTGGAAGACATTGGTGTGAGTGTTTACACTCAGATGGCTAAAGCTAGGGCTCTAAGCATACCTATTAAGTGTATGATTTCCTTCTTGATCAGTGTTGTAATGGGTGAGCATAATATTACTGCTTTGGTTTTAATAGACACAGTTAACCTGAAAAGATGATATATATTGCATCTTTAACATTTTTATTTTGTTTTGAGGTAGCCCAGCTTTGGAATAGAAAAATCACCATTTCTTGCAATTGCATTTTGAACATTAAATTAATCTCTTTAGGGGGAGCCTTTGGAATGGTTATTTTATTCTCCAGATACCAGATTATAGTCTCCCTTGAACTGGAAAGAAGGTGAATGAAAGCCCTGAGTGTATTCCGTAATAGGCTTGTTGGTCTGCTAGCAGATAAAACTTGGCAACTTCTACCTATGAATATCACTTCCACTCTCTCTCCTCTTTCTTAAAATCTGGTCCTTATTTTATGTTGTGCTTATCTAACAACGTTTGCAGGCAAAAAAAGGGTAACAGTGAGAACAAAGTAACAGGAGAGATTTGAAGAGGAGAATTGGGACAGAAAGAAACAAGCACTTCATTTAAACCAGTCTTTAAGAACAAATCATTCTAGGCAGGACTGAGCACTATTAACATCCCCCTGGCCTCATGATAGAGCCATTGTTAGAGCTTAAGATACATTTGCCTTCGTGATTGGTCTTTGTTTAATAACACAAGCACTTTGGAGCGCTACACTCAGTGAGACACTGACTGATGTATACTTCATTATTTTTACAGCATTTTAGCCCAGAGGAGAATGGAGGAAAACATTTTCAAATCAATAGTCACATTAATCTATTTCAGACAACCTCCTTCATAGTATGGTGTAAGTAGTCCTTAGTATGTCAGTAAGTAATGATACATATATCACCAATCAGTATTTTAACTGCTTCCTGATTAGCTTAGCAAGTCTCTTCCTTTTTCTTTTCATTTTCCTATATTCAAGATTTCTAATTATTTCACATGCAATCCTTGAATTAAACTTCTCAGTTGTGGGAGTGCTGCATTGTACTACCCCAGAGTTATCTTGAGTAGCCAAGTGTTACCTCTCTGGTTAAACAAAACTGGGCAGACATCCTGGTTGACTAAAAGAGCAAAGCACAGATAGTCTGCAAGACATAACCAAAGATCTCCAGATGATCAAGACTGACGAAACACTACTCATTAAGGGGAGGCAGTGAGCTCCAAGAGCAGCTCCCAGGCAGGAATAACCCATGAGTCCCATACCTAGTGACATAAATAGGCCATGCTGATCGGTTTCAGCATGATCCAGCAGAGTCCTTACTTTGTCCTGCTGCCAAGAATTCATAATATCAAGCAGCCCTTGTGCCAGCACAGTCCTATTCAGTACGTAGCCACAAGATGGAAGGCACCCTTTAAGTGCTTTTGAAGTTGACAAATCTGAATTGGTTTGTAGCATATTCACAAGAATGTATAAAGCTGCAGACAGACTGCTGGTAGAGCAGCAGGTAGCAAGGGAAGCAGATGATTCCCTACCACCTCCTGACTGCAGGTAGAGAGTTTGTCTATACTCACCTGGGAAAGCTGCTTTTTGAGAGACAATAGTCCCTGTACTATAGACTGGCGGTATACATGCTCCAGTTCCTTGAATCTCCAAAGAACAGCTCTAGAACTCTTCAGGGGTGGTAGACTCAAAGACACCAGCCTTAGGCTGGGTTACCATCTGAAGTTGTAACATGTTTTGCAGGAGTAGGTAGTTGGAAAATACAACAACTGCTAGGAAAATAAAGTACAAACCTCAAATTTGGAGAAGATACACCCTTAGTTGTATCGGAGCTTCTCAATATCCTTAGGGAAGGGAAACAGCCAGGGAAGTGAGAGCACAATTTTAACATGACAACCTGATTATCTGGTAACTACCATGCAGTTCTGGGTGGAATAGTTAGTGGGAAGGCACACAGAAAAAATAGGGAGTTCTGAAGTTAGGTACAAGTAATTATATTTTCTCCTCTACTCCTGCAATTCAAGGAGATTTTGGCTGTCAAATATTTGTCAGCAACATTCAGTGCCACTCAGAATTGATAGAAACCCATTTTTTGGTTAGATATGACACTCTCTCCTTGGCAAGTTTTAGAAAGAAAAAAAATGGTTGAAGAAACTCCCAAACTTAAGGCAAAGCATTCTGCTGATCTTCACATAGCTGCAGAGTAATATCCAGGCAGATACTGCTTCAGCAAGAAAAGCAAAATGGGAAGATAAATTCTACTTGTTTATACTTTTGTTAATATCACTCCATTGACTTCGCTATACAGTCTCTTGGCTCACTTCATCTTGAGAATTGTTTGCTCCAGAGACACTAATGGCATTGTGCATTAACTGTGTTACATGCAGAAGAAAATTGCATATACTGCTCAATTTGGTGCTTCTAAACATGTAGCAATGTCTCATGCTACAAAAAGTAACTTTACATACCTTTCAGATTTTCTTTCTGCAACCATACTGTCCATCTCTCCATCCAGAGACAATTGGTGTCATTTACTCTTCTAGGTCCAAGTCAAAAAGAACAGGAAGTGTCGGTGTCTGTCATTTGTAGCTGGATGTGTTCTCACTGTAGGTTCAAGGGCAGGAACACTTTTTTTTCCCTTTATTTAAAAAAAAAAAAACAAACAACAAACCTCCTGTGTGTAAAGGAGTGTGGAGTTGCCTGTCATTCAGGCCAGTTTTGACTGATCTCTCAGAATCCTTTTCCATCTGCTGGCAGCCAAGGAATGCAGCACATGGAGGCCCTAATAAAACCTCCCTGAAATTAATGTTTGTACCCTGAATAATGTTGAGCTACACTGTGCTAGCTCAGGGAGGAGAATTAAATATTTTGTCTGGTGGTTGTATTTTTTTTTCTCCTGAAACTCAGCACACCTGAAGTTTACAGAGCAGGTACAGAAGGCAGAAGGAAGAGAAGAGAAAACAACATGAAAACTGGCAATCAGTAGCCAGGAGTAGCTGCCAATTACAGCAGCCGTGGAACAGAGAAACTGAGAACAGGCCAGGGAGCTGTGACATAGAGGAGAGAAAGAGGACATTTATTGTCATCTCTGCATCAAAGGAAGATGAGAGAACATAGTCTTCTAGCCCCCTTATTATTTATTGGGAATCTACAAGAACAGAGAAATCTGTTACCTTCCTCTCAGAACTGCTATGTGCAGAAGAGTACAGACAGGTGCATAAAGAGTTAAATTGTAGCCTTCTTGTGTGCAGGGAAGATGAGGAGACCCATATGACTTGCTCAGAACTGTAACATTTAAGCAACCATGCTTACTGCTGTGATTTTATTACCTGGGTATGTTAGTTTTTTTCTTCTAGTAATTGATGGCCATGCATTTGGAAAGGCACAGCAGCAAGAGCAGAAAGGGAGTGCAAGTTTGTAAATGCACATGCAAAGTTTGTAAATGTCTGGTGCAAACAAGAGATGACTCCAGTAAACAGAACTCCTTCTTTACAAAGCTACTATTCAGAGACTTCTGGAGAATTATCAGGGAGGTTAAACAGCTCCTTAACAAAATGCTTTCATGTGATTTAGTCCTAGAATACCTCCAGTTCTGTGAAGGTTGCAAGAAGTCTACTCATAATGCATATGGGGGAGACAAAAAAATAAACCTGTTAATATGACCCCAACTGCTGGATCTCCTACTATGTCTCTAACATGTGTCTTTTATTCTTATTTCACTCTGGCTTAAAAAACCCTGCAGAAATTTTTGTTAGCATAATAAAACAAAAAGGAGATGAAAACATATCTGGTGTCAGAGTGTGAGCACTGATAATGAAACCGGTACCAGCTTGGTTCCAAGTAGCAGCATGATGGGCACCAAGAGTAAGAAGAATTTAAGTATCTATATACAAATCTAAAGTCTTTAAAAAATCCTTTTTATTGATTCATTACCATACAAAATTTATTCAAATTACATCCATCTGAAGTGGTAAGATCACAGCTAGAGAACAAGTCATCCTTTAATAAATCTATTTACAAAACTCACCATAAAAGCTTTTTTTTGTTGTTTTTTTTCCTTTTTTTTACAGTATTTTACAGAGGGGTTTTTTTTAAACTAGCATACAATGCAAAGCTAACTTAGATTAGTATTTTGCCCACACACATTGGGACGAGTTTAATTTGTACAAAAAAAAAAGATGGTCTGCCTTAGTCTTCATTTTCTCTTCCCCCACAAAAGTGCCCCTTTGTCTCACATATCTTCATGCTCACACAACTTTTACTTTCCTCTTCCACAAGACAAAAACTTTTAAATACTACATTTTATTTACAGATCCACATCTAAAAAAACTCTTAAAAAAATTACAAACCAGCTAGAAAATATCCTGGCAGTGTTTACAAATTAATTCTATTGTACAAAACTGCTAGATAACTAAAGTGTGAGTCGAGAACATACATCAACTTAAATACAACTGCTGAATGATCTATGCACACATTTGTACATATAAACACACACTTAACACTGTTTAACAGTTCTTTATGTGTTGCCCTTTATACATTTGTTATATTTCAAAACTCACACAGTCATACAGTTTTTTTTATTAGTACTGTGACTTCTTGCCTTTTCATGTGTGAGCTTTTATAGCAGCAACTCGACGGTACCAGACAACCTGCATACATCATATTCTACTACAGTACAAAGAGTACTATTTTTTCTGAGTATGTCAGATAAGCACAACACTAATGCAAACAGAAGGCTTAAATGGGCAGCATCTAATCCACATTAATTTAGCCCAGACCATGGCAACATATTTTACACTTGAAAACAAAACAAAAAAATTAGTTAAGACTTCTTAGAATTCCTCTCATGTTCAAAAAATAAATATTGGTACTATACTATACTACCAAAGAGCTTCAAAAAATAAATGCAATTCCGTTGATGTGGTACTTACAGTTCTGTACTTTGGAAAAAAGATAATTGCCATTTTGCTGGCAAAGAGAATTATAAAAAGCTGTAAGCAGAGGAAGCTAACCCACTGAGATAAATAGCATCTATTGAACAAACAAAGCTTGGCATAAGTGTTTTCCATAGAGGGAAAAACCCACAGTGCATCTCTAGTAGGCACTTAACATAAAGCCCCACTTAGTACCACAAAAGTTTATGTACCAGTTCTAATGCACACTGGGGGCAGTAAAATTGAACTGTGCATCTTCGTTCTAGTTCAAAAAAAAAACACCCAACAAAAACTACTTTCACACGCACACACACACACAGACACAAGCCTTTCTAAAAATCTCTGATGACTACAAGAAGTGGCAGAACTTTATACTTTTCCATATTTGCAATATACACTACATTTACAGTGTATTTTTGTTTTTATTAAAAGCTTTTAAGGACATAAGTATTTGACCTCATAATGAGACATATACACAGCTCAAAAGTGAGCATTAGGACAGCAATTTAAACATTCCCACAAGTAGCTGGAGTATCCCATTTTGCATTACTTCATAGTTATGTTCACTGCAGGTACAATCCATCTCGTGACACTCAAAAGACATGCATTCTCTGCAGAAGGCACGACCTGAAATACTAGTAGAAAATTGTTATTGAGGACTAAAGCAGTTCATGGAGCCCTTCTCCATAGCCCGCTTGTCAGGGTAAGCAGCAACTGGGGGAGCGTGAAGGCAAAACACTTCTGGTCACCGTGACTGCTTGCTCTTGCTGACTCACAAGGTGCTGGAGCTCAGGGTCAAGGAGAAGGCCTTACTGTAAAAGCCTTCACTTCTTTTTTATAGTATTTTAGGGAGTATTTCATTAAAATATCAGCACTGCTCAAGAGCCTAGTTTATTTAATAATGCTATTTCATAGTAAGTAAGGGACAACTCTGAATAATGGCAGGTTTTTTGATTCCATTAAAAACATGATTTAGATATGGACAGCATTTAAAAGAATCAGCTGTATATAAATTCATCCACCAATGAAGGAAGCTTCTCTAAATCATAAGCATCAAAGAGGTCACTGATGCCTTCTTCATCCCCAAGGCTCAGCAAATAATCTTCCTGAAGCAGAGGAGGCAGCAAATTCACAAATGGTCCTTCAAAGTTTGATGGAATTTGGTCCTCAGTCTGCTGGAGAAGGTTGGCTGGAGAAGCCAATGGAGAAATTGTTGCCATGTTCACCGAGCAGTCACCTTGTCCTGAGTGAGTAGAAGCCACTTCTGTAAGAGGAGGGGAAAGAATAAAGGTGAAACATTTAATCTCATTAGAAATATCAGACACAGGTCACACAAAGTAACCACTGCATAAAGGGCCTCTCAGAAAGCATCATTTCAACAAAAACAAAGGACAATTTCTATCTCAGTTTTGGTACGTTAAACAGAGCTGCTCAAAAATACGCATTGCTATCACCACTGACCTTTCTACTAAAAAATATCTTACGAGGTTTAAGAAACTGAAAAATAAATCAAGTGTAGTGAGAGATGACCATTTCCTGGTGGAATTAATAGTCCAAGTGAAAACTGTCTTGGCAACAGATGTCATCAGTGACACTGTGTAGCTGCATATACCCATAGACAGATTTCTGCCTCTTGTGCTGAGGTGAATCTTTGCTGCTACCTTCCTATTGGAGGATGCAAAAGGAACAAGACTATTTCTATCTTCAATGTTGGATAAACTTTGGTTTCATACGATATGCAAATAGGAAACTTATTTTAAACAAGTGATGCAGAAGAAAATATATTTCTTGCTATATAAGCCAGAAAGGCACAGTGGGAAATTGGTATCTTAGCTTTTCAGTTTTTAGAAAAATAAAGCCAAAAGATAAAAGCTGGATATCCCAAAGTTCAAAATGAAATCTTGGATGAGAGCATGAAGGAAAACCTTTAGTATTACAGAGAAATAACTTTACCTTTGGAAATGCTTTTGGAAATATTTCCATTGTGGTCCTGACTGTAGGTTTTCATTGGGCTGAGGGCATCGTTTTCCTCTGGGCACAAATAAACTTCAATAGGTCCTTGAGTACTAGATAAATGTATCAATGCACTCTGCTAACAACAAAAAAAATCAATAAGGTATTATAGCAATGAACACAACAGAATATTGACGAGATGGAGTAAATTCTTAGTGGGGTGTGAGTGTTTGAATGTGTTTTTTCCTAATGAAAAGAACCTGAAATCCCCCAGGCATGATTTTCTAAAGATGCAAAAGGCTCGGGTCTTGTAAACTAGAAGAAAACATAAAAGCTTTTCCCAGTTTCTGTAGTGCACATATTTCAGAAGCCCAACATTTTCTGTGTTGTATCACAACGAGAGAGGTATAAAGGATTGAGCTCCTAACATTTTTTTTACAACCACAGTAACCTGGAAAGTTTTGATGGAAGGGAACTCTGGGGTGCAAGTCACAGGTTTTATTCATATTCCTAACAATATTATTGGATGTATATTTGTAAACGTTTCTGCTTTGAACATATGCTAAAACATCTTTCTTACTCCCCCAAAAACTTCAAAACTGACACTGAACTGCTGTATGTAAGTTCACCTGTTTTTCAGGGAAGTTTTTCCAAATAACAAAAAAAGAAAAAAAATATGGCATTTTCTTCATCTAAACATGTTTATGTAAGTCCTTCTGCCTGAAGGCAGCAATTCTGATGGTGGTTCTGAATAACAGGAATTCCTAATTCATTACATTTGCTTAACTTTCCCAGGTTGAAGCAATAAACCTAGATGACATAGATGGACACAGAAAATCTGCAAAGTTGCTCCCTATCTTATGATGGAAAATCATAAATGATTCTGGTTACAAACAAAGCTGGCTCCAGCTGGATTGCAGTAAGGGTTTTTTAAAAGCATGAATCCAGGCATTATATTTCCTTGCAGACTTGTTTCAAACACATTTTATTGTGTCCTTTCAGAAAAGGTTCTGACTGTTATGTAACATTATAGACAGCATCCCCAAATACAGAGAACAACAATTGAACAGGGATTTCCCAGGGCAGAGGAAACAGTTATGAGTAATTAGGGCAATGCTATAGATAAACAGAAGATAGGAGATTGGGAAGAGCAAGAGTTGGAGAAGATACTGTTGAGTGGCTGAGGTATGCAAAAAAGGACACTGAAATGTAACTGCAAGTGAGAGTAAGAAATAGGACTTCACTGCCCAAAGCTGAAAATTCATGTTGGGTATAGGGGATAAGGGAGATCTAGGTGCCAGTGTTAATGACTGTGTGCATCTCTCTACTTGCCTGATTGCATTGAATTAAAAAAATCAAAGTGTAATGCCTGGGGGAAAGAAACAGGAAAACAAGCAATGATAACAGTGTATATTTATGGATACTGATAAAAGATATTCCTTCCTTACTGAAGCAAAATGATTTATTCTTCAAAACCTGCACCGAGGTTCAAAGGGTAAATCAAGGACAAAAGCAGATGGAGAAAAAAAAAGGTGGAAATCATAATGAGCCTAAGCAATAATCTTATGAAAAGAGGAATAATCTTCTGAAAATAAGGGACAGGGAATCTGGAGTCTGTTCCTGTCTGCCCAGCAGCAGGTAGCTCTGGGCTCACTGGAACCCACCTGACAGTAGGGAGGAAGGAATAGCACAGAGCTATGAACATAACACAGAGGGGTTTGGGGGTTGGCCCTATCTCCAATTGCTCCTTAAGTGAAGAAATATGTGTGCCTTTTGAATCCCTAAAGCAGTAGCTTGTGAAAACTATTTACATTTGCCCAAAATACTTGGGTCTGTCATAAAGACTGGGAATTGTCAAGCAGCACACTTTTACCACCAGGAGGGAAAATCCCAGGAGCAGCTGAAGCATGTGGTTCATAAACCATGAGAGGAATGAAGAAAAGTACCCTGAGGATATCTTCCCAAAAAAGCTACCTGAAGCATTTTTCTCTGCAGTTGTGACATAGGTGAAGTAATCAGCTAAGTTACCCTAGACATCTACCTGAAACAAGGAAAACAAACAAAGGGAGGATGGAAGAATGAGTCAGACATCTCATCTAGAAGGCTCCAGGAAGACCTTACTGAGGCCTGTAAGTACTTTAAGGGAGCCTATAAGGAAGACGGAGTCAGTCTTTTTAGGAAGGCCTGTTGCAATAGGACAAGGGGTAATGGCTTTAAACTAAAGGAGGGGAGAGTTAGATTGGCTATAAGGAGGACATTTTTCACAATGAGGGTGGTGAGGCACTGGAACAGGTTGCCCAGAGATGTGGTGGATGCCCCATCATTGGAAATATTCCAGGTCAGGTTGGAGAGGGCTCTGTGCCCTAGGTAACTACTCACAGCAGCCAGGTTGGACTAGATGATCTCTAAAGATCACTTCCAACTCTAACCTTTCTATGATTCTATATACAAAAGCTGGCATTTGGAGAAACAGACTGTGGCTTGAGTAGCAAAGGGCAACAGAAGAGGCACAGACAACTCCAGAAATAGAAGTATTTACAATAATACAGGAAATGAAATCCCTATCCCCTAGAGACTTCACAATAGCAAATAAAAAGTGCACTAGTAGAATGTACAAAGCTTAACACAGCTGTGCAAAAGCAGTGTCAGTGAAGCCAAGATGTCGATGGAAGATTGAAGGGCAAGAATGGATTCTAAGAGTAAAACACAAGTTTCTACAGTAACTGTTATATATCAGAGAAAGGAAAATCCTACATGAAAACATGTCTTAATAAATTAGGAGTTTTATGAGTCATCAAGATGCTTAAGGCATTGAGTTATGCATGAACTATAACTAAAGCTACATAAAGAAAAACAAAAACCAAGCTGAATCTCATAAGATAGAGACTTTACGTAGTTACAGACAGGAAATGTCAACTGTCAACTGAAAGCTATTGTTTATATAAAATATAGCAAAGGAGAGTATCTGTAAATAGTGTGGACTACTCTGAAAGAAAGCTGAAATTGAGAGAAAAGAAGCAAATAATTATTGTCCTGTCTAAATTTGTTTTTAAAGTTTCCCCTTAGAAAAAGGCAATCTCTCAAGTGTGTAAGACAGATGACTGCATGCCAAAATAATCCAACTTGGGCACCAGTTGCCACAGTGCTCCATCTACGGAGAAATGATATGTAACTTGGCAGGAAATGCTAGGCTCTCCTTACCTCCACTGGGTCAGGCACTTCAAGTCTTGTTTCTGGAGGAGCTTTCACAACTATTACAGTTTGGTCTTTAAGGCCACTGATTTTTCGAATATCTTGATACGTGACGTAAGCTAATGTAGCCACTGTTAAGGAATTTGCCAACACAGGTTACAACACATTCAGACTATTACAAGAGGCAGAAATCTTTCAATTATTTTTCTGTTTTCTCATGGGTTCGTTGCCCTTAGCCCAAGGTTTTCTATTCTCCACACTGGTTGTGACTGCAGTGAAACTGTGTGAGAACTGCCTTTTGATGTAACAGCTGGGGCCACTACTGGGTGACGAAAGGGATTCTCCATGCTGAGTGCTTCTCTCTCTTCTCCTTCACAAGTGTAAAGCTCCATAAGCTAAAGATCAACAAGCTGAAAAAACTCCCAGACTGCACAAAGCAAATCTTGTATACACTTGCTATCAAAATGCAGGTAAGTAGAAGCAACAGAAAAAATGTAAAGAATGTACAGATACATGATACAGATGTGCACACAGTGTATTTTTGAAATCATTCACAAAACCATAAGTTAAGTTTTCCTTTGAGTTTTTATACGCTGTATATATCTTTATAAGCATAAGTGTAATAAGCATTTACAAATTGATACTGTAATTTATACTATATAAAATTATTCTAAAACCCAGTTTAAACAGCTACTCTAAAAAAACTGAGAGTGCAGAAGATTGATTTCTGCATAAGCATAGAATAAATAAGAACATTTTGCTGTTCAACATGAATTTGTCCAAATCAACATGAGAGTTTTGGTAGGTTACACCATGGTACTGCCTCATGTACTGACCCACATTAACTGAGGTGTCACAGTGTTACGGTTAGGGTTTCATTTCACAGAACTGTGAAATGGCCATGAACACATGAAAGTGCTTCCAGCACTTTGTTTTTGCCATCTGTGACTAATCTAGCATAATGTTTACACCATAGAAATAAGAAGCCTAACTTCTTCTTATACTTTTGGGAATGAAAATGCAAGTAATTTTGGTAAGTGTGTAATGTTTACCAAGCAGTACAGTGAGACAGACTGCCCAAGCTCAAAGCACCAAGCCATTACACTTCTGACTTGGACTAAACAGGTCAAAAAGCAAAATGTCAGGTCAGCTTTCAGTCAAATGGCTTTTATCGAGGCTTTTACCACTCATTTAGTAAGGTTTGAAAAGGTAGAATACAAATTACAGTAACAGTGGCTATCCCTATATGAAGAAAGGAAAGAATTGCATGGTTTTGAAACAAAACAACAACAATTTTCCTTGCTATAGCTAAAGGCTCCCCATGCTAATGCTGAACATAGCTCAAAACAAGGTAGCAATGGTTTACATTCTGATTCTGTTTATAAGGGAGATGAGGAAGAACACTGCCTAATCATGATGGAAAAGAAAAAAACACCTTCAAAAGCAGAAACTTTGTCTTCAGCAATTAAGCAAAGGAAGAGGCTTCTCAGCTCCATGAGTATTCAGCAGGTCATCTCATGTCAGATTTCAGTGAGGTGAGTGAAAGACAGTGCTGGCACACACCCGGATTCATACCCAGGTTTCAGTTCTGCATTCCTTCCTCAATCAAAAATCACTAGTACTATCAGAAAACTTGGAGCCACCAAAAGATTTGGGGAATACCCCCTCCTAAATCAAAAAGCATGAGGCCAAAATACTGCTAATGCTGATCTCTCTTTGCCCATCCCCACAGGAGCCAGCAATGGCAGGGCAGAGATGTCTGCCACAGGGATCAGCACTAGAAAAACAGGGAATCGCAGTGCTCTGTTTTGCCTTGCTTAAGTGTCCTCATGGATCAAGCTCTTAGCTCTGAAGGCAGTGATGACCCTACTCCCTATGCCACTTCTGATCTTTGCTTACATCTCAAAACGTGTATGAGAGCTTGTCAAAAGACAATATTGACATAGTTCACATACTTTTTACTGACACTCCCATAGTTATTTCCTATCCTTCAGAACAGAGAGTAAGTCCAACTTATCAGATGGTTTTGAAGAACTACTCATTATATGAAGTAATAAAAAGTTTCACAGGAGTATTTAATAAAATGCTTTCTTCTGTTGCTAAAAGGTGGGTAATCTAGTGTAACAGGAAAGTGGTTAATTGCAAGGGGTATCAACAGTCAAAATACCAGGAGCCATAGGAACCTTACGCATACCTTATGCAGGCTTCGTCTGCATGCCTTTATAATTTCTGCACACATAAACCCAGAGTTTTCTATATGCTCAAAACACTTGAAAAAGCAGAGTTGCTGTATGATGATGGAATCAGCTAGATACTTGGTTCTATGCTACATGAACACAGATGTTAATGGGATCCTTCCCATACCACCTTTTTCTTTTTCTTTTATTGCTGACATTCCAGAAGCATCACAGGTGCAAGTGGCTTAAATTAACTTTTACATAGAGCTACATTAAAAGCTGTTAGCCAACTTCTTGAAATTCCTGATGCTTTGTATCACATTACACAGAGAAATTTCCCTACTATTACAGAGCAAAGCAAGAAGACTGACCACCTTAAAGGTTTTGGGAAAAAGGATATCTTTGATTCTCCGAGTCCTCTGTAAGCAGCTTGAGGTCCAGGGTACAGCTTTGGATTAGCTCATCCAGTTTCTTCTCTTCCTGAGTCAGTTCAGTCACCTCTTTCGTGAGGCCTTGACGTTGTGCCAGCATGCCGCCATCCTCTGACAGACTGCAGCCCCTATGGATGCAAAGAAGGAAAACACCCTTTCAGCTTCTGTAAAACTTGCCCCTCTGCTATGGGAAAGGGAAGAGGCAGGGTTTTACACTGCACATCAAGGTCTTATCCCTTTCTCCCTAAACGTGCCAACAGCAAGTCAACATAAAATACACTTTCCATAAAAAGCATCTTTTTATCTTCACAACACATTTTGGAACTGCCACCAAGATGGAAAAGTCAAATATTTCTAAGCACTTCTAGAATCTTATTCTAGCTCCTCTCTCTTCTAAAGAGCAAGGAAGGCAGTAAGGAGAGATGTGTACCTGTAAAACTTAACTCCACTTGCAGAAGCAAATGAGTTAACCCAGTATTCATAGAATCATAGAATCATCAGAGTTAGAAGGGACCTTAAAGACCATCTAGTTCCAACCCCCCTGCCTGGCAGGGACACCACCCACTAGATCAGGTTACCAAGGGCCCCATCAAGCCTTGTCTTAAAAGTTTCCAGGGATGAGGCTTCCACAACCTCTCTGGGCAAGCTGTTCCAGTGTCTCACCACCCTCACAGTGAAGAACTTCCTCCTAATATCTAATCTAAATCTACCCTCCTCTAGCTTACACCCATTTCCCCTGGTTCTATCACTGTCTGACCTCCTAAAAAGTCCCTCCCCAGCTTTCTTGTAGGCCCCCTTCAGATACTGGAAGGCCACAATAAGGTCTCCTCAAAGCCTTCTCTTCTGCAGACTGAACAACCCCAACTCTACGAGTCTGTCCTCGTAGGAGAGGTGCTCCAGTCCTCTGATCATTCTCGTGGCTCTTCTCTGGACTCGCTCCAGCACTCCCGTATCCCTCTTGTAATAGGGGCTCCAGAACTGGATGCAATATTCCAGGTGGGATCTCATGAGAGCAGAGTAGAGGGGGAGAATCTAATTTCCCTGACAAACCCCATTTATACACTGAAAACCTCTCTTGACAGAAAAAGAAAGCTTTATCCTGATGGAAAGCATTTTGCATGATTGCTTGGAGGAGAAAGTCTTGGAATGGAGGGTGGGAGAAGAAAAACACTGCTGAAATCGACCAGCAGGAATGGGAAAGGATAATGAATACTCACATCCACTGAATGTTGTTTTTGGATTTTTTCTTAATGAGATGGATGCCTTCCAGTACATTGGTGATATCATAAATCCTCCTTTTTTGCACCTTGAGGACCTCTGCTGCTCTGTTCAAATCTAAGACCCCATCAGGAGATTGGCTCAGCAACTGAATGAACTTCTTTGTAAGAAGGCCAAGTGATGTATCATAGCGAGTCTTCTCTGAAGGAGATTTTGGAGCTTGGAAAGAAAAAAAAACAAACCAGAAACAAACAAACAAATTAAAAAAAACCAACCAATCAAAAAAACCCACAACAACTAAACCCAGATAAATCTGGTTTCTCATCTCTGTTTCAAAAGCAGTATCCAGAAATGAAATGACACATATTACAGTTATTTCTTTCATTTTTACTAAAGAAATCTCTCAAACCTTTACAGCAAGACGCAACTTACCACTGGGCATTTATTTATATTTCCAGATGTACTTTTCCAAAAGTCACAGGTACATGAGCAAATACATACATTTATTAAAATGCAAATATTTCCATTAGTCACATGGACACATATAGCAATATTCTATGTGGATTCTTTAAAGTACCTTTAGTATCTATTTATCCTGGCAGCAATACCAAAAAACTCCCTAGGACTCTGCTTCATCAGGCTGATAGCCAGCTTTCATTAGGGTTTGATTTTCCCCTCTTGTAAGATAAAGAGTTTCACATGCAATTAAGCAGGACATACGAGTACTTCAGTGGGTGAACACAATGACAGATTCCACCAGTGCCAGGCTCCACAGCTTACAGAAAACTCAAGTGAATTAAAGGAGACTGACATAAGATACAATTGATAGTCATCATTTTCCATAAACAAAAAGTACTCAAACTGGGCAAGAGTATCAACCTCTTCTAAATTAGAAGTCAGCAAACAGCTTGGATCTTACCAGACAACTCACTGTTTTCATGCACAAATACAGCATCAACATACTTAAGAGATGTGCTTTGGAGAGCTGAAATACTTAGATGAGAATAATTTCTAATTCTAAAGGTTCAAGGCCTTTGTGCCAAGGGAGATGAGCCAGACACTGTTATAAGTCTGCTGGGCTGCTACATCTCAAACCTTTCATTCACTGCAAGTATTATGCAGGTTGGATCTTAGCCTGATCTGGTGGTCTTTTTCCTGTTTCCAAGGTTTGGGTCCCACATTGAACAGCAGAAGTCAGTCAGAGCTGAACTCCTATGTGTAAGCAAACCTTTAGACTACTCTGAAATATTTTGAGGAATGTGATGGCTTTTCAATGAAAACCAATTCATTGCCTCTTTGCAAAGCAAACCACCTAAGCTCTAACTCATTTTTTGGTAGATTCCAGGCTTGTCTGCACTGGGAAATGGAGGAATAGTCATATCATTGTGTCATAGTCATATCATTGACCTTGTGAATTTAGAGCAGGATAGCTTCTGGTTGTTTGGAAAAGAATAACGGGATCAGAGTGTTAAGTGTAAGAGGAACAGGACCCTCACCTAAAACAGCATGTTGTTCCTTGTCATACACCAAAAAATTCTCTGTACAGCCTTATGGACATTTCAGCAGCATCCTATGCTCTAAATTGTTCTGAACTTCTGTGAGAATACACTTCAGTTTAAAATGGACTTCATTGAGTTTAATGAAGTTTAGTTTTCATTAAACAATTGTGGTTGTTTAACTTGTCTGCTTAGAAGCCAATTTCACTTTTCCTATTTGCCCCAACAGAAATAAACACTGAATGGTGAGGAAGGACACGTAAGTACTCCTTCACATCTCGTGCTCTCCCAACACTACCACTGCTGCCCTAGTCCTCCCCTTCTCCTGTCTGCTGCCCTCTGCAAGCCTAATTCTCCTGCTGAAACCCCCAAAACAAGATGGCAAGGCTACAACCCCCAGTTCCTATTGCAAGAAACCTACTCCCCGAGGCAACACAGATGTGCAAAAATTAATATTTGCAGTAACTAAGCAGTGGCAGTAATAATCTAGGAGATTACTAGTGATAATTGCAGGGACAGAAGGCAGCTCAGAGCCCACAGAAAAGCATTCAGCATGCAATGCTGCTGAGGCACAGCTATTAGTCTTTGCAAATCCCTGCCTGGGGTAAGAAGCCCTGCCCATCAGCTCCTGAAACTTCAGGAGAGAAGGAGGGGGCTGGTTTGGTTAGCCTTGCCTAACAACTTTGTGTTTGATCCCACCATAGCACCCTCATTCCTCGGCATCTACCTCTCCTCTAAGCATCCCCAACTTCACATCCTTGGCTGAAAAGCTGGTCCTGCACAGAGGCTGCAGGCTGCCCAGCATGCAGAGGGACAGACCTAGCAGTCACGAGCAGCCTCTGAAGCCTCTCAGTATCTCTGCACCAACACATGCATACTACAAGCTTGTTGTCCTCTACCTGGCTCTGGGATTGAGTATGCTGCACCCACATCCAGGTAAGGATAGCAATAAGCACACTCTTTTAGGTAGGTAATGCTGCCTGTTGTCCTGGTTCATTCTGAACTCAAGCTAGTACTCTGTGCCTTACAGTATGTTACAAGTTCCCTTACTTTTTGGACTATCTGGACTTCTTGTTGCAGCTCTTCCTTTCCCCTTTGGAGTCTTTAGTCCTTCAGCAAGATACTGTTGGCCGCTTTCTCCTAGCTCCAGCCTTCGTTTTGCCTGTTAATAAAAGAGTTGTTTTCAAATGATGGATTCAGAAACATATTTCACTTTATTGAACAGTATTGGGGTTATGGGAAAGGCAGACAGCAGTGATCCTAAGGAGGATTTAAACACATCACTCCCAAAGGCAAAGTTAACAGAAGTTTTATTTGAAAATTTAGCAATTTTTTTTCATTTGAAAAGCTGAGTGAAAGTTCAAGTCAAGTCTGGACCTTAAATACCAAAGATTTCTACCCTTATTTGAGAACATTTCAGTTAAGAAAACCGAAGAGAATCTCCCAAATACACCCACACCCACCCATAAAGCCACATTTCTCTTTATCCCAATGTAAGTTTGCACACAGGTAGTATGAGTGAGTGCAATCTACGTCCTTCCTTCATCATTTGAAAGGATGATTTTGAGAGAACCAGTAACTTCCAAAACTGTAACATTCCATCACTGAAATACAAGACATGACATCAACAATGGATAACAGCTCTCAGCTTCTCAGCAATTTTTGCCCTTGTTGAAAGCACAGCCACTACATTTATTTCACATTAACAAGCACGTTTGCATTAAAGCTGCCTCCACAAAAAAAGCAGTATCAGAAAGATGATGCCTGGAAATCAGCTAGATGTTGCGTTCAGCATAAAGGACAGCTTGAATAATAAAAATATTGTACATCTTGAATAATAAAAATAATGAATGAAACTTCTAAACTACACAACATGCAGACAAACTGCAATGAAAACCACCACCAATATGAATTTTGTTCCTAGACAGAAACACAATCTACTGTCTTTGGAAACAATTCTAGACTCTGCCATGCTACTTAGGTTACTGAAATTAAATCTAGGGATACTTGCTATCCTAACAATAGGAAGAACATTACCTGGGAAGACACAAGAAAACAAAATTTTACATCTAATGAAGTTTAGCCAAATAATGTTTATTCAATTAGGTAGAATAATTCAGACTACTATTTTGCTTGCTCTTTAGACTTGCCCCAAAGGGTTGGATCAGTTTATGCTCCTCAGCGAACCAAGATAAAATAATACATTTTGCTATGCAGTTGTAGACAAGTATTTCTGAACTGTTGATTCAGCTTATGCATTTCATTTTGGGTCTGTGACCCCCTCTCTTAATAAATTAATTTATATGCATTTATTTATGGATAGCTAACTAACATCTTTGTCATGGACTCCATTTGCAAACCTCAACTTATTAAAAGGCAAGTTAAAGCACATGAAACTTGTATAAACCCATGGGGTAACAGCACAGGCAGGGTGCTCAAGCCACTCTCCTCTGTGTTTTGTATGAAGGGGCAAAGTGCTAATTGATCAATTGACAGAGCAAAACTAGACTAACTGCGTCCTTCAAACCAATGCAGTCACTGGGTTCCCAGCAGCCCATTGGTGGCAGCTTCTAAGGATGTGAAACACCTCTGCTCCTCACCCTCTGTAATCCAAGGACACAGATTTTTGAAAGGTCAACTGTTAACAAAAGCATGCTGCTAATATGTTTAGCCAACATAATTGGATTAAATTAAGATTATAGCTATTGCACAGGGAGAAACACATTGCAAACTTTTGTTTAAGTAAGTGTTTTTCCACCCTGAGAACTAAAAGAGAAGAGGAAGGAGGGAACAATTCAGGGCGTGGGAAGACTAGGCCAAAGGGATACAATTAAAGATAAAAGAGAATCTCAAAACCAGGTGTGAGAAGGAGGGGAAATGCTAGAGACTTAAAATCCAGGGATTTGCAGCAGCTCCCTTCCTCAGGAGAGAAACTTTAAGCTTGGACTACACAGCAGACATTTTTGTCTCAACTTGTTTGCAAGACACTAACAAGGGTATTTTACCCCTACTTTTGTGGTTAAACACAACTTTCTCCTGTGAACTTCAAATAATCAGGTTTGGTAGTGAGAGAACATGAACAGCATCCTCTGGCTGCACACAGCAGCACAAGCCCAACCCCATGTGCTGAGGCTGTTACAAAACAACACAGTCCCGTTGGTCTCACCAGCCCAACGCACCTACAGGCTGAGCAGGGCTAGTGACTGGTGAGGTAGTGCTACAAGATATTTTGTAGGGCAGGAAGAATACAGAAAACCTGAGAGAGATACAAAGCAAAATAGGCCTGGTGGGAGATGTGGTGGTTGGAGGCTGTCTTGGGCACAGCAACCATGAAATGACAGAGTTTTCAATTGTCGGTGAAGTAAGGAAGGGATTCAGCAAAACCGGTACCTTGGGTTTCTGAAAGGCAGACTTTGGCCTGCTCACAACACTGGTCAAGAGAGTCCCTTGGGGGACAGTCTAGATCTCCAAGATGGAAATCTGAAAGGCTCAGGAACAGGCCATCCCCACGCGCCATAAGATGAGCTGGTAGGGAAGATGATCAGCCTGGCTGAACATGAGCTTTGGCTGGGACTCAGGGAAGGAAAAAAAAAGAGAGCTTACCATCTTTGGAAGAAGTGAGAGGCAACTCTGAAAGAGTACAACTATGTCGTTAGGTCATGCAGCTAGAAAACTAGAAAGGCAAAAGCCCAGCTAGAACAAAACGTGGCTGCTGTTGTAAAAGAGAAGAAAGTGTTTTTACAAATGCATTAACAACAAAAGGAGGACCAAGGAGAATATCTGTCCTTTGTTGGATGTGGACAAAGCACTGCCATCAAGGATGAGGAGAAGGTTGAGGTACTTAATGCCTTCTTTGCTTCAGTTTTTAATAGTCAAACTAGCTATCTTCAGTGGGTACTCAGCCACCTGAGCTGGAAGACAAGGATGGGGAAGAGAATAAACCTCTCAAAATCCAGAAGGAAGCAGTTATCAACCTGCTACTCCATCTGGACACTCACAAGTCTATGGGGCTGGGTTGGATCCACTCAAGGGTGGAGCTGGTGGGAGCAACACCAAGTTAGGCAGGAGTGTTGATCTGCTTGAGGGTAGGGAGACTCTGTAGAGGGATCTGGACAGTCTGTATCGATGGGTTGAGGCCAATGTGATAAGGATGAATAACGCCAAGTGTTGGGTCCTGCACTTGGGTCACAACAACCCCATGCAATCCTAAAGGCTTGATGCATGGCTAGAAAGCTGCCCATCAGAAAAGGACCTGGGCATGCTAGTTGACAGTTGTTGAACATAAGCCAGCACTGTGCTCAGATAGCTAAGAAGGCCAACAGCATCCTGGCCTGTATCCAAAACAGTGTGACCAGCAGGACTGAGGAAGTGATTGTCCCCCTGTACTCAGCACTAGTGAAGCTACACCTCAAAAACTGTGTTCAGTTTTGGGTCCCTCGCTACAAGACACTGAGTTGCTGCAGTGTGTCCAAAGAAGTGCAACAAACTTGGTGAAGGGTATAGAGCACAAGTGCTATGATGAGTGGCTAAGGGAACTGAGATTGTTTAGCCTAGAGAAGAGGTTAAGGAGAGACCTTCTCACTCTCTACAACTACCTGAAAAGAGGGTATAGCAAGGTGGGACTCTTGTCTTTTGTCCCAGGTGACTAGCACTAGGACAAGAAATTACCTCAAGTTACACCGGGGAGGTTGAGATCAGATATTACAAAAAATTGCTTCACTAACAGAGTGGTTAAGCATTGGAACAGGCTCTAAGGGAGGTGATGAAGTCATCATTCCTGCAGGTGTTCAAAAAACCTGTAGACATAGTACTTTACAACATGGTTGAGTGGGCAGGGTGGTGTTGGGTTAGCAGTGGGACTTGATGATCTTAGAATTATTAAGGTTGGGAAAGACCTCTGTCATTCTATGAAAACATTTTAGAAGAGTTTAAAAGAGCATGGTAAAGTCACTGAGAGGCAATTTTAGCAAACCCTGGGGAATGTTTAATTTCTGGCCAGATGTTACATGTCACTCAGCAAATGCTCTCTTCCCCTTCCTGTTTTACAAACTCTGTAACTGATAAGAGGCAGGACTAAAGTGGTATATTCTCTCGTTTTCTTCTTCCCTGACTTACAGGCCAAAGATTTTCTAAGTGTCTTTTTCTTTGCACTAGAGATCCTGGGTGACTTTGTTTCTTTCTCCCATCTCCAAAATTATTCATTGTATTTTCTGATATCAGACTTCCCTTCAGAAATCTCAAGGCCTGTATTCAGTAACAAGCAGAATCTATGAAGCTTTAAAACAAAACAAAACACCTCTTGCTTTGCATAATTTATTTCTGCTACAGCACTATATTATTTGCACTAGTCACAAAAAAATTTATTTTTCTTTATTTGCATTGTTTGATCACAGCGTGCAGAATCTTCTGACACAGAACATGGGAACTGCTAAGAAGCAGCAAGGCAAAAGACACCAGCACAAAGCAGGAAGCACAGGGACTAAGAACTTGCTAGCAACATGAAACCTGAGTGCAATAAATGGCAGTCAGATTCCTCAGAGGGACTGTGAAAGGATCACAAAATACATGAAGCAATGAAATAGGTAAAGCCACAGACTGATATGCCCAGCAAGAGACATAAAAGTAACAGGAAAGCATCCTATTGAGCTGAACCAGACAACTCCCTAACTACCACACCTTTTACATCTCCTTGGTGGAGATACAAAACAGGGGCATCAGATGTTTTGACTCAATTTTCTCTTTCAACACCATAAGCAATTCTTGATATACATACAACTATGGAGCTACTGTTCAGTGGACCATTAAAAACAGGTGGCATCTCAACTCCTATCTAGTTAGGCCCTTTTGGCTCTTCTGTTTTTTAAAAAGCAGAAACCCAGATACCTACCCACAATAAACACCAGAGGCAAACTCACAGGAATGTCTTCAGAAGAACTCTTGTCTTCATAGGAAAATTGTACAAAAACTCCTAGGACAAGCTCAAGATTTTCAGGTAGGCAGGACCTGATGTAATTCACTCTACAATACTTTTAAGTATTTTAAGGATAAAACTCTTAAGAGATTTTGGAGGTAGACATGATTAAAGACACCTAGAAAAAGAGCAAGTATTTTTTTCATTAATTGGAAAAAGAGTGGAAAGGGAGATGAAAGCCCTAAATGGGCTCTTTTGACTTCACAGCTCCCTGGGCCTAACAGGTCACAGCCACGACCTCTTCCCCTGCATCCTCTTTGCATCCTTGTGTTATCCATGGTAAAGGCAGCACCTAACTGATCAGACCTCACACGGAGCTGGCTCAAGGGGTCACAACCAGTAGAAACCTAGTCCTCCACCAAAACAGAAGTGAGTTTTCTGCTGGGTTATCCCTTGAGAGTGACTTGTTTGCACTGAGAGCTGCTGAGCAGGAGCAGTGGGAAACCCTTCACATCCCTTAGGGTATCAGTTTGGCACTCGAGTGGCTTCACTTCCGTGCCACACAGCAACCAGCTTCAGTTCTTGGGAAAAGAAAGCAGCACCAGTTAAAAAAGAAAAAAAGCCAGAGTGTTACCTTGTAAAAGCATAACTGATAGTGAAGTGCTAAGCATTAAGTAACAGCCAGCATGGGGTTTTGTCAAGATAGCAGAGAGGGAAGCGCTGTGGTGGAGGACAGCCCCCGCCAGTGTTTGAGGACTGCACCATGTCAAACCACAGCCTCATTTTCTACAAGGTTTATATTTCTAAATTTGAGCAAAGCAGCAGTAAAAAAAAATCCTCTAATTCTTTCCAATAATAAAACCATGGAGCCTAACTTTGCCAAACTATGCACAATGAAATTTTTCCTGCTAGATGTCTGTCTCAGTTTGTTGCTGCACACAAGACAGTTGCACTGTTTGCAAGAGACAGACCTAAGAAAAAATGACATTAGCTGTGCTACCTTCTGAAAAGCTGTTCTCTGAAATATTCCTATTAGCAGGAATGTGAAATGTGTCAGAAGGATGATCTGAGTTGGGCATATTCTATTCCCTCAAAACACCAAGTTTAAAAACACAGAAAAGCACAGTCAGTTCATTTCCATTATAAATACTAACAGCCAAATTCCATTTCAAACTGTAAATTGCCACAGCACTTGGGCCTGCCCAGGCTATGTACATGGAGGTCCTGTCCAGGACAAGCAACATGTAACTGCCCTGCTCTCCTAGCAGGCTTTCAGGGTACATTAGAGCAGCAGCAGCCTGATTTAAACACAAAGGGACAAAAGCTGAACTCAGAATGAGAGGGAACATAACCTGGGACAAAGCCTGCTGAGATGGGGACAGAAGATAAAATAACTTATTCCAAAAAAAGCAAAAAAAAACCCCCACCAAACAAACAACCTCAAACTCCAGTTTAGGGTTGACTGGTCAGGAAAAATAAGATGATTGGAAATGACCAAGCGTAAGTTGTGTGTATTAAGAGACAGTGTCTCAGAGCAAGGACTAAGTTGGCCAAGTTAAGCAAGGGCAGATGACTTAAGCCTGGCATAGTCTCTAGAAGATATTACAATTGCTAGGGGCAGATAAAATGGCAGCTTTTCTGCATATCACCACAGTGCTGATATTACTGGGGAGGGGATGCAAGCCTATCCAGAGAGCACAGATAAATTTTGAGCACAGAGAGGAAGCCATAGCACAGACACTTTACCAATCCACACACATTTTCCACAGGCTTTCTTCCACGTTTTCAAAATTAAACAGTCACTTAAAAATACAATTTAAAAGCCAAGGTTCTGAGACATGAACTCTAGAAACCTGTTCTAGATGCCAGAAGCTGTAGAGAAGAAAGCAAACATCTTACAAGAACAGGTAAATTTATAAATGGAGCTTGATGAGGAGGGAATACAAGAGAAACAGCAAAGAAAAAGACACCTTAGGGTGAATGCACAAAAATATTCATAGGCTAAGGAAATTTCTCCACTGAAGGAGGTGATGTAGGCTGTGCATTTTGAACATGCTCAAATGAACAAACTCTGGTATGTGGAGAGTCCCAGGTGCCTGCCAGAGAGCTGCACCCAGCTGAGAGCATGGCAAACACTGCGGGTAACATCAGGAGAGCCTGAAAAATGGGGAGAGGTGCAGAGAGGAAAGCTCTCAGCAAGGAAAGGGCTGAGCATTGCAGGTCAGCAAAGAGACACCTGAGCTCAGCAAAGAGATGCAAGAGGACTATCAGGGTTTCTGCCTTTGGACTCCTAGTGACAATTCCTTACATTGTACCTATTTAAGCAGTGAGGAGGTAGATTTGCAGTTCAAACTCTCAGAATGGAGAAAGATTTCAGTTTTCCATGAAGAAATATTTACCCTCAGTGGTCTACACACAGATACCAATAATTTGTACCATCCTACAAATTGGTTTCAGTATTTAATTCTGACAGTATAAAACCATTAAAAGAGGGTTTAAGAAAAGAATAGGAAGACAGAAATAGCTGGGAATTAAACTACTTGCATGTAGAAGACTAACTAAATATATCCTTAAAAGGGGAGTTTTAAGTTACCTCAGCTCTTCCCCAAAATATGACTTCAGTCAGAAGCATGCATTCCCATGCTACCCTACACAGGAGAACAAGACCAGGAATGGCACTTGAATGAAAACACGACCTCAAAATTACATTTTAGACACAGCTCATTCATTAGACTGAGGTAAAAGCATCTAAAAAGATACACAAAAATAATCCCTTGAAAACTGAATACATTGTAAAATCAACACAAGGAAGAACAGGACTCTGAAATATCACTAGTTATTAGTCAGGATTAATAGCTGAGTGACAAGCAGCTGATATTTAAAGTAAGATTTTAAAAAAGCATTGTAAAGTAAATGAAAACACATCTTACAGAAATCATCCTGATCAACCTACTCCAACACAAAAGCCCCAGATTTTCTTCTCAGAAAATAGCAACTGTATTAAAGAGGACAAAAAAAAAATCATCCTTTTCACTATACCAATTTGTGCTTCCTAAAATATCATCTTATTTTTCAGCTTATGATAGTTTTGACTAAGGGAAATTCTTTTCCAGCTCCTATATTGAAGTTATTTCATGGAGATTAAAAGAAAATCTCCTTTGTACATCTTACTTGGGTTTATAATTCAATAAGAAGCAACTCACAATTATCACATAAAACAATGTTCTGATCATCTGTGGCTTCTCCTCATTTGGCATTTCACCCTGAGAACTGAAGGCTGATAGTGTTACACTAGTGATGTTCCTTTCAAGGCCCAGTGAAACCATCTTATTTCCATCACATCACTTAGCCATTTTCAAGACTCCCTCAGAAGTATCAAGAGTGTCAAAAAAGCCCCAAACTGTAAGCACTTAAATATCAAAACATTACACTTCCATTTAGCTCAAAAAAAAGTTAAAATGTGTGTGGAGAAGTTTCAGCAGCAGATTCTTGTTTGAAAGTAGGACCCAAGCCAGAAGAACCCAGCAATGGCTTTCCCTTCTCAGGATGAATATGCAGACATAAGCAAAGCAAGTGTCATGAGTGCCTCTCAGTCCTTACTGCAGAACACCACACAATGCTATTTTTAACACCCACTGAAAGGAATACATTAGCTTTCAGGTAGCTGAACAATTCAAGCGAGGTTAGCTCGCTCCCATGTTAGCAGTGCTGCGCATCGATGCCCTGCACCTCTCTCCCAATGTGGCAGCTCCCTGTCTGAACAGAAGAACATGTTCAGCTGCTTTGAAATGAAATACACTTACCTGAACCAAACCAAAAAAATTGGCAAAAGATAGCAGTGAAAAATGGTGGTTTCCTCCTAGACCTACAGCAGGTCATTTTTCCTGAAGGAGGAGTGCAATCTCAAGGTACTAATTCCTTTTGATTTTCATCTTGATACCTTGTGGAGAGCTGACCTGCCAGAAGGTCAGAGTAGTTCACAGTCACTACTGCTAATGTAACTTGGATACTGAGGTAAGCAGACAACCTGTTTGATGTTACTTCATTTTCTGCCCATCAGTCTACCCAGATGCCATGGGATCAGCCTACACCTCATCAGGCTTGCACTCAGCATAGCAGCCACTGCTGTAATGTGCAGCTTATCTTGTTCACCTAAACTGGTGTGGTACTTCATATTTTCTTTGCCCTAGAAGGGGAAGAACATTACAACAGTTGTGCAAGAAATAAACCAAAGCCTAAGCCATGTTTCAAGCCTCAACCCAACAGAATTACACCTATGCTGGATAGGAAATGAATCATCTGAGATCTTTCTATTGCAATTTTTCCCAGCAAACAATGACTTCTTACTGAAAGCAATGACTTTGCACTCTACTAAGCCTGAAGGCTCCAGTTACCACTTCATGTTGAAATATGAAAAGTTTTTTCAGGAAACTGCACCCAGTTTTCAACTCAACTGCTTAACTGCCCAAGGTGAGGTGCACAAGTGTTTCTGAGCAGCCCTGAAGACATCTCCATGCAGCAGCTACTCCTTCAACCCAACAGATGCTGGAGGCTCAGCTGCACCTGTCTGTTTCAGGTGGAAGCTCTGAAGACAAAGCTTCCAGAAAATGCAGGGACAAACAGCCAAGACTTAGAAGTAGCACAGACAGATCAACCACCACCTCGGGGTGGGGGAGCGGGTAGAATCCTGACTGCAGGTTTTTGGGGTGGCTGGGTACAGTAGGACAGTTTCTCTCCTGTTCCCTGAGAAGCATGGCCAGTGCTATGGTGGCAAGGCTAGCCCTGCCACCAGCAGCCTTTAAGGCCAGCTTGGTTCTACAACCTGATGTCAAAGCTACTGGCCATTTGCCTACCGCAGTTTCCAAAGATACCACTTCAGCAAGACTGTTGCCTCCAGTGCAAAGTTGAGGGTTGTCAGTTGCAGTTCACATCAGTCATTTCTCACCACAAACATGCTTTGAAGAAAGAACACTCTCATAAAACAGGGCTGATGCTGAACCTTCAAACTGATGGCAAACTGACAGGATGGTAGAGGGGTGAGATGTGATTACAGACTAGCCACCTAAGAGGCTTCTCAGTGTAATTTCTTTGTTTTGCATCTACATGTAACAATTAAAAGTGGACCTGTGTCAGTAGTGTTACTCACAGAGATAAAAGCAAGCCAAATAAAAAAGTGATAATTTAAACTCACACAGTGTCTGATAGGGCATCATTTCTTCACGTGCCTGCAGAGCTACTGGCAGTGTTTCAGCCCTTCAGGAAACTTCCAGCTTCCTGACTAGTTAAGGCTAAAACTGAACTGGACCAAAGGAAATAGATCTTCTCTGTCATTTAAGGTTGGTCTCAAAGAAAAACCATCACAAAGCAGTCAGTCTCAAAATATATCCTAGAGATTATTTTGTCTTTTGTATTTAAGGACTATTTTAAAAAGTACTCTTTTAAAAGTCATTAACTTCAAAAGAAGATTGTGATTGGATTAGTTCCACTGAGTGGCTTCCAGTCTCTGTGTAGAAATTAGTACAGCTACTTAAAAAAAGAGAAAAACTCTCAAACACTGTCAATTGTCTGCCAAACTGTGTTCTAAACAAGCAAGCACTGGGAGATGGGAGGAAGGACATTAAGGGAGCTGGAGAACAGGATAGGATGAACTTCCCTGGAGGAAATTCCAGTAAATGCCATAAAATATCAGACACACTGGTTAAAAACTATAGTAGTAGTATACTGGAAACATATATTGACATAGGAATCAGAAGAGTCACTCCTTACTTACAAAACATACAGAATTTAGTTATAAAACCCTTTGGAAGATGTCATTAGTAAGATCTGATGCACACAAAGTGAAAAGGGAGAAGGAGGAGCACCCTCAAAGCCACACCAGTGCTATCTCAGTGTAGGCGCACTATAATGATGCAAGCTTAGGCTTGCATCACAAAATTTACTCACTAAATTGCCAGCCTAAACCACAGCATCTCAAGTTTTGTTTTCCTTGGAGAGAAGACACCTACAAGAAAGGATGGCATTTGTGGAATTACACCAGTGCAGTTTGAGAGCAAATTTTCTTGTCTGCACAGGCTTGTGGTTTGAGATTTCCCACCCTGGCACCTCAAACTCTCCTGCACTCCATGCAAAATACCTGTACCAGGTTAGATCAGTGCAGTGCCAAAGGACTACACCCCTTCACTTACTGACAGGTGGTTCACAGGCAAACAGCTAACTTGGACATTCTTTCAAAAATTCATGACAAAGAAGGTCCATATGCAAACTCTTCAGAAACTACAGCAAAGAGTTACAAACTAGAAGGCAGTAAGTTTTAAATGTTCAGGCACAGGCAAGTGTTAGTGTTGGGTACTCATGCCCCCAAAGGAAGAAACTCCTCTCTTAAGAATAGTCGACGCCAATCTTGGCTCCATATCTTTAATTCACTGTCTGAGGCAGGACAGTTCTTACATCTAACTATCCATTCAGCTAATGCAGTCAGCTATAAGAAGTCAGATCTGAAGTAGTAAAACCTTTTACTTTGAAGTACTTGCTTAACTTAGTTCCATACAAGTATCAAAATACAAAGCTGGATTTCCCAAAAGTAATAAATGTACTTTGAATCCTTTCAGAGTGACAAAATTATCATCTAGATTCCAAAGGACATTGTAAAAGCTGACAAAACATTTTCAAGAGACAACCATACCCAAAGGAGATGCAATGATTTGCACTAAGAGAGCCAAAAGATGAGAAATAAGAAAGTCCTAAGCATTTGCTGCAGTAGCAAATAGTTCTGCGTATTATGTAAAATGGGGGGGNGTCTCAACGTTGTCCAAACAGATAAACCCTGAGAAGTTATTTCTGCTCTTACAACTAACTATAATAGTCACTTTGCATGAGGAGATCAATTTCATTTGCAAGTTAATTAGGCAGTTTGGAAAATGGAAGTTACTAATATCACATTAAAAAATAAAATCAAATCCTTAAGTAACCTTGAAGTTAACACAACAACCTCCTCCACATACCAAACCTCAAGAGTAACAAAAATAACAAGTATCCAAGAAACAGGAAACATGATTTACATATCCAAAAACAACTATTCCTAGAAGCAGTCAGATAGGAGGCTCCCAATCAGCAATAAGTCACAGAAACAGATGTAAGGATACAAGAAAAGAGCAAGTGAGAGAATCACAGATAGTAGGGTCCTAAAGACCCCAGTCGTGGTTGACAGCCCCCACCGTCCTAGATCAGGTACTGCCATCAGAAGGTTTCTACACAGCATGTTTCTTTGACTGTAAACTGAACTCTATTTTCACCTAGCTTGGGTTGCTAAGCTCTAGGAACAGACTTCCTTCCCCCCCATGTCAAGGTAAGCAGCTGTTGCATCTACTCTTATTGCACCAGTCAGTTTGGCAGCAGACCACTTATGTGGCTGAACCATCAGAGACAGGAGTTCTTAATGTTTAAAATTCCATGTAACGTAACAAAGAACATCTAACCTACTGAGCTTTTGCTGTGATGCAAAGCCTACTCTGGCAGAATTTTATCACTCCATCAGCCACACCAAGGAGCAGAACAACCTGGCAGTGCTGGCAAAATGAAGATAAATTATTTGGTTTAAACAGCAAGTTTTACTTATTCCCAGTGACACAGAGGGAATAAAACCAAGACAACAGTTCATAAGAAAAGCCAGTGTTGGTCAACTAAATAATTTTCTTTTTCACATCTGGATAAATTCTGTCATGTCATGGATGAGGCAATCTAAAAAGCTGATTTGATAGTCTCATTTCCAAGACAACATCCAGAAAGGTATGTCATCACAGGGAATATAATTCTAGGGCAAAAGAAGCTCGAGTTGCTATTCTTTCTCAGATCCTGAGGCATACTTTGAAAAGTTACCCCTTTTGGCTCTGAGACACAACATCTCACATCAAAACTGACCCCCAGCAGAAACAATCTGTCCATTCCACTTTGTCTTCTTTAATATGTATTCCCTAAATTAAACACCTTGAGATGACTTCTCCAGAAAAATTAATACTACCTTTAAGTCTCAAATTTTAAAATTAAATGGATTCTTATTTTCTCTTTAACTCACCCTCAGATAAAGAAAAGAACCTAGTAGCCTCCTACATATCACAGGCCACTACATTTCCTCTAGTTGCTACATCATGAGTAACATTAAGCTACCTTGTAGCCATGCGTAGCAAGAGATTGACACACAATTTTAGAATCTGTTACAAGAAAGCTAAACGAGCAAGCACCTGTCAGCAAGGACCATAAACACAATCGCTCCCACCAAAAGGCAGGCAGATGGACTTGCTGACCTCAAGGCTGTTCAGAGCTGAAACTACAGAGCATAATTCTGAAGAAAAAACAGGGAGCAAAACATTCATTCTGTCAAAACTTGAAGATATCAACTCATGATTATTTTCCCCTTGAAAAAAAAAGTCTAATTTCCATTTTGAGTTTGCACTGTTTCAGCGTTTAGTATTAAGTTCTTGATGTGCTCAAGTTCAACAATTTAAGAAGCCCTTTTACAAGGGAATCATCTCAGAATGGCTGAGGTGGATAAGGACCTGTGGAGACCATTTAGTCCACTCTCTACTGCTCAAAGCAGGGGAAACTAGGGGAGGATGCTCACAGCTGCATCCATGCAGGTTTTTAGTATCTTCAGGGAAGGAGACTCCACAACCTAAGAGACCTATTCCAGTGTTTGATCGTCCTTGCTGTAAAACCTTATGTTGCAATGGGATTTCTTGCATTTTAATTTGTGCCCATTGCCTCTTGTTCTGTCACTAACCACCACAGAGAAGAGCCTGGCTCCATCATGTTCACTCCCTTCCAGCAGGTATTTATACACCTTCTTTCCTCCAGGCTCAGCAGTCCCTGACCTCTCAGCTTCTCCTTGCATATCAGATGTTCTGAGACCTCCATGGCCCTTCACTGGACCTGCTCCAGTATGGCCACCTGTTTTTTTGTACTGAGGAGCCCAGAACTGGACCCAGCACATCCAAAGTGTCTCACCAGGGCTGAGAAGAAGGGAAGGATCATCTCCCTCAACCAGCTGGTAATGCAATACTTAACGCAGCTCAGGAGGTCATAAGGGTGCATTGCTGGCCCACTAGGACCCCCATGGCTTTCTTCTGTAGAACTGCTTTCCACTAGGTTTGCCCCAGCCCACTCTGGTGCCTGGAGTTATTCTTCCCCATCGGCAGGACTCTGCACTTCCCTTTGCTGAACTTCATGAGGTCCTGTCAGCCCATTTGTCCAGCCTCTCAAGGTCCCTCTGGATGGCAGCACAACCATCAGCTATATCAACCACTCTTCCCAATTCTGTATCTTGTATATCAGTAAAGCCATTCCTTAATACTAATTTCATAAGCAAAACACTGCTCAAGTAAGTCAAGCTGTAGGGCATTTCCTTCAGAACTCAAATAATTTTTGCTGCACTATTTAACATCACCTTCTATTTTCAATATTTTCACCCTACAAGTACTAGCACTGAACTGTGCTTTACTTGAAGTACCAGCTGCACCAAAACTGCTCACTGAAGCAAAAGCACCCCCTTCTCCTGGTCCTTTTTTTTTTCATACATGCCAGCCTCAGTGTCATTGCTCCTCAGCATTTCCCTGGAAGCTGGTGTGCAGTTGCTTGTCCTCTACAGACTTCTCAGAAGTGCTGCTTTCCAGGATACAGACCCTCTTTCATAAGGCATAGCTTGCATTCCCTGTTCTCTGGCATACAACTTTGCCTTTGGCTGTATTAAAGATGCAGTGTGTCTGAATGGGCCTACAGAGAAAGTTGTTGAGAGCTCCATTATCATTTACTATTCTGCTAGCAATTACTATCAGTAACAGTTTTTGTATTTACTTCTGGGACAATGATGAAAGCACTCCATAGTATTGGGACTAGTGCACATACTCACTGGAATCAATCAAAAGGACCCTTTGCCTGCCACTTAGCTGATTTTTACTCCAATGTCATACTGATAGTTACTTCATAAAAATCAAAACGCTTTACAAACTTAAACATATTTTCTATCAGTCTCACATACATGTCAGAGCTACTTCTTTTTTATCTCTTAGCTTTTGGTTGGTGAGGAGGAAAGGCAGGAAAAGAAGGGTGAAGGTGGGGAGAGCTGGCTGTTGGATGCTGCAAGAGAACATTTTAGGAAACACCACAAGCACTTTTTACAGTGCTGTATACAGAAGAACTCCTTTTATAATTGCACACTACTTAACCCTACAGAAATGCCTACTTTAAGACTTTTGGGTATCCCAAATTTTAGGGAAGCTTTATGGATGCCAGAATGAGACTGGAAGAGCAGGACATTAGCAGACAGGTAAAAGAGACAACACCTAGTATGAAAGCAGAAACTCAGGTGTCTATTCATGATCTTTAATTTCTATTCATTGCAGCCTAAAGTTCAGAAAAAGCCCATTTGGCTTCTTCTACTGCTGCTGCCTTCCTCCTCCTCCTCCTTTGCTTTCTGCTACCTGCCTTGCTGTAAAACTGTGAAGATATTAGAACTATCCTGTAGGCAACAAACAGCTAAATGGGATTTTCCAGAAGCCTGGAGAAGTCTTCCAGTGGAAGCTGGCACTAAAATATCATCTATTAAAGGCTGCACTAAAAATTGCATTTCTTTAAACATATTTCTTTTCTATTCACAATTATCTGCTCAATTCAGGCTCATGGATTCTTCTACAAATGTGCCTTAGTCTGTTGAGAAGATATGACCATTGATTTAATTGTACCTTCTTCACAAAAAACATAGCTTTCTCACTTCTGACCAGGACACATTGATCCTTTTCATTTTCCAATGTAGTCCCACTTATGAGTCATCTCTTCCTCCTCTCACACACGCTCTTCAGTCTCTCATCTCCTTTTCATCCTTTGCCTCTTGTTTTAGTAAAAGCTGTAGGTAGGACAAACTAAAATAGCAAGTTTCAAACTGGACATGAGGAATCCTTAAATTTAGATCAAATAAGCCCTTCCAAAGTACATGGGATCTTTCCATCCAGCCAGATTTATAAAAGCTACATATAATTATGGAAAGGAACACAAATAGCCTGTGTACAATGGCCTCTCTCAGTGGTATATGGATAGCAAGGAGGACAGAAGAACAGAAGAGAAAACGACATTATTCTCCTACCCTCTCCTAGGAGGAAGGATAAGACAACTCAGGGCAGCCATGGGAAGCCCCCACCAGCCTGTAGACTTCCTAGATGGCTAAAAAGTCTAGAGCACGGTAGATCCTCACAAAAATCCTCACTTTCTACACTGTGTTTTTCCAACCCTAATTCCAAACTACACCAAACTCTAAAGCCAAGATTACCCAAGAAAACTCAAGTACCTATCACTATCTGAGACTGCAAGTTCTTATCCAAGGTAAAGCAAAAGCACTTTGAACATAGCCTTGGAAGAAACCTGTCTTGCCAGTCATTGGTTTGTCTTGGAACTATAAAACTCAACCCAAAAAGCTGTTGCCTTGCCTCGACATCCATAACTTCTACCCTTTCAACGGGCGCCTCTTAATGATAGCAGCAAAAGTCTTCTTACTCCAGACTTCCCTCCCACGCTTTATGCTGGCAAGAAGCCCTCACACACTCCACACTAACTTGGAACAACTTCTGCAGCATGGCCCTATGCTTTCCACAGTAAACTGGAAATTTTGTGTCCGTTTTAGGTAAATACATTGCCCTGGATTAAATGCAAGAAAGTAAATATGGCAGAGTTACAGCATTCCATGTGTAAAACATTGAATTCCAAAATAAATAGGAATGCTACAGAGCTTTCACATTTTACTATCCTGCAAACATTTCAATGCACAATGGTGCTAAAGAAAGTATCAGGAGAAAGATGGAAATTTTGGCAGCTGCTGTGAGGAGAGCTGAGGCTTCTGGCAGTGGACAGAGCGTGGACGGATTGAGAGATAAACACATCTAAAGTAATCAATAATGAAATAGTTATGTTCCAAGTTAGGCAACAGACTGAAGTGGCAACTCTCACTTGGCAGCCCTATTAGTTACAAAGCTGGCTCCAGAGTTAGTTAGAAACTCAACTAATGCAGTTCTATGTGGAGGTTTCATTGCAACCACAATGATACACCTCCTTTGAAGCTGGAATTCAGCAGTGAATTTTGGTCGCAAGGGCTGAATTCTGCAGCCACATGGAATAAGCAGGGCCCTGGGTGCTCTCACCACCATGCAGGCTGGTTTCACCTCTCCATTTAAAGGAGAGAAAGAAGATTTTGCTATGATTGCAGTCATGAAAGTCAACCTTCCTTGATGAACTTTTCAGTTGACTAATGTTCATTACCACTCATCTGACCAGAAGCTCCAGGAGCCTTCCCACATTTAATAACTCAAGCAAGATAAGCCCCTTGGCTGTGTCTATTGGCAGTAAAAGCCATCCCAGTTGCTATCTCCAGGGCTTCTGTGACCTATTGTGCAAGACCCCTACACCTTTACTTTTACCTGTTAGAAATCTGTCATGTTAAAGCCCTGCTCAGAGTGACTGTGCCTGTCGAAGTAGCACAGCTAGTCCTTCCACAGGAGGCATCTCCTGATGATTTCAGAGAAGGCCTCCAGTATAAGCTCACTATGTACATATTGTCTAGGCAAAATTACATTTATACCTTCACCTACTTCAGTGCCAGCCACCAGACTGCAACTTAAACATAGCCCAAGAGCCTTGGTCACAGACTGGAAGTTGAGTGCATGTGGCACAGGGCAAACAGTGCTGAAAAAATACAGATTCTCACTTTAAGCAACTGTGGACTTCCTCTGCAAATCAAGAACCTTTTCAGCCATGTTTTCTTCTCCATGTACTCACAAAAACCCTAAACTGCCCCCAAGCCCTTAAAAGCTGAAAGCCAAAGAAGGGAAGAGCATGCAAGTTCCCTTCGGCCCTTGAGCACCGCCAGCAAGGCACCAGCAGCTGCACGGGCTCAGTAACCTAAGCAGTAAGTAAGGGCTCAAAAGTTGCCTAGTTCTTTACAGAGCCATCTGTTAGGCTTTCGTTACGGCCAACTCCACACGCTTCCAGGAGATGCCGAGGTCGCACACACGCAGCGAAGCTCTCCATCTGCCGCCACGCCGAGCAAACCATCCCACACACAGGCAGAGGGCACGGCCGCCATTTGCAGCCAAGGTTGGACCTCAGCACCCTGCTGCCAAGAGGACAGCCCTTGCCGGCTGCCTCCGCCTCAGCAATGCTGCCAGCCAGGCCAGGGAGCTCGCTGGGATGAAAACTAATCGCTCACCCAGTGTTATCTTTCAGCTGGAGCAGGTCCTCGGTCTGTTGGAGCGAAGGGCAGTATGAGAGCGGGCAGGGAGGTGGTGGGACTGCATGAGCAGAGAGGAAGGGCAGTGTGACTGTCTGTGGCAGCACCAACTTGGATCACCATAAGCCTACTGTTAAATCACATCCCCAAAGGGTCTCCCAGGATGGTTCCAGGGAATCCCCTCTGTCATGGGAAGCACTTCTAGTAGCACAGACACAATCTTCACTTTGTCTTTTCCTTCCTACCCCAGCAGGCAATAAGGTTACCCTGACTATGAGAGGATTACGTTTCATTTGCAAGAACATGCAGATAGGAAGTAGAACTATATTTTAGTTTCCAACACTAATAGCCATTCCTGTGCCATTGAACTGAACAGATCCAACATGTTGGTCTAGGACACAATGGTGAGGAGCAACAAGACCCCCTTTGTCCCTTGCTCACCTACTGCAGACACTCATAACTGGATTGCTCTGTGTTTCAGTCCCTGCATGAAGATAGTGACCACCTGAAGGATCTTGACACAGTATTTCATCCTCTGCTACATGTTATTGTCTTTAGACATACTGAATAGTTTATCAAGCAGCACAACTGTTTAAGAATAGCATGTGACTACTGAATTTAATATGCTAAAAGTCTGGCTATATCTACCCCAAAAATTTATCTTCAAAGTGTAAAAAGAAAGAAACTGGAACCATCAGCCACTAATATTATCACTTTTTTCTCAGAGCCAGAGCTGTATCTATCAGATGCAGTGCAGAAAAGGAGAACAAAGCTAATCAAATGCTACCACCTTTCTTCCTCTCTGTCATTACCTCTCCTAAGATTGACCACATTTGTGGTTAAATGTAAAGAGTCAAACTTCCTATGAGCAGTGTTGTTACGGTTCCAGATTTCCACTGTGGTTCAGCCGTATCACAGCTCTGGAAAGGCATTCTGGCTTATGCTCAAACTGCCACCTTAGCTTTTGTTAAGGTGGAAAAAATTCCATGTTGCAACTATAAAACATTCTCACCTGAATTATCTTGCTGACCTGCCTTCCTAGAAATCTTTATATTGAACTTAAAAAATATAATAAAATCACTTTGTTGAAATTGGTAGTTTGGATAAAAATGCATAGTGAAGAAACTGACATGATTTCACTGTGCCAGGGGAGGTGCAAGCAGCTAGTTAAACTGGAGAAGCAGAAGCACAGCTCCTCAGGATCCCCATCACACATCTGTTCCACACTTCTGAGAAACACTCCTGCTCAGCCCTCACAAGCCCCAAGGCTTTATATGTGTATATCCTGTCTTTTCACCAGGCAACCCAAAGCCTTTATCAGTTTTCACAATTTGAAGTCCACATTATTGACATCTATGTCCCATCTCAGTTGTAGTCAAGATGCTAGATACAGCCGGGTGATCCAGTGGCAGGACTAGCAGTTTCTCCTTCAGAAAGCAAGTGTATCAGTATAGGTTGGGAACTGACCTGCTGGAGAGCAGTGAAGGGGAAAGGCACCTGGGGGTCCAGGTAGATGGAAGGACAACCATGAGCCAGCAGTGTGCTCTTGTGGCCAGGAGGGCCAATGGGATTCTGGGGTGTATTAGAAGGGGTGTGGCTAGTAGGTCAAGAGAGGTTCTTCTCCCCCTTTACTCTACCCTGGTGAGGCCGCACCTGGAATATTGTGTCCAGTTTTGGGCCCCTCAGTTTAAGAAGGATAGGGAACTGCTGGAAAGAGTCCAGCACAGAGCCATAAAGATGATGAAGGGGCTGGAACATCCTCCTGATGAGGAAAGGCTGAGGGAGCTGGGTCTCTTTAGCTTGGAGAAGAGGAGACTAAGGGGTGACCTCATCTATGCTTCTAAATATGGGAAGGGTGAGTGTCAGGAGGATGGGGTCAGGCTCTTCTCAGTGAAGCCCAGTGACAGCACAAGGGGCAATGGTTGTAAGCTGAAGTATAGGAGGTTCCATGTGAATACAAGAAAAAAAATTTTCCCAGTTGAGGTGCCAGAGCAGTGGCACAGACTGCCCAGAGAGGTTGTGGAGTCTCCTTCTCTGGAGAGATTCAAAACCCATCCGGACATGCTTCTGTGTGACCTACTCTAGGGAATCCTGCTGTGACAGGGGAGTTGGACTAGGTGATCTTTCAAGGTCCCTTCCAACCCCTTACATTCTGTGATTCTGTGACAACCTCCACAAACTCAGAGGCACTCCAAGCACCTGCTAGTAAGTGTAGCTCCTCACAAGAGAAGCTCCTAAGCTTGTCTTTTAAAAATATCAGCTCATTACATAATGGACAGAGTGAAGCATGCTGGTTTTTGGATCCTTTTTCTGAGGAAAAGAAAAATCAGATCAGGATACCACAACCATGTGATGGTAGACAGAGCAGACCTAAGAAATTCAGAGCTTCATCTCTGCTTCTGAATGCAATAGGAAACCAAATGAAAGCTGAATTTTCTCTACTCTATGCAGTTACACATGAGAACAGGAAAGCAACTAGTCATAGCTCTGATCAATATTACTAGCCAAAAAAATTCCAGTCTTACATGTGTTGGGTGCAGATGCACAAAGATAGATTTGAAGTGAAACAGGTGGATTTGTAGTGACATGTGCATAAAGATCTCCTCCACAGAAGCGTGCTGCTGCAACAGTCCTGACCTACACCCACCTCAGTTCAGGCTAATACACCTGCTAAGTTATACTCCACTTTTTTGCCTCAAAGAAGAGCAGACCTTGTCCCTTCCTACACTCTTAATTCAAGACATTCTTAATTCAAGGTTCTAGCTGGGAAGATCACTGCAGCTGCTTCATGCTGGAGCTCATGCCCATGCAGTCATGGAGGGAGTAACAAAGAGGACAAAAAGCATTGTCTGTGGCATTGAGGAAGCAGTGAAATACCTGCAGAAAGTGTTCATCATCACTTTGCAGCAATACATTTTTGTACAATTTGCACAACATTAACCAGAAGGCCTGGGGCTGAGTCTAGACAAAGCACTGTGTCTTTATGTGTCTATTTTACAGGAGAAAAACCAAACCTTCCAGGATCACTACAGCTGCTAGTAGGCAGGGTGTCCCTAATCTTCTAGGCATGCCACATTTGCATGACCAATGAAAAAGCCAGGGCTGCCCTGGTGGGGAAGTACTTTTGCTGGTACCTTTACATCACCCTTTCTCCATCACTGAACAAACTTCTCTTGAACTTTCTTGCAAAGTTCAAGAAGTTAAAAACCATTCCAGATCTGTTGACTTCTTCCATTTCACCAAGGCATAGCCACCAAACAAGTCAAAAGGGAAGATCAAGTATCTGATATTTTTAGCTAGGTATACCATAGCATCTCAGAGATGCCTAGAGTTTTACCCCTGCAAGGTCTTAAGGAGATTCCTCCCTTCTCAACTGCCAGTCAAGCAGAGTTTAGGGGCTGATGTGACCAAGCTCTTCAAACAGATGGGAAAACCACACTTCACTTTAAATGAAGCATTAGCAACAGATATAATGCCTGCCTGGTACATCTTCCCTGACTTGGAGGATGTAGGGAAATGTGTTCAAAATGGCAACAAGGCCATTGAAAGAGCTGAAGGGTAGTCAAGAAAACAAAAAATAGGCAAAACTGAATGGGAGAATAAAAAATTTGACATTCTGATCCTTTCTTACTTGAACATGGAATGATTCAATAACTCCTGATTCACTTTGAGAGAGAAATACCTGATTTTGGCGTTAAAGAGAAAGTCCATCTTAGTCTCTGCATTGCAGATGAAAGCAATCACATTTCTGCTTGCTCTGACTTATTGCTAAATTGATTATTCTCCAGGACTGGGAAATAGGGAGAAAGCAGGGAGATTGTAGTTGCCCTTATAAAACTGTATAAGGTGAAAGAAGGGAATGTATCCTACTTTTCCTAGCAACCCTCTTTCCTAATTCTGAAGCAAGTAAACCACACTAAGGATAGTATCCTCCTGAACATATGGCTTTCTCTGAACAAGGGGAATTTGCCTGCCCACAAGCTTGCTTTTATTTTCTCTCTTTAAAAAAATATTTAATTAAGTATGTTAATCTCTGGAATCCCCTACACATTCCCTTTCACAGCAAAGCAGGTTTCTACCCCCCCAAAAACAGAAACTAAATTTTTTAAGTATTAACTTATTTCTGTCTACAGAAGGCTGTACCTAAACTTAGTATCTAGCCAACAGCATGTAACCTGTTCACTACTGTGGCATTCATTTCCCACATTCAGCAAAAACACGTTACCAAGACAAGAAGGGGAAGGACTTCAGCACCCCCAAGGCCAGTAGCAACATAAGGAGCATGTTTAGAGAATGGGTCACAGGCAAACAATTTTGGATGCCTCCAGATGACCTTGCACCTTTCTTTACCACCTTCCTTGTGAACACCTACAAAGCACACGGCTCCAAGGACAGCAACTCACGGGATGTGTTTTTATTTTGCCATTCCCTTCTCCTTGCACAAGACACCCTATGCTTCATGCTATGGACTTTGAACACTTCCTGGTCTTGCTGTAGAGCAGTTGAAAGAGAAGACCACTGGGAGGGATGCTGCTAAACCCCAGATCTTGAAGAGCCTTCCTGCAGCAGCCTCACAGGGTCTTGGCTGAGAAGCAGTTGTTGCAAGGGTCCTGAAAAAGTGGGAAATATCCTCTGAAGTTCCTCACTCCCCTGCCTGCAATCCAAAAAGGCAGCTGGTGGCAGCATGCAGGAGACAATCACATAAAAGTTTCCCAACAGGAATGAAAAGGTAGTGAGTATGCCAAAAGGCAATGGTCTGATTTTTTTTCCTTTCTTTTTTCTCCTATTTTAACAAATAAAAACAAGCAACAGAAATTTGTCTAGGAATTGAAATTAGAAAGGAAATCAAAGAGATTTGCAGAAAGAAGTTTGAACCAAGATGATACCAAAAGCCACCTGGATTGTTCTCCATCATACAGAAATTCCCCTGTTCATTTATGACATCTTCACAGTGTCAGTTTTCAAGAGAACAATTCTCAGCTCAGCACGACAGAGCAGTAATACCAACGGGCATGGAGAACATTAGCATGTTATAAATAAACTGCTAATTTGAGGTGGGAAAAATCATGAAGGCAGCTCTTATGATTAAGAAGCAGAAAAAGAAAATGAGCAACTTGCTTATGCTTTCAGGATGCTGTCTTTTCCAGAAAGAGCTTTTTCTAACCCCTGTTTCCAGGGAGGGTGGAAATAAACTCAATGAAATACCCACTGTTGAGACAAAGCAGACAGTGAAAATGCTATTATAATTTTTAAGGCCTTCCCTGCTCCCACTTCAAGTAGCAAGTTGTCTTTTCTACTGGCTCAAGACTTTTGTGCTTAAAAAGAGTACTACAGTGGAGCTGTGAAGTTTCAGCTTTCTCTCACCCGACTCAGTTTTACATAACTCCCAAGAATTAGGCTACGGATACTATGTAGCCACAGAAAAAACACCAACACACCCCACCAGAAGAAAAGAAAAAAGAACAAGTTACAGAACAATTTTACAGCAATTTGGATCTGTGTTACTTGGAGCTGCTCGATAAAGGTCTTACCATGAAAAGTAAAACTTTGTTCTGCTGAGCCGCCGGGCAGGATTATTCGCGCTTGCGATAGCCCCGATCACCACCCTCCGTCTGCCCCACATGGGGTTCCCTTCCCACCCCGTCCCCGGTCTGCAAGGCCAGATAACGCCCTGTCACGGCATGGCTGCCACCTCAGGTATTATTTCTGTACCCTTCCAGCATTGTCACCCTTTACCAGACTGCCACTTACTAAGCATTACTATAAAAATTTCTGTGAATATCTTTGTTCACCACAAGCAGGGATAATGGCCTCATTGCAATGGCCTTGATAAAAGCTCCAACAAGACAGCTTTCAGATATCACCACACAAAAGCCTTCTGTGAGAGCTGTAACCAACATCAATTCCCGCTATGCGAAGACATGAGACAAAGTGCGAACTAGCTTACTGTACGGGGACAAAAAACCGACTGTCAATGTGTGGGACCAATGCTGCCTAAAAACACAATGCTGGCAAGGCAAAATAACACCAGCACATATACATGGTAATTGCCATTTAATTCCAGAATTAGCAGCACAGGAAAAACAAGGACTGAAGGCACTACTAGCAAGGTTACTAGCATCGCTCAAGACACTGTAATTCCATCGAATTCCATTTCTAGCATCTCTGGTTGGAAAAAACAGTTTAAAACCAGCAGATGTTAAAAAAGCCCAAACCAAGCAACGACTGATAGAAAGCCCAGTTTCCATTACAGAAGCAGTCAGAGAATGTAACAAACCTTTCAGACCTGCTCCTTAAAGCATGTATTTTTCCAGTACATGGCAGACAAGCCCAATATACACAAACCATCGTTCCACCTATGGCGCTAGACAAAACCCTTTCTGCACCTCACCTTGTATTTTTACAGGCTTATCTATTTACACACTGATAGCACCCAAAACGCAGAAATCTACCATCAATGTAAATTGACTATACCAACATAACTGCCAGGCAAATAGGTTAGTATTTTTACTTCCACACCTAAAATATGCCAGATGACTCCTCAAATAGGAGTCTCTGTAGAAAGGATGGAAGCAAGTCTACATGCCAGTTTATTTCTAAATAACTGCAAGGTAAATTTGAAAGCTAAGTTTTATAGAGAGCATAGTACATTCGCTGTATGGAGAAGTGCTTCTCTCTAAAATTACATCTGTACTTTAAGATGTGTAAAAACCAAGAAATCCTACAGTGCAGATTCAATAGTTAGCAGAAAAAAACTTGTATGTTACTGCACTCCAGTTTTAGTAAGATTTTGTAATTATCAGGTAGAACCAATATTAAGACAAAGTTGTATTTAGAGAGATCTAGTAGAATAGATCAATACGGTGACACGATATATAAAAATTCAACTCTTGCACTTCATGGTGACAGCCACCATTGAGACCTAAGCCAGACACTTTTAATGTCACCTCAATTAACAAGGAAGGAAATTTGCCAATGAGTTTCTCCCCACCGCCCCACTTTCCAGCAGTAAGTTATGCAATATGCAACAACCTTTGAACCAACAGCTGTACAACCAAAAAAAAAAAACAACCCACACACAGAAAAACCCCAGTAGAAGAGCTTTGTAAAGAGAAAGTCTTTCAAGAAGTTCATTAATGAAAATTACTTCTAGAATCTATGCATACATTAACCAACACACACATACCACAACTTGGAGCAGGAATGCTGGAGTTGAAGCAGCCATGGCCAAGCTAGTTTCCCAGGATAATTTATTTTTACCAAAAATAGCTGTTTAGGTATTTTCTACAAGTTTTCATGTATCTTTGCAAAACAACTAGTGGCTTGCAATGTCTATATGATGAGACTACAAAATCTCATTAGAAAGGCAGAAATGAAAGCCAAAATAATACCAGGCTCTGCTTTTCAGAGCAGGTTGTTCACACAAAGCTCAAGACCAAGGACTCAACATCTGCAGTACTGCAACTGCACATCACAGGAAGCACCACATATCTTCCTAAAAAGCAGCTCCTAAATCCCTGAAGTAGATCACCTTAATCAGCCTTAGGTAGTGGTCGCTTCTGGGCCTACACGCATCCACATACAAGCTGGATGAAATCTTGAAAGTAAAAGCAGGTGAGCAAATTAAGTCTCCTACTTAAGGTGATGAAATGGGATGCAGGTTTTACTTCCAGAGGTCAGATATTGACATCCCCATGGAATAAACAAAAGCCATACTTGCACCTCTAACTCAGTCACAGGAAAAACGGCCATCTGATTCTGAAAAGGTGATCTTCAGTGCTTCACCTTTACTTCCTAGTTTGGTCCTAGGCAAAAGGCCTTTGGCACAAAAGCCTGAAAGCTGCATGGCATGCACATGCAGCACTGACTTGGTGTGTTAAGTTTTCACACTAACAAGTCAACAACTGTTCACATTCATAAGTGGAGCAGGAGAGACCCAACACATAACATTAAACTTAGGCCAGTTCAGTTTGCAAACTACTACCAACACATCCGAGCTGTATTCACCTATGTATAAAAGGAAGGCTAAGACGCATGAAGTGGAACACTCCTACCACATAGCAGGGACCATTTTCAGTATGCTCTTGCTTCATCGGTACCCAGACAAACTCATCTTATAGAAGTGTGTCACAGAATCACAGAATGTAAGGGGTTGGAAGGGACCTTGAAAGATCATCTAGTCTAACCCCCCTGCCACAACAGGATTCCCTAGACCAGGTCACACATGTCCAGATGGGTTTTGAATACCTCCAGAGAGGGAGACTCCACAACCTCTCTGGGCAGTCTGTGCCACAGCTCTGGCACCTGAACTGGGATAAACTTTTTTCTTGTATTCACACAGAACCTCCTATGCTTCAGTTAACAGCCACTGTCGCTTGTCCTGTCACTGGTCTTCACTGAGAAGAGCCTGACCCATCTCCCTGACTCTCACCCTTCACATATGATCTATTAATACCATTGAAATTCCAAGGGAAAACCATTTCTGTCAGAACTCTGATTAGCTTTTGTTACTCTCTCCCTTTCCAAGGCTTGCAGAGGGAAATATTTACCACAGCTCACCTTGAGCCCACCAGGTGTTAAGAACTCCACAAATGCCACAAGATCGAGTAAATAGCAGCATGATCCAAGCAGACAGCATAGCATTTCAAGAGACACCCATGCCAGGCATAGCACTTCCAAGTGTGGTTTTGGAACAACTTACTTGAGGAAAACAGAAGTGAAATGGTTCCCTTTTAAAGATGCAATAAATTGTGCAACTTTGCCAAGTCTATCTTCAAACAGAACTGAAATTGAAACAGAGTCCAAATACTTCAGTAGTAGCACCTTAAGCACTGCAGCAGCCTCGTTCTAGAGGCACCATCAGCACACAACTGTCTTCAGGCACATGAAGGAGGTTTCTTCTCCCTGCAGCAGCAAACATTTCTGCTCTTGAAAAAATAATGCAGGAAGGGATTAACTCTGCCAACCAGAACAAGAGCCTGAAGCCCAATTTAGCCATTTGTAAGGATGAGAGCTGCCACCATATATACACACTCAGTAATGCCAGCTGTAAATGAGAGTATTTGCAGAGACTGTAGAACCTGGAGATTCAGTTACACTGAGAGGAGCTTTCCATCTCCTGAAGACTCACTCTGGGCAGGGCTGGACCTATGTCACCACATTATCAGTGCAAGAAGTCCATCTGAACTGAAGTCACTGTCTCCAACCCATTCTTAGTGGGCAGCTCCTCCACTAGGCAGGATCCCACCCCTCCATACCAAGACCATCCCTGCCACCAGGGCCATGGCCATCAGGCCACCACACACATTCACAAGCAAATCCTGAAGGTTTTAAAAGTGTCATACCTGAAGCTACTAAGAAAAGCTCACACCTGTTTCTCACCCAATCCCCCTTTCAGTGCTCTGGACAGGAGGGGTGGGCTGGATCCCCCTCCTACAGCCACACCAGACCTACTGGCCTGCACAGGACAGAGGGCTCCAGAGAGAAACAGTGTTATTTTATCTTCCTTTGTGCAGCCTGAGCTTTGTAACTAGTCACTTCCACAGTAGTGAGGCGCATTCATCTCCCCTGCTCCACACCACCCATTTCCCACACTGGGCCAGGTGAAATGAGCTGGCTCTGAAAGGGTCTCTGGCTTCTGCTAGGCCTGCACAGTTGGTCTATCATGTCTTCAAAACATCTTTCAAAGCTGTCAATCCTCAAAAGCTTCACAGATAAAAACTCACAATTATCAGGCATGTTTGTTTTCACATTCACGTGGTTCTTGCATAAAAGGACTTCTTTATGTTAATGGCTTTTATTTCAGGAGAAATTAAACGGTCTAGCATTCTTCAGCTTGGAGAAGACAAACAAAGACAGCAGATAACATACCATAAACTGTGTAGAGAAACATGAGAAAATAATTTTCCTCTACAAAAACAGCTAGGATGACCCAATAACATTTTAGGCAGCAAGTTCAAAATTAAAAGAAAAAAAAGATAGAAACAAATTATTTTTCTTCCCTACAAGACAACAAAATCATAACTAGAACTTGCTGTTACCTAAGGTCAGAAGTACAACTAGATTTGAACAAGGATTAGACAAAAATCAGGCCACATGTAGCTCTAAAACTCATTGTAAACCCTGGCCATGGAAGTGCGCTCTCAAAGTGAGCAGAAGGGCTGTCCTGTGCAAGCTTTCTTCTTGTGTTCCCTCCTCAAACATTTGGCACAATTATAGTCAGAAAAGCAGAGGGAGAATCTTTCATCCTGCAAAATACAGCTGTTCCTAAGTTTAAAGATTATTTTTTTAAAATACTTCCACGTACTCACAGATGAGCACACTGTAAAAATTAACAGAGTAGCACCAACATACCTGGGATAAAATGAAGGGAAAGACAATGCCTTTAATTGCTCAATCAGGTGAAGCAGCCTCTACAGGAGAATAAATTGGCTGTAAAGTGACCCATATCTGGCCTTTGGCAAGCAGGCTGGTCAGACAAGGAAGGTACTTTCATGATGAGAACAGGCAATACCAACTTCTGAAAACTGATGCTCAGTAAGCAGATTGAACACCTCAACATCACTGCATGGGAAAGCTCCTATGTCCTTCCTTCATCTCATTCATCCCATCTTGGGCCACATACGCCTAATATGTGACAGACCTAACTATCACGAGACCCAGCTATTTTACCTTATTAAAGCAGCAGAAAACCAACCCATGCAGCTGCATGCTCCCCAAGCACAGAGGTAGAAGAACAGCGCTGCCTGGCCAGTAGCAGGGCAAAGGGGATGCTACAGAGGAGACAGTGAGGCAAGCCTACCCCTTCCAGAAACAGTGAAGCCTTTGAGTGGCTCAGCTGTTCATGGAAACCTGCCAGAAGTCCTTATCACCACAGAGTTACCATATCTTCAGTAGTTCTGGTGCAGACAGAGCCACAACAGTATAGCTGGATTCTGCACGAGGCTAACGAAGCCACCATCAGCAAGCACAGCAAGGCTATTTCTGTACGGTTTTGTTAGGATGCCTGCTTTCCACTAGATGCTTGTTGGCACAGTTAGAGCAATCAGGATTTATACCTCTTTGAACTCTTCTCAGATGGCTGTGCCAAAGGACCATGTGGTACCTCCTTGGGCTCAGAAGCAGTCTGTTGCTGGAGGAGATGGATTTAAACCAAAGAAACTCCCTCAAATGCTATTCAAAAAGCAAAGGCCCCAGACTCACGCTAGCATTCATTTCTAGTAACACAATCAGGCAAAGAAACACCAAAATGGGTCTGAATATGAAAAACCTCTGTCTTCATTGACAAACCTTTTTATTCCTGCAAAATAAAGAACAGTTCCTAGCTATATACCCACTTCCCTTCTGCAACTTACAAGGTTTTCTGCCATACCTTAAATCTTCATTCAGCATGAATGTCCTATTTGGCCTGCTCCCTTACCTAACGCCTAGGAGAACGATTGTGCACTATCCCATTTTTCTCCCCTTCCAGCTGTGACCTGCTGAGAAGGAGGGAGAAAGAGGTACTTTCTAAACCACCAGAAAAATGAGAGGTGCTAAATATTCAGTTTGGCAATGTAAATCCTCCCGCCCCCTTCTGAAGTATGCCGAACCAGCCTCTCCACAGCTCATGTCATCTAAAGGCCACAGGAGTTCTCTAAAGATATTCTTGTTAAGAGGATTTAGCCCCTTTTAAAAAGGACTTAACATGTGGGTGGTGTCTCCATTTAAGCATTTTCTCATGGCTAAGAAAATGGCCCTCTTCTTAAAGGCTTATCTTTATAACCCAAAGACAGTAAGAAATTCTCCACTATTTGAATAAGAAACATTTTGAGCAGCTTGCTTGTATAGCAGCCCCATTTTGAAGTATTGGGATTTGCAAGTGGTAGTGACTTTCTCACACTGAGCGAGAAGGCAACACCAGTGAGAACATTTTTGGGGTACCTCATCAAACATTAATTTTCATGAGGACTCAAGGAAATTTGCAAGCTCACTGCCATCAAAATGCCATGGTGCCATTACTCCATGCTCTTTCCCCAGGCACTCCCTTCCCTTGATGGTCTCTGGAACTTACCAAGCCTTCCATTAGCTGGTTCAACATACAGGCCCAGCAGAAAACCTTTCTTTATTTTGGTCAAGGTTAATTTTTCTATCCTCAGAAGCCTGAGATTCTAGAAGGTAAAAAAAGGGAGCAGCACTAGCTCAGGCCCAGCAAGACACAGGAGGCCACAGGACTGTCTGTTCCTTGCAGCAGCATTGACCCCGTCTCCAGAGGTCCAGGCTTTCCTCAGAAGCGCAAGCTGATGTTTGCTTTGCAGGGGTTAATTCTTCATTACCACTGGTGTTTAAGCCATGGCAGGGGTTCAGATCTGCCTGTTAACACTTTCTATTAGCTCCACAGGAACTGGGAAAAAGCTCCTCCAGTTGAAATATCAGGCAGCCTGGGTCACAGCTTTACCAGGGTATGAAGGCCTGGTTAGCAACCTTTGGCCACAGGAGCCACCACAACAGGCAGCAACACGGCAAGGAACAGGTTTTGGACAATATCAAGAGACCTACTTTGGAGATGGAGGATTGTGCAAACTCTCACCAATCTGGGGCTGAGGCCACCACTATGCACCAGGCCACTTTTCAAAGTTTTTCCAACACAGTTACACTTATACAATCATAGGTAGAGTACCAATGAATTCCCAAGGGGGAAGGAGCCTTCCTGGGCAAAAGAAACTTTCATTTACTGGTATAGGCAAACGCTTCCCTGAACAGCCTAAACTCTTTCCCAGTCATACCACAGATTATATTTGGAAGTGGTGGGTGGGTTGCCAGTGCAGCTACATCTGCAAAGCTAGAGTATTTTCATAACCCTAGCCAGTGCAGGTGTGCTGGCCAAATTTTAGACTCATCCCTGAAGTCTTTTGCATAGCATGGCTTTGTTTTCAGCTGAGGGTCTTGGATTCCACATACTACTTGCAACACAACTAAGTCAAGTGCTAAATTTATATTGGCACTACTTGCCTGAGCTCATTGCCTCAACTACCCAGTACCTTCTCACTCCTCTCACTAGTCTCTGACACCAGTTTCTCAAAAATGCTCAGCTAAAAGCCAAGTGGGAAAATACCCTCATCTCCCAGCCCTAGAAAATCCTCTGCAACTTTTTGGGGAAAACTAGGCAGGAGGTGGAGAATTGTGAAAGGGCCGGATTGCCTCCATGCTAAGCAGTCTGTGAAGGAGAAAGGCAAGGCAGAGCGCTAGTGCACTTAGCCTTCCTTCCCAAGAGAGGAGTCTTTGGAGCTGTGCTGGTTCACCAAGAGGGGCTCTCACATGAGTATGGCTGTCAGGGCCAAGTAGGATGCACAGCCCCTTTCCTGGCACATGCCATGGATGCCTGATCACTCTGGGAGGATGCCAGCCCCAGCCTATAGATACCACCAGCCTGACAACTCTCTTCCTCTCCCATCCCACATCTCTCCTTCCACAGTAAAAGTACAGGGGCTTCGGATATACAACAAACTCACCTGCAACTTGCATGGGGACTTTTTTGCAGGCAAAGCCCAAAATTGCCTTAGTACTTCCAACCTTTAAGGTAGAAAGAAGCCTGTTTTTTACAGCCAGGAGTTCCTCCCATTAAAGGAGTAAACAATATACCAAAAAAACCCCTACCACAACTGCACTTAATTAGTATTTGAAGGTCTTCTAACACCTGTTAAGGAGAAATCTTATGTCTTCTGTGTCACCAACATCCCTCCCACAAAGTCAGAAACACCTGTATAATTACTCTCCTGGAATTATCCTGTAACATATGCTCCTCTTCATGCTCACTTACCACCACCTTCTAGGAATCAAACCCTCACATAGAACAGCCAAACATCTATAAAGTGGCTTTAACCAACCTGCATGACACCAAGAGCCATTAGGATATGCTGAAGACCAGGTGCACTAAAAAAAAAAATCTTTTACAGCAAAGATGCTTATTCTTAAAATAAATAAATAAATAAATAAAAGGTTTTAACGGGATTTGACAAGCCTTGAAACTTCCATCACTACCTCAGCAACTAACACCTGCAAAAAACCCATGCAAAGGTCTGCCCCTGCCACCCTCACAGTCTCCCAGGCTCCTGAAGACACAAATGTTGCTCCCAAACTCTTACAAAACTATTTCAGGAGTACAGCAGCATCCCACAACTGGACCATCACCGACTGGATGTAGGTGGCAGGGGTCGGAAGCGGGTGTTAAAACCCCTTTTGCCCGAGTAGGGGCGCACCGGGGCAGGAGGGGAGGAGGTGGAAGAGAGTTTAGCGATCCTAAACTGCCGGGCGAGGGTCGGGGGGCGTGCAGGTGAGCCTAAGGCGTGCAGGTGAGCTCCCTCCCTCCCTCTCCCCAGACCCTACCGACCCCCGCCCAGGGGGATGCCCCGCACCCTCCCCAGTTCTCCAACTCGGCGTAGCCCACGAGGGCCAAGCGCGCACCCTAAAACAGCGAGGACAAAGAAAGGGAGAGGGGGTGGATTTTTTTTTTG
>VWZX01009538.1:354195-377622 GCA_013399015.1 Galbula dea
GCTCCATGACCTTCCCAAGCACAGAGGTGAGGCTCACTGGCCTGTAGTTCCCTGGGTCATCTTTTTTACCCTTTTTAAAAATGGGGGTGATGTTACCCTTCCTCCAGTCACTCGGGACTTCACCTGACCTCCATGACTATGAATGAATATGATGGAGAGCGGTTTTGCAACAGTATCAGCCAATTCCCTCAGGACTCTAGCATGGATGTTATCAGGGCCCATAGACTTATTTTGGTCAAGCTTCCACAGCTAGTGCCGAACCTGTTCCTCACATACAGTGGGAGTTCATCTACGCCAGCTTCTGGCTGCCTTTGCTTGATTTCCAGCTCATTATGATTGATCAGTCTTTAGTGTGGAGGATGTCATCTCTGAAAAGCAACAGATCTTCTTGTCTCCTCTTCTCTCCAGGACAATCTCCCATGGGATTCTTCTGGGCAGATACCTGAAAAAGCCAAAGTCTGCTCTTTTCCAGTCAAAGTTGTGATCCTCCTTTTTGCCTTGCTCCCTCCACTCATGACTAGCATCTTGGGATAACATCTTCTCAAGCAGCTACTAAGCATTAAAGAATGTCTGCTAAACAATTGCAAGCTGTTTAGTCTATTTCATTTTCCAGAAAAAACCCCACATTTAGACAACAATTCATTTTCAGAAAACTTGTATTAGAGCTATCCTTCACCAAACTTCAAGGCTTTGCTTCAAAGAAAAGCCTGCTGCATTTTGTAGAGGCAGCTTCTGTTCCTTTGCCTTGTTTCTCGAGTAGTTTAATAGTTCTGGCCAAAACTGTCTGGCTGAGGCCATCATCTTTGTGAAATTTCAGATCAAATTATTTAGCTTTTAGAAGGTGACAGGTGATTGACAAGCTGGGCCTCAGAATGAGCAATGCTGAATAACCTGAAGTATAGGCATGTGGACTCTCCCAGAGAATAATGGGCATCGCTTCCGGAGAGCAATCTGAGAGTAAACGTGATGGAGCTGCAGGAAAGTAACAGTAGATTCTGCTATTGTGCAGGGCACTAGATATTTTATACATTACTGGAAATAATATGAATCCACAACCTCTGGACACAGTTTCTATCCTTACATCCTTTCTCCTCTTAGCTGGAATTCAGAATAAAAACCTAACACCCAACTAACCAAGAAAAAAAAATGAACCCTTGTGAAGTAAATGCCTAAAACCTGGACAAATTCATGTTTACACTTACAAAATTTACAGTGATTATAATGATCTTGTCTAGGATAGAGTAAAAATTTACAGCGATTATAATGATATTGTCTAGAATAGAGACCAAATTTAAAACCAACCAAACAAAAGCAAATAAATGAAACAAACTGACTTCCTTATTCTCTAATTTCTACTAAGGTGGTGAGCTGAGAATTTAGGAGTGAAATGGCTCCTAAGAGCAGCATGTGATCTAGGTGCTTTCTAGGTATATTTATTTGACAGTTTCTGGAAACATTTACAGGAGTATCATTCCATAATTTTTAAAAGGCTTGACATATCACTTTGCCATTAAAAAGGTAACTAGAAATAGGCACAACCTTTTTTACCAGTGAGCCATCCCTCCTATTTCAGTGGGTTCAGGGCAAACAGCCAAGCACCTAACTAGAATGAGGGCATACAGTAACACAGCATAATTTGGTAGCATCTCCTCATTATACCTGTGTGACATCCATTAATCCTAGTTATCAGAAGAACTTTGTGGTGGAGAAACCATTGCTTGGTTCATATGAGTTTATATTTCAGGGCTAATTATTATTTGTTTTCAATGGTTGACAAGGTCATTACAGTCTGTTGATATTCCATAATAATCTCAATTTTTTTAATGTTGTCATGTATTTATGTTAAAAAAACCTCCTGTATATATCCATAAAGATGTTAATGTCTTCCATGTCTATATTTCATTACCTACCCACATTGGTAAAGGTGTAATTTTGATTTGCAGCAAATGATACTTCTGAAAATACAACAAAACTCATGCATATATAAATTCTGTATGTCAGCATAGTTCTGCTTTAGGGAGGATTTTAGTGAGGAATATGGAGCCTGACTATCTGCTTGAGGAGACGGAAGGGTGCTACACCCCTATCATGGAAAAACAGAAACATACACTTGACCTTATGCAGGGTAGTTATCACAAGGAGACTTGAAGTGTCTGTGTATTGCAGGATTAGGGGATCAGCTACTTTCTAGATTTTTGGTCCTTCTATTGCAATTTTCTGCCTTTCCTTTTGTTCCTGCCTTCTGAGAACATGGCTCAGTGCAAGGTGGTTCACTAGGAGGAAGAAGAGACCCGGGGGCAGTTCCTCTCTGGCCAGTTCTGATCTCTTTTGTAAATTTAGTCCAACTTTACAAGAAGAGGTAATGTCCATAGTAGCCTTCCACACCATGTCCTTACACAGCAGTCAATTGAAACCTTGTTCATCTTGATCAAGTGCTATTTTAAACACAACCCAACCTAAAATAAAGCTGTTCTCAAGCCATCTAACCCTCTTAAGTCCACTACTCAGACCTTCAATCTTTAAGTTCTTTCAGACTCTCTATAACCAAACTGACTGCCTTGCAGAAGACCAAACAGTCCCCTTGTAATAGTCATGCCTATAATGTTTGTTAAGAGACTCTGCACCCAGAAGGGATTGCTTAGCATTGTCCCCTGACCTCTGGAGCATGCAAAGGTCTGTGGGACAGCTATCCTTGCAGGCCCTGAACCTCACATGCTCTTAACTTCAGGAGAAGTTATTAAGATCAGGTATATAATATTGGTATGTTTTATTTATTTTTGTGTATTTTTTTATCTTCAAGATTTTCTTTTCAAAGAACAAATGATTTTGTGACTTTTTGGGTGAGAGATGTTTCGTGGACATTCTGATAGGAATCTGTTTCAATTTCATCTTCTGGAATTTTCTCCATTTTTCTTCACTGGAGCAAGGTCTGCAATTTAGGTCTCTGGATCAGTCACTCAAAATCATTTGCTGAGGAGCTGCTGTGACAGTGGTCTGGCTGGCAGTGGAACATGTCCATTGGAGGGTGCCCACAGCCCACGCATTCTCTCTCTTGGGACAGAGATACATGTTCAAACCCATTTTCCAAAGCTGGCAGAGGTCAAATTTGAACCCAGGCCTCCAATGTCCCTTGTTGTGAGCAAGCAAGAAGAGAAAATTCCAACTTCTGCTCAGCGAGTAACTTGCTGTGAAGAGCTGGAGTTAAGGTCCCTGCCTCCTGCTCATTTTGGGTTTTTTTGGGTTTTTTTGTTTGTTTGTTTGTTTTGTTTTTTGGTTTTTGTGGTGGAAGGCCAGCTCCTAGGCTTGGGTGCCTGTTTCCCTCCAAGCACTGGATAGGAAGAGCTTGTGTGTTTGGTTTATACCCATAGGTTTCCCTGGACTGTTAAGCACACAGCCATGTGACAGGAGCCTAGGCTGGGGTTGAGGGTAGGTGGGTGGCAAAGAAGAGGATCAATGGCTGAGTGGCTGGGGGACTGTTTCCTTCCTGGGGTCAGGGCCTGTAAGACAGGCACCGCAGTCCTCAGCTTATATCCCCTCCGCCAGTGCAGCTCAAAATTACCTCCTATTAGTGGAGACAGGAGCAGGACTACTTTATTAGGGCTTCGTCTCTTCTGTAACTAAAAGATTTGCATCTCTGTGTACACAAGGTCTCCTTTATCCTTCTTTAACTAGTGGGCTTGTTGTTGGAAAGTTATAGTAGTGGAAGGTCTTAATTCAATCCAGGTTTGTTAGGTTTCTTTTCCACATCCATCCAGATCTGATAAATCACATGATCTATTTACTTTTTTGAATGCTTGCCTAAGAAGTCTATGCACTGAGGCTGTTGCTCATAATATGCCGACTTTTGGAACTGAGTCTTTATTTACAGGCTCTGGCAAAATGGTTGGATTTATTATTTATTAACCAGAAAACCAACAGCATTCTTTTTTGGAAAGGTACAGAGTTGCATGAAGTACACTGCTATCAAAATTACAGGTTTTGTTCTGGATTTTTTCACAATTCTTATTATTTGTGGTTCAATAGTTATTACCATTTTGGGAGTTGGAAATGCTTTTCCTCCTTTCACTCTCAAAATTCTCTAACATTTCATGAACTCTTGTTGAATCAAGAATTTTTATAAAGTTTGCTTCCAGATCATAGATTTTTCTGTACTTTCTGAAGAGACATTTTTTTTACTGTGTTCTTGGAATTTTTCTTAAATCCACCTTTCACCAGAGTAAGTTTCTGCAAGTAGAGTTATATTCATTCTTATCTTCCACATTAGTGTGCCTGGATGTAACATTGGTTAGCATTCTTCTTTGATTTGAATTGTTTTGCTAATATGGCTGTTGCAGGAATATGGCCTTGCTTCTCTAATACCTGGCAGCTCATCCAAAATCTCATGTTATCATCATAGAAGTGTAACAGTGAGATAGGCATTTTGGAGACATATGAAGTATTTCAAACAAATAATAATACATTCCTATAAGGCTTGAATATTATTTCAGCACATGAAGGCTTCAGAAACACACAGTCTATTTAGACTACGGTGGAAACCAAGTTAGCAAGAGCCCAAGGTTTCCACACATGGTTAGAACTATCCCTCTAGGACTATCTCCTGCCTTCCCTGTCAGAAGGTATGTGCTAACAGAGCACAATGCTGATGGAGGCATTTGGGGAATTCCTGTTTTCTGACCTTCTGTTTTGTCCAGATCTGTTCAAATGAAGTAACTTGGAGACAATCATGGAGTACAGGAAGGGCAATCCAATATTGCTCCAACATCATCTGTAGCCAGTTCAGACTTAAGCATTGAACCTCTGCTCTTTGGCTGTAATTGCATGCACAGCCTGAGCAAGCAGAAGCTGTTATTGCCACCAGAAGCAGCAGTCCTGCCTTTCACTTATCATTTGTTCCTGTCCCTTTGCTACCCCTCCCTTTGCTTGTGGCTGAGGAACTGATCTGAATTAGAGCCAACTATTATTTGGGCTGGGTTAGTCTTAGCTTGTTTCAGTTCCTGATCTGCAGGGCTGCACAGAATTCTTTTGTGCCAACACAAGGGAGGGGAGAACACGGAGGCAGGGATGACTCAGGTGCCTAGAAAGAAGGGAGCTGAGACCCCACCAGCTCAAAGGGTTCATGAACTCCAGCTTTTTCCTTGATTGTGCGCTTTGTAGGAGTTCAGTTAGTGAGGTCAGTTGAATTTTTGCTCTTTTGCCATATGCCAGTTGTTCCTCATCCATCTCTGCATAACAGGTGGCCTACAGTATTTCCCATTCCTCTGGGCTTCTCTTACCACTCCTGCTTTCCAAGTTGGAACACCAGGAGCATCAAGATCAACGAAGGCGTGGCTGTCACAGCTGCCTACATCCCAGGCAGGACAGTGGAGTCTGGTGGTCAAAGAGAAAATTGCAACCATCGAGATCTCACCTTCCACTCTTGAGATCTTCAGCATGCAGCTTTGGCCTCACAGCTTCTGCCGCACCTGCACAACAGCCCCACACAGGCTTCCTCTTGACTGAACCACAGATGGACAAAAACTGCTTAACTCTGCACGTTCCCAACAGCAGTGTCTGTACTGTGTTGGCTATAGAAGGGATCTCAATCAGGCTGATGCTTTCTCTTGTTGCTGTGGCTGTGGGATGTGTTTGGTTTGTTGGACTGAAGCTGCAGATCCAGGTTTCCTCAGACCTGGCAGTAAAGGTTGATGTAGTAGACACCAGATGGCATTTTCCCACTCTACAGGACTCTTCTGCACAACAGGTATGTGGGGTTGATACCATCTGCCCCCAAACTGGAGGGAAGAACCAGCTGCAGATGCAGCTGGGACAAGCTGGGTCAGGAGCAGCTGTTGATAAGTCTTGATCTCAGTTTAATGCTAACCTATCCTTGGCAAGGTCCTATTCGCCTACTTTTTTTCTTGTTTACTTACTTTGGCCTTTCTCAGAACCACCAAACCATGCCATTTCCTGCCACCACTTCATTGAAGTTCATTTTGCTTTGATCTCACCAGTGTTTGTCTCTTTAAAATAAAAACAATCTCTTTATTACCAAGTGTCATTGCATTCTGTGGGTACCATTGCAAGGACAGGAATTATATATATATTAGAACAGTTGGCTGTTGAGGTTGTGAGTGAGAGGGTTAAGACGGGACTCCGAGTAATATCACAAAGATGAGCAAATCTTTCTCATTTCCTCTGGAGAACTTCCATATGCAAAAGTGGTGGTGGTATGATGTGGCTGTCAAAGTCTCAGAAAATGATGAATCAGGTGGAATGGAGAGTTGTCAGAAAAGACACTAGTGTAAATTGGTCTATACTTCTAGTAGAGAAAAGTGTCAGTTGTGATGCAGTTTTTGTCCACAAAGAAAACCTCTTGTCAAGTTTTCTGGTCCCTAGGTGTCCCCAAGTTTAAGCATGATCTGGTCATGTATGAAGATTTTAGGAATCATTTCTCAAAATGATTAGTCTTGCTATGCATCTTTTACAAAAACCAAAGAGATTGAAGTCCATGAAAATTCTTCTTAGCCAGACATCAACATTCTGAGACTAAAGAGAGTAGCTGCTAAAAGAAGCACATACTTGCAAAAGATATTATTACCAAGGTGAACAGAAACTAAATGCTTCTCTGATTCTAGGGTTTTTTATTATTTTGTGTAAAATATCTTTCTTATTATAATTAGAACAAAGAATTCATGTCTCAGATTTAAATTCTAAACTTAGCAGAAGCGAAAATAGAGGCTTGTTCTCTGTTTTAAACATTCAGCTTCAGAAAATGTAAGCTGCAAGTTGAGTTAGCTGTGCTAGGTTATAAAGGCATTATTGGTTTGGTCCTCAATTCACTTTTATGTCTGACTCATCTGCGAAGATCTTGTCTTTCTGGGAAAGAGAAGGCAGCAAATCATCTGGGAAGCAGCAGATTTCTTCAAATCTCACATTCATCTTATTTTGCAGCATGCCATTTCTAAGCTTGCAAGACAGATGGGAAACCTTAGAAACTTGGAAATCTGGAGACTGTAGCACTGAGATTAGTAGCATCTTCATGAACTAGTCAACAGCTTCATCAGTATTGGATCAAATGTTATGTCTCTTTGCATTCCAGGAAACACCATGGGTAAATATGCAATATCTCAGAGATAAAAGAAATCGCATTTTTGAGGTAAAGGACAGGAAAGATAACAGGACAATTGCATACTCCTGATTTACCCAATGGGGCAGCACTACTTAAATACACAAAAAACCTGGAGAGAGGTACAAAATGTGTTGCCTGAAGATTGCTTTCTTGATCAGGGCTGCCAGAAACCTCTGAAGGGATGCCATGCTGCAGAACAAAGAGCCAAGCACTGTGTGCAGGTACTTCAGAGGTTCACATGCTGCTAATAGAGGATACCAGCATTAACTTAGCAAAGAGTTGTAGAAGCAAAGAAGGCTACCAGGATGTGTGGTGGTTATGCAGGTCAGCATTCTGCTTGAAGCTGAACTATTGCCTGACTAGATCAAGTCAGATGTGACCTTGAAATTAAAAATTGAAGATTTTGTTTTCCTTCCAGGTGCACTGGTCATAACTTTACCCCCCCACACACTTCCTTGCTTCAATGACAGCTCTATGTTCCAAGTCTTCTCTACTCTTCACATCCTTTCCACCCAGTTTAAAATCCTTTTAAATCACTGTGTACTTAGAGAAGCTACTGAGAAAATATTTCCAAACCTAATAACTAAGTGCAGTCAAGTTTTTTTAGTAGCTAGTTTTCATTGCTGGTGCCTACTAAGGGTTTTTATGACTTCAAGTTAGAAAAAAGTGGCTGTGCTAGTACAAGTGTGAGGTCAGTGAGTCATTTAGTGAACACTGATTTCAGAGGAATACCAGCAGAGTATGTTAATAAAGTCAGTGCTGAGCAATACAGTTTGCTTCTGCCTGCCATTGAGGCTGTTTGTTTAAAGACCATCTTCTTGTGGTTATTGAAATTGTAACAGCTTAAAACTGTCATCGCACCTGCTCACTCCCAGGTATCTGAAGATAATCTCTGACAGTATTAAAATGAAGTTACCCTTCATATAGGGTTAACTGGAAACATCAAACCAATGTACAAGCATTAACACTTTAAGTTGGGATGTAAATTAAAGGAGTAGCAGAAGGAACACTGCTGTTAACAGTCAGGGAATGAGGTGCAGGCTACGGAAAAAAAATTGTCCTTTGTTTCTGAGTTTTGGTATATCCTCATCTTTTGTTTCCACAAGACCCATGTGAGCAGGGTACATCTTGAAAGCAAGGGCTGGAAAGTTTTAGGAAAGGGGGTGGTTTTCCTTCTTCCTCTCCTCTCCTCTCCTCNGTAGGCCCCAGGAAGTTAGAATGAGGTCTATGGGTGTGTCAATTCACCCATTGTTACTTTACTCATAAACTGTTCTGTTGAGTAATTCTTTCCCCTGATTTTTGTCTAACGTAGTTTTGCTGACAAAGAGTTTAGCTTTTGAGTGCTACTGAATCATGTGGGGTTGCACCTTAATTTCTGTAGGGCTGAATTTAACAAAAAAAACCCAACAAACCCTAGTCTAATTTATGCCTTTTCTCATAAGAAAGAAAGAGCTAAAAGCAAAACAAAAAAACAACCTAGATGCAAAAATCTAAGTGAGATTATCTATCCAGAGACTTCTAGGGTAACTAAGAAACTAAAGATCATCAGGGAACACTTCTAGACGAGGAATTCATCTATCTATCTATCTGATACATCATGTCTCTCTCAATCTATTGATCTATTTATCTATTAAACTTTTAAATTATTAGAAGAGTTGCTGGCATGGTTTTGGTCTAGAGTTACTACTGTTGTCCCAACAGGCCATACCTCACGAGTTGCTGCAGGCCCAGGACCATTCCTGGTAAAACACTTGAATGTGGCCACCCTATTTAGAAGGATAAGATGGACTTCTAAATTTCACTGGTATATCCTACTGGTTCACCAATCACTTGGGTTTTATAAGAATACTAAACTGGAATTCCTAACAAGAAATTAAAACAATTTTAATATCAAAAGAGATGGAATGTTCTCACATCTGCTAAAATTTTATTCCCCTTAATCATTTGAGCTTACTGTCTGTTCCCGCGGCTCTGGTTTCTGTCACTGATTATTGTTGTTGATGTTTTTTTTCTGTTACCCTATGGTCACTCAGTACCTCCTTCTTCAGAAGGTACCTATAAACTGTAAACAAACCTAATATGTGTAACAAATTCTGGTTTTCAGGTCTCTGTTCATAAGGCATTTTCCACAGCTCTGTAATAAACATTGCTACTCTCTTCTGTATCAGTACTAATTTTCTACATCCTTTTAGATAAGGATAGCTAATGCAGTTATGCAGACTTCTAATGGAGTCTTAGTTCTCAACTCCCTCCTTCCTACTGCTTCTCTCTGCATTAATCTCCAAGCCATACCAATTCTCAGCATTGCACTTGGAGACTTCATTCTGCTACTGCCTTCTACAAATCCCCCCAAAGTCCCTGCTGGCCAGCCTGCAGCTTCCCATGCTGCAGGCAGAGCCTCTGTTTCTTCTGCAATTGTATGTTTGGCTGCAATTTGTTCGAAAAGGTCTAGGTCATCCCAGAATGACTCAAATTGCTCTGTGCAAGTCCCCTATCCCTTCAAGTAAGTCTAATCAGGCAAATCTATGTTGTCTACAAATGTTATGGGAAGTGATATTTACAGCCATTGACCTTTGCTTATTTGTTTTTAATTTAATTTTTATTCTACATTGGGTTGCTATCTCTTCATCCATTTTCCATTTATTAAGCATTTATCTGAATATTGTCCATTTTGTTGTTAATATGAGATTAAAAAAAAATATTCAGCATATATTTAAAGAGCTGCTACAAATCAGCTGTTCAGTGATGACATCCAGGCATATGATGACATCATATTCTTTGGGACAGATTTCTGTATGTAGTGGTTTCTAAAGAGTAGAAAAGCCTTAATAAGCTTTTAAAAAATGGCTAACCCATTTCTATTTGTTATTAGCCTGGCTGGTCAATTATTTGCTTCTCAGCATGGCTGCTAACCATCAAGAATTTTCCACTGTTCTACTCCTGACCATATATAACATACAGCATTCACTTCTAACTATTTACTATTGATTCTCTTCTTTACACTTTAGCCATTAAATAGGCCTTTGGAATATTTGCTTGGAGTAATAAGTATTTTCAAGTATGTTTCTTGTTCTTCCTGTTCACAGTCTTGAATTCAGAGATGAACTTCAAGTGCTAAAAGCCATTCAGTTTTACTTTCCAGCAGTGAATAACTTACACTATCTCCTAAGTTACAGAACTTTGCACTGGACAAAGCGTAAGCCAAGCATAGTCTTCAAGTATAGTCATATACTTAAGAAATAGTTTCTGGCATTTCCTTACAACTAGGAAGCAGTTAGCTAGGTTTTCCTTGTGCTCAGCCCTCTGAGGTTGAGGAACCCCAAAGATGGTGCCAGAATCCTGAAAGCTATTCACTGATGCACGGTACAGCCACAGGTACATCCTGCAGAGGTGAAGGCCGGTTTGTTTATCTTCAAGGAATATTCCTGCTAGTAAAACTATTGCAATTTGCAGATGGCAATGAATATCTGCGTGTTATCGGATATCTGTGAATATCTGTGTGTGACCGTAGCAGCGAGAGTCAGCCAGCGCCCCACGGAGAGAGGCCCCTAGCCTGCCACCGTCACAGCCGGCCACGGAGGGCTAGAGGCGGCGGCAGCCGCCTCCTTGGTCACCAGCACCATGAGCATCGAGATCCTTTTTTTTTCACCTTGAGTACTGTGTGCAGTTTTGGGCACCACAGTATAGGAAGGACATTGAGGTACTGGAGAGGGTGCAGAGAAGGGCAACTAAGCTAATCAGGGGTCTGGAGAACAGGCCTTATGAGGAGAGGCTTAGGGAGCTGGGGTTGTTTAGCCTGATGAAGAGGAGGCTGAGGGGAGACCTAGTCACTCTCTTCAGCTACCTGAAAGGTCATTCTAGGGAGGCGGGTGTTGGCCTCTTCTCCCTTGTGACTAGTGACAGGACTAGAGGGAATGGGCTTAAGCTGTGCCAGGGCAGGTTTAGATTAGATATTAGGAAGAATTTCTTTACTGAAAGAGTGGTTAGATATTGGAATAGGCTGCCCAGGGAGGTGGTGGAGTCCCCATCCCTGGAGGTTTTTAAGAAGAGGATAGATGTGTTTCTTCAGGGGATGATTTAGGGGTAAGAGTAGTGTAGGGCTATCGGTTGGACTAGATGATCTTGAGGGTCCTTTCCAACCATAATGATTCTGTGATTCTGTGATCTGATGCAAAGAGAGGTAGAACCTACTGGAAGGACCCTGCTTTTAAGGAACACTGTCATTTTTTGATCCACAATTTGTGAGTAACTTCACATGACAACTAATTTTTTAATCGTTTAGCAGTTTCAATTTCTTTGTTCAATCTCCATTATGTCTCTTGTGACTATTAGTATTATCTCTGAGTTTCGCACTCTTTGCCATATGAAAAATGAAGATATAAGCTATATCTGCAGGGATCTTCACAGAATCACAGAATGTTAGGAGCTGGAAGGGACCTTGAAAGATCATCTAGTCCAACCCCCCTGTCACAGCAGGATTCCCTAGACCAGGTCACACAGAAACATGCCCAGACTGGTCTTGAATATCTCTAGAGAAGGAGACTCCACAACCTCTCTGGGCACTCTGTTCCTGTGCTCTGGCACCTGAACTGGGAAAAAATTTCTTCATGTATTCACACAAAACCTATGCTTCAGCTTATAACCATTGCCCTTTGTCTTGTCACTGGGCTTCACTGAGAAGAGCCTGATCCCATTCTCCCGACACCCACCCTTCCCATATTTAAAAGCATAGATGAGGTCACCCCTTAGTCTCCTCTTCTCCAAGCTAAAGAGACCCAGCTCCCTTAGCCTTTCCTCATCAGGATGATGTTCCAGCCCCTTCATCATCTTTGTGGCTCTGTGCTGGACTCTTTCCAGCAGTTCCCTGTCCTTCTTAAACTACCTTTCCTTCTTAAACTACCCTTCTTAAATTCTACCCTAGAGGGGTGGGAGGCCTTCTGGTCTGTGTTAGTACTAGCACTAGAGCACTGCCCCACTGGTGCAGACCTGGCAACAACACCACCCCCGTTTGAATCTAGTTTAAAGCTCTATGGGCGAGCCCTGCTAATTCATAGGATCACAGGATTGTCAGAGTTGGAAGGGACCTCAAATATCATCCAGTTCCAATTCCCATGCCTGGCTTCTTGTCCTAGAATCCTTTTTGCCCTAGAAGATAAGCCTTTCCCACCTCCTATCACCTGGCTGGGTATCTTGTAATACCAGGCATTATCAAAGAACCCAAAGCCCTGCCTGTAGCACCAGTCTCAGAGCCAACAAATTTGGACTTGGTGGTAGAATTTTTTTATTTCATGAGACCAGCATGTGTGAGAAACCAAAGGAACACTCTGAGCAAACAGTCAGCTCTTAATTACCTGCACTCCCAACCTCAGCTGAATTAAGCAGAGGCAATTAGAATGGAATTTGCAACATCAGGTCATGTGTTACAATCCTGTACAGCACAAGCTAGTTTTAGCCTTCCAAGCGTCTAATGTAAAATTGCAGGATGCTGTTACCAATGTCCCCTTCCACTCCCATGGCCAGAAAAACCTTGCAGGAATAAAAATTGCTGTGCAAACCTATAGTTTGCCTGTGTGGGGAGGACAAACAGTATTCCTTTTCCTTCCTTCCTTCCTTCCCTTGGTGCTGAATCTACAGTGTAGGGTCACATGGAAATGCTGGCAAGTCCAATGGCAAGGGGAAGCAGGAACACTTAACAGTTAATATACTTTCAGCAGAATTAATTCTCTATTGCACCCTACTGTTTTCCTCTGCATGTCACAGGAGTCAGAATGCCTTGTGGGGAGAGTCAAGACATGACAGCTCAGTCACTGGGTAGGCTTCTCTGCAGTGGCTGAGGAGAGACCTTTGCCTGCACGCATCAGGGTGTGGGACTGGAGTCCTGAGTATTGTTCTTTTTCAGATACCATCCCACTACCTCTTTACTGCACTGGTCCCACAGCCTGGGTGCAGAGGAGATGTTTCCTGTTGCTAGACACAGTGGAAAAGCAGAGCTGGAACCACTCTTGGTGTTTTTCAAGACAAGCAATACTCGGATGCATCCCTCTGTTCACATGGTAGATGTAAACTGCAGTCCTCTACAGTTTGAATTGAAACCAAAATCATTACACTGCTTGGTTTCAAGACACCAGGGAGCTCTCTAAAAATATTTGGCCAGGCCTCTAAAATCAGTAGTGGCTTTTTTAAAAAAAAAACACATAGCTAGAATATATGTCACCCATAGGGACACTCAGCAGTGAGCTAGAGCAGCTATCTATGAGACAAACATGGAGCCTAGCTAGAGAAGATAATCTCAGGTTAGACCAGAAGGCTAAACACTTCCTTATAGGGATAACTCAAGCAAGCAGCAGACTCCAATGGGAACTCCAGGAGTTCAATAATTATGCAGTGGCATTCACCTTTATTCTCAGCCTTGCCTATGCATGGGATAGAAAAGGAGATGAGGGTGGGGAAACACTGGCACAGGTTGCCCAGAGAGGCGGTAGATGCCCCGTCCCTGGAAACATTCCAGGTCAGGTTGGATGGTCTAGTTGAAGATATCCATTCTTACTGCAGGGGGGTTGGATGAGATGACCTTGAAAGGTCCCTTCCAACCCAAAGCATTCTATGAGTCCATGTTCTTTCATTAACTATATAGGAGGCTGTCACCACTACAGATCCATATCATACTCTGTCAAGTAGAATGCAATTTGTCAGTTCCTGTGTAGCAAATGATGATGATATCTGTTTAAAAACATGTTTGCAAGCAGTCAGCTGGCAAGTGCATTGTACAGTGGCCCATCTGTTACCACAGTAATTGGGTCATCCTCTTCAGAAGAAGCTGTTTTGCCTGTGTAGTGTCAAAAGCAATGACCTCATCTGAAGAAAGCCTGTGTCAGACCAGGAATTCTAACAGTGGGATAGTGGAAAGAAAATATTCCTATGGAACCAACTGGAAACAGCAAACTTCCATTAAGCATGTGTTCAACTGAGCCTCTGGAGCAGGTCTAATTGTACGTCAGAAATCAAGCTGAAGGAGAACAAGAAAAAACATTCTGAAAGTTACCATTACCAAGGGGACTGCAGCCTATCTAAGGAGAGGGTTGCCAGGAGCAGCTGTCTTCCTGTCCAGCACTCCAGATCACCAGCTTCTTCACCCTCCTGTTAAAACCATGTACTGCCCCTGTGAAAAAATGATACTGGGAAGGTACTGGTGTGTCTTAAATTTGTGTTGGCAATTTTAGTTTGGAGTTTCCTTTCTCAAAAGAGCTAATAACAGAGCAGGTTTCTGATTTAGAGATAATCAGGTCTTTGGTTACAAACATTACAAAGTTATAATTCCTGTTTTACTTGTCTGTGACAGGAGAATCAGGCTTTCCTCTACATTAAGTTTCTCTACTTTTTCACTTCTGTCTCTCTGGGCAATTATCTATCAAAATAATTTTGCTAGGATTATAACTCTTCTCTATCCCTAGCAATTTTAAAAGCTGGAGTACCTGCCTTTCTTAAAGTTAGGCTCTAGTCTGAAAAAGAAAAAATATTACAAAGCTTATGTTACCTCTTCATAATGTTGGGTCTTCTTTTTTTCTGTTGTGGGTTTTTTGTTTGTTTCTTTGTTTGTTTGTTAGGGGTTTTTGGTTTGGTTTGGTTTTCTCCCAATCTTTAACCCTTGAACCTTTTAATTTTCTCTTCTGAGAAAAGCTTCACTACTATGTGTACAGGATGGGTTTCTGCAAGTTCAGGTGTCCATGATGCCTTGACCACCTCTGCAGTACAAAGTCAGGTAAGAGAGCTTTTTGTAGTGAAACTCAAAATCTTCTCAGAAAGATACATTGAAAATATGTAAAACAAACTGAGAAACTAAGCAAAACTTCTCCTTAAATGTAAAGGAAGCATGTTACAGCTTAGTTAGAGGTTAAGCACCAAAAATACACACATATTCTCTGATTTAAGTCCAAAACTGATTTAGTGGAAAGCTAAAGTAGGAATACAAAAGGAAAGTTGAAATCTTCTAAAATGAAGCTTCATACCTCATAGTCTCCCAGCAGTTCAGACTTTGTGACCACCAGGGTCTCTTCTGGCCTTATAGATCAGTGAATCTCTACTGCCAGCAATGTGTGAGTGGAACTTTCAGCTGCATCAGCCATTTCCATCCCTTTTTTCACACCAGACCTGAAAATTCTCCTAAGTATTTAACAGAGTCATCACTTGAAGAAGACAACAGTTGCTGACACTCATTAACATTTGATTTTATCTAGCAGACTGCATCACTGCCAAACAATCCATGTCTTAGATGAGTCTGTAAAATACACAGTGAAAAACATCCAGCAAAGACAAGCTCATCACATTTATGCCAGCATGGGCAAAGGGCTTATTGCTAGTGGCAAGGGAGTTGACTTCTGAAAGAGGAGCTACATGGTAGGACTGAGGCAAAGGGAGTAATATTCATGCATATCTTCAATACATACAATCATGTTATCCATATAACATCAAAGCCCTCAGTGCAAATAATCTTATTCACTCTTCTGTTGCATCCTTCCAGTGGTGCTTGGAGACCTAGCTTTCTATGCATCTGCACCATATTAGCCTTGTGGGAAATGCATGCTGGGTTAGGAGACTGGTCTAGTTGGACCACTAATAAAACTAACCACTTACCTGGATGCTTGGCTTTACAGTAGGGCAGATGATTACTTTTATTTTCCTGCACTGCTAAGAAACCTGGAATTTGTTCACATACAGTCTGTCGGCATGGTACTGTCTCTGAGCAGCTGCTAAAGCAGACAATGATCAACTTCATCTAAATTGTTCTCCTTAACCAGGTCTCCTTTTCCCTATAGAAGTAGCCTTGCACTTACAGGACAGCCAGAAGGTGTGAAAACATCCATGCTTAAGTTTATAAAATACCGGCTGACAGAAGTGATTGACAGGAGATTTTGAAGGGGAAGGTCTCAGGTTCTCTTCCTTGTAGTATCTGCAACCTTTCTTTGATGATCCTGGCTTGAGGCAGCGACACCAACTGATCCACCCAGGAGGGTCTGTTAAGTGGCTGCCCTTAAAACAAACATCATCAATGTTTTATGGATCAGCCAGCAGGGTTCTGCCTTTGCAAGTGATGAAAGTACACCTAAAGGTCCTGTTGTTAATTGAGTCATATTTTTTCTGGTGGAGCTTATTGGGTGTGGAATTCAGTCCTTCCCCCCTTGTATATAAATATTATACTTATAATAATAATAATCACAGCAGTAATAACGTTTATTATGTTTATGACCACTGTGCCAAGCAGCTGTATTCATGGAGGAAGACCCTATTTGCTGGATGTTACACAAGCCCAGAATAAAGCTGGTGACCCTGTCTGAAGGGGCTAATGATCTAAGTTGGAGGCAGGATTCAAAGCTGGATACAGAGCAGCTGGCACAGGAGGCCAAGGAAACAATAAGACAGCACTAATCAGTGAATATGCTGTGATCTCACCACAAACAACTCTCTGTTGACAAGCTTTCAGTAGTGTTTTTCCTCCCCTGAAACAATAAGAAAAAAAAAAGTTTGAAGAAGTCATTAAAAAGAGGATAGTATATTATTCTTGCATGTTTTTGGGGTCAACTCCTAATTGTAAAAGGGCAAGTTCAGAAGAAAACCCAGGGGTGCTTGTTTGAAAATCTAACATAAGGGCTAACAATTGTCTTAGGGTGGATGGATAGACAATGGGAACCTAGAAAAGGAAGAGTGACACAAGATGAAGCAAAACAGAATATGCAAAAATAGAAGTGAAATGTTCAAAGAAGTGAATTTGGGAAATACCCTTTGCAGTTAGCATTTTGGTTGGAAAAGGGTGAATTTACCAATGCTGCAGGGGAAAAAATGTTTTAGTAATCAAAACAACAGACAGTGAGAGCTTGGATAAGATTTTAGCTAAGCATATGTTGACTAGATGTCTACAGGTATTCACTCAAATATAGTAATGAAGTGCCGGTTTAAAGTAGAAAAAGGCAATTTATCTGAAACAGATTAGAGAAAATCTTTACAATCCAGAATTTCTTGTAGTTACATAATAAATATATTGGTCATCTTAAATAATACTCATCAGATTCAAATCATACTTCTCCCTAACTTCTTTTCTCCCTTGGACGTTGTTTGAAGGAGTCATTACCATCCACAGCCAGAACTGTAGCACACACAATCGGATCTCTCTGAACAGTGCACTGTAGGACAGTGTTTAGACAGCACCAGTGTTACCTACACATGTTGCAGAGCAGGGGATTTAACTAACAGTATTGTTTGATAGCAATAATGGACAAAAAAAAGTTGTAAATCTCAGCTTTCTAAATCCATGAACCAGTACTGAACGATTTCTGCAATGTAGTTTAATCTTCTCCAGGAGAATTTGATCTACAATTGAGTTTGCTTGTCTATACAAGTTTAATTTTTCTTTACATAAAATTATAGCATTAAACCTACAGCTTTAAAAACACTAGAATAGTTTTCTGCTAACTCTAAGTCTTGACTGGTTTTGACATTTTTTTTCTTTTATTATATTTACTGCAAAAAGGATTTCTGGAAAATAATTATGATATAAGGAACTTGAACTATTTCTCTAACTTTCTGGCAAAAGTTAAAATTACTTTTCTCAGTGCTGTACAGTTCCCCCTCTAGATGGTAGCAGAGAACAAACTCTAAGGTACTGGCACAGTGAAAACTGGGATGATACTAGAGAAAACCAATGCTGTTGGTGAAATACAATGCAAAGAAGCTGAAAGGTCATGCTATATGAAGTTGTCTTTGTGTTATGTTTTCATCTGGCATAGGTGTGAAGAGTTATGCTGGATACAGTGACAGCTCCTAGTAAACTTAAACCTGCAATTTTGAAAGAATATTAGTCCCAAAAACTTTCACACACTGTGATTTGCCTTTACTTGACTGCTCTGCAATTGCTTTCTTAAGAATACAAATGTCATTATTTAAACAGTTTTTTAATATATTATTTTAGCTTTCCTTGACATCTTACCAAATTCTTTTCTTGTTTTCCTTAAATGGAGCTGAACTGAAATCTACATGTGTCCAACAGTTATTGCCTGGGTACTGAACTATTTCTGTGAACCTTTGTATTTTTAATATTACTTATTAATAGTCCTTAGTAAACCTCAGTTTGTTTTTTTTTTTTCATTTTCTCATTTTGTAAACCAGAAAATGACCTTCCAGGTTTTTAGTTTCAAGCAGTATAACACTGAGTCTTCTACATCTCAAAATGTTGCTAAATGAAGAGTAGTAGAGCTCACAAAAAGATTTGATAGAACCATCTTCTTTTCAACTAAGTAGTAAATTGAAAAAAGAATCCTTCTATATTTATATGTGCCTGCCTTATAACCACTGGTTTTATTAAAGCCAAGAGATCCCTCTCAGCAGTAAGAAAAGAAACTAGGTTGTAAAACTAGATCTCAAGTCTAGACACAGAAGGCCTCACCTTGGTAGAATGAATCACAAGCTATAAAGTATATGTAAACCTCTGTTCATTAGCTTCCATTGTCTTTAATTTTGCATCAATAGGACCTGATTCTAATTCATTATTATTTGAAAACATTAAAAATCATTATCCCATGATCTCTGAAGCCTCCTTCAGCAGGTAATGTTCTCTTTTGATAATAGTGAAGGACTTCACAGCCATGTGAATGTAGAGATGTTACCTAGAAAAAAATATCCAACCACTTTCTCTCTCAGTTGCTCAGCTTTGTTTCTTGCAGTATCATGTATCTTCTAGAGCTGAAGTTTGTCCACAGAGCACCATGGTCCTTATGCCCGAGTTCCCAATGTCAAAAGGAATCAGGATTTGAAAATAAACCCATTCTCCTTCATTCTGAAGCAAAAGAAGCACAGGAACAATTTCTAGCTCATCTCTGGCGAGTTTCATTCATGCAGCTTACAGGCACTTTCACATCATTATTTCCTTAAGTGTGGAATCAAATTCTTGGTTCCTCCTCCCTTCCTCCCCATCCCCTTTTCCAACTTTTTCTAGATTCTTTCAAAATTACTGTTGGTACAGACAGAGTTTAAAACACCTTTGCAAAGATAAAAAGGACTTTTTCAGTGGCAGACTAACACTGGTGAGATAATTCTAGATGTCGTCCAACATCTCTACACTGTGCTTGGGTGCTGGAACAGCAACCTTCCTTTCTGAGTTTCCTATTACATGACTGTCTTTGTGACTTCCCCACATTGCCTAGTGAATTCTTTTCTAGTGTTTAAATCATAAACCAAAACATTCCACTGAAGAATAACACTCACCATATGGAACTGTATCATCAGGGTCAGAGAATCAACAACCAACACTCACTTCCATATGCAAACTGGTAGAAAATGTACAGCAAACAATGAAATGACACCCAGGTAACTACAATACAATGGGGAAACTATAGCCATTGTACAGAAGTTATACATCACAAACCCATTAGAGTTCTCTGAACACTAAGGGTGATCCTGTCAAAAAAAGTATATTTGTATTTCCAGATTACTGAGGGCAAGGTTTTGCACCCACAGAAATAAAATAATCACAGAATAGTAGGGAATACTCCCTCCTGGATTAATAGCTGTTTATAAGGAAATAAATAAAGGATAAGAATGTCAAATTGGAAATTAATATGAAGGAGTCTGTCCTGCTGAAGAGATGAAGTTTTTGGAAACGGAGATGAGAAGAGAAAGTTAGCAAGGATATAAAATAATTCAGGATAATAAAAGCTTCCTTATAGATTCACAACAGATTTCACAATGTTGTATTGTGGGGCAATGTAAAGACTATTAGCATTTAATACTGATAAATGCAAACAGGAAAAAGCTACTCTTGATTATACATACACATTGGGCTGTAGATTACCTATTACCTTGAAGAAAATAGACTGAAGGCACTGGGAATGATGTTATGAATTCGAGGTAAAGGAATATAGAACAAAACATAATGTTACCACATAAATCTGCAGTCTCTACCCTTCAGAAACAAAACCAGAAAAGGATTAAAAAGAAGAACAAAGATACCAATAACTTTCATAAAATGAGATATTAACTAGACTTCTTAGTGAGGACAAGAGAGAACTCAGAGTATATAAAGCTATGAAGAGCATGGGAGAGCTGATTAGGTAATGATTACTCACTGATTTCTCACAGTGCAAGAACAAGACAGCACCCAATGACATTACAAGGCAGCTGCTTTAAAACAAACCAAAGGAAGTACTTTTTCATACAGCACATAATTAAACAGCAGAACTCATGAGATACTGTGGAGGTCAAAAATATGACTGCACTCAAAAAATATTAGATATGTAACATAGGCCTATCAGTGGCTATTAAATATGATATTCTAGATGAAATTTCCATCTTGGGAAGTCCTGATAGCTAGAAGCTGGGAGAGTATCTACAGGATTGCTCTGTATTTGCCATGATGCTTGGAAGCTTTGTCTAAGTATCTGCAATTGTCACTGTCAAAGACCTAAATAACCTTTTGGTCTGACAGGTTATGCCTACTTTTACACTTCTTAGGTGGTCCTGTCAGCAGAGAAGGGGGCAACAGACAGCGACCAACAGTTCCCATGTGCAAATTAGTTTACAATCAAACACAGAAGTGGTGCAAAGACACTCAGGATGGTTCCATTCAAGTATGGTAGGGCTTAGGATAGCTTTCTAGTCGAGTGCATTGTATCATGAATGTACCTTTGCTGAGCCAGTTTGGGTCCAGGAGTATGCTCTCCATTGGATTTAGCCCTATCAAATGTCCCTTGGCTCCATGCACTGCCAGTTCAAATGTCTGTTAGAAGAGGCCTTTCCTTTCCAGGGACACTGACTGCATAATGCATTGCACTGCTGCCTCTGTACTACCCTGTAACCAAGCTAGGGGAACTCTCTCAGAAGGTGCACCAAAGACTGTGCTGAGTAGACATTGAACCAAGTTCTCCTGCTGACAGCTCAGGTTTGGAAGTGAAACCTACCTTCTTCTTTTGGGATTGCACCAGCCTTCTGCAACTATACGCTATAGAGTTATGTGTTTCAAAGCTACTAACTAAAGAAGAGAAGTACTACTGAAATTTAGGAATAGTAATTTTCAACAGTAATATTTTTCTAACAATAGTTGCAGTTTTCTTTCCTCCCTTGTTGCCACTCTCAGCTTTTCCTGTCTCTCTCCAGTGCTTTCATAGCAACACTATCTTGCTCTTCTCAAACTTCTGTCCCTCCCCCTTCTTGCTGATAGACTTCCCTCACCAGTTCTGTCCTCCTAACCATAGCTGATTTTGCTTCTTATCTGTAGTCAACTTTGCTCTAGTTTCCTTTACTGGGATTCTTGTGTTAACCCGATTCAGAATTGCCACCTTCCTCTTTCTTGTGCTTCTGCACCCAGCTTTCTCCATCTGTCCTGTTCTCCTTCCAGCTGTTTTCTGGAACAGCTGTTTCCACCACTGCACAAAGCCCAGATGGTTAAGTACTGACTATACAGAAGCAGACATGTCTTCTCAATTCCTGTGCCTGAAGGCCTGTGATATCTCATTGTGCTCCAGTAGTGGCAGAAATAGATGGAGTCCAGTCCCATGGAGGAAACAGGAAGGGCTGAAGAATGCTTTATGGCCTTCAGAGATATTATGTACTGAGCCCCTGAGTCTCCACATGGATTATGTGTAGCGTTTTCCCCCAGAACTCTGGCAGTTGGTCACTCTTGAGTAGTTTCACAAAGACAATAAAAGACACTGCCTCGATTCCAGGAAAATGACCACGTCTAAACTTGAAGTCACCATCCCAGAGGTACAAGATTTCCATAGTGAAAAGACTTTAAGAACATCTGTAGTGTGTGTGTGTGTAATAAATCACTTCTATTCTGTTACCAAAAGCAGGTCAATGGTTTTAGCCAAAGCTCAACAAGCAGACTGCTTGTGGCAGACACAGCCCACGGAAAGTTCCATCCAGATGGTTTCAGGCTGGCAAATTTTAAACAACTGGAAAGACATACTTCTAATGGAAAATGTTAGGAACTCTTATGCATGGATACCCAGTCCTTCCAACTTTCCCTACCTAAAGCATGGGTGTGCATGTATGTATGTGTGTATATGTATTTTTTTTTCTCAAACTAGCATCATTAAAGCAATACTATTAGGAGAATGTTGTTGCTGTAAAACTCCTTCCCTACTGAACAATTTTCTTGTGGGTTTTCCAGCACAGCAATCACTTGCACGGTGTAGGCAGGACACTTTGAACATTACCTGCTCCCATTTTAAGCCACTGCTACAATTTCACCTACCACAGTTGGCAGTCATTTGGAGAAAATGATGGGCCTAATAAAGAGCATGAAACCAAGCCTGCTAAAAACCTTTGGGGTATTTCAGGATCTAACCACACCAGTAGCATGAGCTGAACAGAAAGCTTTGCAACACTGCCCGAGTTCTCCTTGCAGCACAGTACTGCATTGTCCGGGACGAGTGTAAGGACACTCTTGCAGATATGTGATCTTGGCAGAAGTGCCTTTTTAATGGCCATATTGCACTTACAAGATAAACATATCACTTTCAACTCCTACTCCCTTTTTTCATTCTTTTTCCCCTATCAAAGGAAAGTCACTATTTCCCCAAATCACATACATCTTAGTGTGCAGCAACATGAACCACAGGCTGAATACTTGGTAATTCTCCATTAAAAACATGAGTACTTCTAAGAGCAACGGCTGTAAAAAAGTCTCCATGTTAAAAACAAAACCAACAAAAACCAACCTCCCACCCCAAAACCTTCTTACAACTGCTTTGGGCTGTGAAACTACAGCTCTTCTCTGCCTGGGACAGTCGTGAACTGGCACCTTGGCTCGCAGCTGTCAGAGAAGCTAACGCAGCCGACGAGAAGCTGGGTCAGGGAAACTAGTTTTAGCAGTGACTAATGGTGTGTACGTGGTTGAACCGAACTCACCTGGCCCACGGTGAGCCCAGTACTGCCTCAGGTGGGTGCCGTGCACCCGTCCCAGACCCACTCTCTGTCCCTATAGCCACCTTCGCCAAGCTCCCCGCGCACATGCCTGCTCTCAGTCTCCTTCCTAATCTCCTCCTCCTCCTCCCGGCGCCGAGCGCTGCCATGGCTTTCATTGCTCCGCCGTTCCCCTGCCCGGGGCTGTCGGAGCGGAGCACGCAGGATGTTTTTCACTTCCCGTAACGAATGCGACACTGCCACAGGGAGAGGGATGAGAGGTCCTCCTCTACAAATTTGAATCCGTTATAATCCCCACCGCGGGCTTCCCTGCCTGGACGCGCCCCTCCCCATCGCCCCCTTTCTCCCAGCGGCAACAGGGTGCGGCAGGTGAGACTCAAGGAGATGGCAGCAGCTCCCCCCAACCC
>VWZX01009538.1:377722-556649 GCA_013399015.1 Galbula dea
GGCCTGGCGGCTGGCGTGGAGCGGCGCGGGGCGGCGGCCGGTGTGCGTGGAGCGGTGCGGGGCGGGCCGGGGGCGTGCGGCGGCAGCGGGGGTGAGGGGAAGGAAGAGAGAGGGTGGTGGGATGCAGCATGGCCGAGCCACCCGGAGCCCCGCACCGCACCACCGGTTCCACTTTGCTGCACCCTCTGAGCGGGCTGCTGGGCATCCCGCTGGACCAGGTGAGCTTTGCGGGCCGGGTCGGGAAGGGCCGAGGTGTCTTGTGTCCTGAGGCGGGGGTCTCCCTGTGCGGGGAGGATTGTCTGGCAGAGACGAGTCGCCCGTTGCTGTCACGCCTTGTATCTGCCGAAGTGCCGTGGGGGCAACTCTGAGGTACCGTCCCCCGCCGGAGAGCTTGGGGTAGAAAGGCGTTTCGGGGAGGGGAAAGTGGGGAGCAAGGTGGGGCCGGGTGCGGATTGAGCCATGCAGCCTCGCCGGGCTGGCTGCTTGCTCTGACAGCAACAGCCCTTCGTTTTTTTCCCGGCAATGCCTGGCGCGTTCCGTGCTCTTGCAAGAAGTCCCCGCTGCTGTTGGATGCTCTAAGTCACGGTGCTGAGCTATCTGCGGCGAAGTTTGGAATGTTGAAAGAGTTCAGGTGCTTGTCCGCCTCTGGGTAACTGTTTGGGACCTTGCGGTGAGTGGGAGGGAGGATCCAGCGCGTCCTGTGAAAAATCATAACCTTCGGGCAGTGCCGTTCTGAGAAAGGAGGCTCGGAAGTCTCTTTCAGCCTAGTCCACGTGCCTGGTGGATTCGAAAAGTGTGCGTAAGGAGATGTGTGGAACGCACAGGTTGGCATAGAGGAAAGCAGTCCTAGGGGCGAGCAAGTTTGCTTGAAAGGCTTACTAGTTTAATATATTTTTGGCTGTGATTGTTTGTAAGGCTTCCAGTTAAGCTAACCCCTAAAAGACAGAAAGTGTTGCTTCCCCCGCTGCCACCTTGTATTGTCTCTCAAGCCTGCGTACACCTGCTGCCTTCCTGAATTCTTTCAGCAATGAGGAAGTTAGCTCTGCACGTTTGTGCTGACGAGAAAAAGACTCCACCAGACTCCTAAGTTTGAGTAGTGCCCGAAGAAACCAGGGCAGCAGAGGCGTGCTGGTAAACACCAATGGAAGATTGAGATTTATTTGCTTTCTTCTGTTTGCAGAGTGGCTGGTACTCTGTGTCATTTTTTACTACTGTTTGGTTTTAAAGTTGAGTAAGAAGTACATAATTCTATAGATTAAACCCCTACACCCAATTGTGCCAGTGTTTAATTTATCAACAGAAAACAGGTTTTGATGGTAAAAAGGTCTGTTGCTCCACACTAAAATAGTCAAACAAAAAAAGCTTATAATTATCTCTAAGGTAACACTTTAAGAGAACGTGCATGAATAGCTTCTTTTTTTGAGGTGTTCTGTTCTGTGCTATGACTGATGAATACAGGAACACCAAAGGAACCAGGAGTAGCAGATGTTTACTGTTCTGGCTTGTTTGCAACACTGTAGCATACATACAGTGTTAGGCTGATTGGGTCACTGAACAATGAAGACTTGACAGACTTCAGTTTTTCTTTTGAAGCTTTCAAAAAACTCGTCCATCCATTCAGCCAAGGTGATACAATGTTACCTACGGACAAAGTTGCCATGAGCTTCCTGAGCCTGAGGATGCATCTGTTCAGGTGCTGTGTTTGTCCCAGGGCCTCAGTCTTGTGGGTGCTGATGGTGGGCACCTGTGTGCCTGGTGGTTTGCATCTCAAGCCCACAGCAGTAAGCAGGGGGCACATGCTCTTGGGGTAGCAGTGTGCCTGGGCTCTGTGGGTGTTGGTGCAGTCTCTGCGGATGACTCCCTGCTTTGAATTTAGCCTTGAAATATTATTTTCTAGGAAGTGCTATGTTTAGTAACAAGATTGATGAGCTTGAAAAAGGATGAAAAGACTGTTCAATTCATCCTCATATCCCAGGAAACCAGACTTTGAAGTTTAGCTGACTTATGTTCTAAAAATATCTGGTTGGGTCAATGACATACCTCTAGCAGCATTTGGAAAAGAGTTTTGGGTTGGTTTTTTTTTTCCTTATCACATGTGCCCTGACTCACTGGTTCTGGAACGTCATCCTTCCAGTATGCTTATTGAGTAACTTTTGGCAAAGTATGTACTTTTTTTTTTTTGTGATATAAATCACCAGTTTTGGGACATCAACCTCAGCCATAAATCAGAGTGATATGGGAAGTTAAACATTTTAATAGTGTAATTACTGTAAACCAAGTGCATACATGCATAAATACAATGAAGAAGTATATGTACTATTTCAAGATATATTAAAAGTTTAATGACATTGTTTATGCCTGTGTAGTTCTACCACTCCTAAACCAAGCTCTAGGCATCTACAGAAGTAATTGTAATTCCAATAGTTAAGACATATGATTAAAAAGTTTTATTTCTCAAGGTTATTTTGCAGTACCCTTGATATCCCAGGCTTCCTGCTGCCTTAGACATTGCAGCCCAAATGCAAATCTTCAACTGCCATACAACAAACCTCACATTTTAACAGGCCTAACCCTGACCTGTGTCAGAGCGTACCAAGTTGTTGACTTTCAGGGGAGTATGTTCTGTATTCAAGGGCTCTCAAATAGAAAAAAAGAATGGTATTAGCATCTTCTATTTATATGAGGGCTTTTAGCTTTGGTGTTTCCCCAAAGGAAATGTGCATTTAAACTTCCCCAAAGGAAATGTGCATTAAAAATGTGCATTTAAACTTAATTTTGCATGCTTTGGCTCCTGGTTGTAAACCTTATTTTTCATTTTAATCCTTTAATTTGAGCTGGTCTGCATATTTATATTTTGGCAGCAGTTTAAATAAAACACTAACTCTGTGGAGGGACTGTGGGACATGCCTCTGAGTCTTGGGATAGTTGAAGTATTAGGATGTCTTCTCACCATTCCTTGAGTTTGACTAGCTCTCATAGCATGCTGATGAATTAGTTTAAAAAGGAGAAAGAAGACAAATTTTTTTTTCCTTTTAAAAAAATCAGCAAGAATTCTGATCCCCAAATCAGGGCTTGCTTTGTTAAATTACACATTTTCCAGCTCTTTTGCTGCCTGACTTCAGTTTTATTTCTATGCTTTCCAGTTTAGTTAGTCGGCAAGTGAGCTAGTAAGTGTTAGTCCTTTGCTAATCCACTTTTTGGGCAGTGAAAAGCCAAATAAAAAAAATCAGCTTTCTAGGAACTCAACAGACTTAGACTGTGAACTTTAAGGTTCCTTAATGGCTGTCAATAGAGGCTTTAGAAGATGTAATGCTGTGGAAGAAAGGTAATCTCTTACAGACCTAAGTGAGGTAACTGGAGATGAAAATTCATTGAAGACATGAGTGAGGTTAGCATCTGATTTATACCTGAAAAAAGCTGTCCTAAGGCAACAGTGCTAACTATCCAACTTTGGTATGAACTGTGCTACAGTTTAATTTCCTAATGCCAGGCATTTTGCAATTGAAAATTCTATGTTTTCATTTTGCATGGCAGCAGCACTTGTCAGATTTAATGCCTCTCTGCCTGACACCCTCCACTGCAAAAAATAAAGCTGAGTAATTTTTAGTTATTTGAGAAACAGTAAGCAAAAGTGGAATCAACCTCTTGAAACAACTTTATAGAGAGATATTATCTAGGTTGCCAAAACCTACTTTAATTTTGATATTTTCTGATTTTTGAGTACCTAGATTTTGTAAAACTATTGTCCTTAAAAGAAGTTGTTAGCTTTTTTCTGTAATGCCATGAAGGACATGGCATATGATTTAAAGAACAGAGGCATAGCCCCGTTGACCCTGTTTTGGGTCCTCGGTTAAACAGGTGCCTATTCATAGTGCTGCATGGCTTTTCTGTGCATTTAGAGCAAATCCACTCTCTAACTTGTTACACCCAAGATTCTCATGTTCCTGAGACAGAGGTATAATACATTCCAAAGATTAAGGCTGTCTCCAAAGCATTTCTTTTTGTTCAATTCAGCTATTCTTAATAATTGTACTAATACACATCTCCCTATGCTGTGGAAACACGTGCTGCCTTTTTCAGTGTGTTCTCAGTTTGGTGCTGCAGTCGTAAGCCTCATAGCTGATGTCTTGATACTGTGGGTGTAAATATTTCCACATACCTCATGCCTTGTAAACAATGTCTGTCCTATTAAGATTTTCACTTGGCAAGGGACAAAAGTGCAACTGGAATCGGCAGCTAGCAATTTCCCCCCCTTTAAGCACTTTCCTTCTCATTTGTGTTAAACAAGATCTGGAAAAATAAATGTTGAAGTGTTGCCTGAAGTTTCCTGAAACCTTCTCCGTACATTAATCACACCAGCTCTGATTTAGTGGTGTTCTGCTGCTATTTTGAGACAATATAAAGTAGTGACGAAGACTCTTGGGCTCCAGCCTAGGGGTCTAGGCACTAAGCACAGAGCTGGCTCTGTGCTGTCGGGGGAGGCCCTGATGCTTAGGATTTACTGCACGTTGGCCAGCCTGGCACACAGTGTTTAATGCCCTGACTGCTCCTTGGCTCCTGTTCATCAGAATGGACAGCACTTGAGGTAGACTTGCCAAACTGCAAGTGGTGCTGGTAATCCCTGGGCTGGGGAGGCTGCAGCTTGGCATCAGTCCAGAGGCGAATCCAACCTTTTGCACTTGTTCAAAGCAAGTCAAAAGTCTGATGTCAATGAGTCACGTTTCCCTTTGAAGTGCAAAAATCCCTCTGTATATGACCTAGTAGTTACAGGTAACCTTGAGGGTATCAAATCTTCTCTCCTAGATGCTTGGGTAGTCTACTGAGGGTACTGAATGAGAGTTTCCAGAAACTCAGGCTTGCATACATTTTTTCTATCCTTTCCTAAGAGTGAGAGTGTTTATATTAGCATGTAGTTTGCATCAGGAGCGTGCTTGGGAATGAATCTCTTGATTGTCTCCACTTAGCACACTTTGTATATGAAGTGGCCCTGAAGCATCTACCCAGAGCTGAGAATTTCTGAGAATGTGAAGCTGAGGGAGGATATGCCCCAGTGCTTTAGCTCCTAAAGAGCACACAACCTGCAGCACCAGAGTTCAGTTCCCGTGAAGTGAGACCCTCCAGACAGGGTCACATGAATGTGGGGTCCTCATCCTCAGCTGTTTTGCTCTTCAGACCCATTTCTGCTGCACAAGTACTTGCATAGTGGAAACCTCTGACCTTCATTTGGTGGTTTCTTCAGAGTGTAGCACTACCAGCCAGGCTTGTTTGGTCACTTCTGACAATGTGGAATCCAATCTATTCTGCACCAGGCTTAGCTGGGTCAGCCTGTCCTGCCTCTGTGGACAGAGAAAATGGCACAAGGAGAAAAATGACCAAGAGGCGACCCTTTGGGTGGTCCTTCCCTAGAGCATGGTGGGATTTGGTCATTCTCCCTTCTTATGATCTTGTTTGGAAATGTTCATTTTCACTGGTCCTTTTTTCCCTGGCTTAAGACATTTTAATCAGCTTTTCCAAAACCATAGGTGAGCAATGAAGCAAAACCAGAAGCACAAGCAATAGTTTCTGACATAAATGTGTTTTTTAGAATTTTTTTGGGGGCTACTTACAATATATTGCATCCTTAATGGAGTTTGGTGGGAAATAATTTTTCTACTGTGTTTTGGGCTTTCCTTATTAGAAGATAATCTCAGGCTCAAAAATAAAAAAGAAATCTCAGAAATCTCAGAAAAAAAAACCTGGAAAACCCTGGTAAGCATATTTTTGAATCAAATAAATGGAAACAAATTCCCAAAGAGTATATTCTCAATCATTCCTCTGTTCTAGTAAAATAGAGAAATAAAAAAAAAACCAAAAAACTAAAATTCAAAATATTACCTAGACAGCTTCACCAGCTTGGAATTTTTAAAACTTTATTTATATAATTTTTTAATAGGAAATGGTTGTCATTACTCTGAAAACTATTGGGTTAGTCAATCAGTCTATAGCATGACTGTTGCTATGTTATCTGGCCTTGGACAAAACAACTACTAAATGTTAGAACAATATTTCATTCTTTGTTTCCTTCTTTCTGGATGCTTCACCCAGATGGTATTTGAGGAGTCTGAAAATTTATCTGGTGTGCCTGGGTGGTTGGGTGGCTGGATAATAGGAGTTTGATGTGTCCACATGGGACACTGCAGTGTAGTGGGTGGGATTCTGTCTGGAAGTATGTGAGCTACCTACCTAGATGAGTGTAGTGGGTGTAGTGGGTGGGATTCTGTCTTGAAGTATGTGAGCTACCTACCTAGATGACTTAATGAAAGGGGCAGACAGACCTGAGTGTGTGTACCTACCTAGTAGGTCCCCTACAAAAATCTGGCAATCCTATGGACTAGCAACTTTAATAATTAGTGATCAGTGTCAGATTATATTCTGCAGTCTTCAAGGTCAATGAGTGCATCATGCTGGGGACATCTGGAAGGGAAAAAGGAGGCAAGAAAATACTCCTTTAGATCAGTCTTGCAATTTCAAGCCAAGACACAAACTTCAGCTGCTGACTGTTGCACACAGGGTGAGCGCTTGCTTCTTCTACAGGCCCTGGTCTTGTGACAAAAGCTCTAATTGGACTTGAAGGATTTCTTCATTTGTGGTTTCTTGTTCAAGTGCAGTTTGGCAGTGGTACTTAGATAGGGCAGGAATGGGGAAGGCAAAATGACAAGGCAAAGCTCAAGACCTTTGAGGACCCCTCCACTCCTAACATTTCTTGAATAACTTCCTTGCTTGTTTTCATTCTCATCCATCAGTTTAAAATAAAATAGGACTGCAGAGGAGAAAAGATTTAATAATTAACTCTTACACCTAGTTTAAATGACATTGCAGACTGGTGAAAGTAGGTTTTTTTTCTTGTTATCAGTGTAAGGGAGTGTTAAAGAGTAGGACAGTATTGACTTTATGTATCTTGTGTGCGCACACATGGGGCAGGCTCAAACCACTGACTCCCATGGTTTGCAGTAAGTGTTTATACCAGTAAATTCCAGCTGATAAATCGATGATTCATCTATTTGAGAGACTTTTAGAATTACTTTGTTCACTCACAAGCTGAGTTTATGTTGTCTTACATTTATACTTATGTGATGGGATTTGCCAGGATGTTTTGCAGACTATGCTGTATTGAAGGTGAAAACCAAATGATTTGGAGACAGTGACTGGGAAGTTAAAGGACTTACTTTTTGAATTAAATCCAGGTTTTGATGGCAGTATTACACATCCACAGTGAATTGTAGGCACTGTTAGCACCCACGGCTGTTTATGCCTTTGTGTGTATGTTTGTGTTCACACTAATTCTCTTGAGGGAAAAAATTGTGGTCTGTAGTTGCCAGAGCAACAATAACACTGCACACAGTGTATGGGTGGGTTTTGCCTATTTTATACAAGCATGTTGAAAGTGTAGGCATATTGCTGTGGCACATTGTGAAATATGTCAGACTGTTGAAAGAGGAAACATTTGTTTCTTCTTGAGAGAATGTAACTTTATTTTTTTGTTGCCTTTATTGCTGCTTCACTGCCTGGGCACTAGTTCCCAATTAAATGTAAATGTAACATTGGAGAGAGGAAAATGGGCTCAGCAGTTTGGAAAAAGAAAGTTTGAGAGATGTTCTGCTGATGCTAACCAATAAATAAAATGAGGATTAAAACAAAGAATGGTCCAGGGCAGAGGGGAAGGGGTGACATAATTATGTTTCTGTCTCATTGTAGTTGCTTTTGTCGGTAGCTGTTCTTTGCTGTGAAACCAGAATGAAAACATGAACAAGGTGAAAGAGAAGAAATTACAGGGTAGACTTCTTTTCTTAAACATACAAAAGCAAAGTAAAGGAATTAGGTTATTTGCTTTAGAAATGTGACTGTTCAGGGGGATCATGGTGAAAATATACGTGCACAACATAAATGAAAAAGATCTAGGACTTCATCTCTTCTGGCTCCCAGTGTTTCTCCACATGAAGAGAAAAATCTGTTAACATTGGAAGGCTGTGAATGCAAGAGAGATTGAAATTAAGGTATTTTTTTTTCATGCAGTCCAGAACTGGGCTATGAAACCCATTTCAGGAGGAGGTGGCTGCTAAGGCCAAGAACTTGGCAAGAGCAAGTGTTGACTTGCATCTTTATATGAAAAACATGAGTATCTAGAGTAAGATACTTAATAGCTTGAAAAGGGAGAGCTTTTGGAAGTATGTATTCTTTTGCTGGCTCCTTTCAGGGCCTGTCAACTCTGCAGGCACTGGTTTCTGGTAGCTCTGTCTCTGGTGTTGCTGATGCTTTTGGGATCCCGAGACTCTGCTGGCAGTGCCAAGCATGACTGCTCCTGTTGCAGGTGAGTGGGTCTGCTAGAGTCATCATGCCCTCCCAGGGCTTGACTGGGTGCTGGTTTATTACTTGAGTTTCTTCACATGGTGACACAGCAGGAAGCAGCAGGTCTCTGTAGGGAACATCAGCCAACGCCCAAGAGACATCACGTCACCATCACCCCACTTTCAAGGAGCCCAAGCTACAGCTGTCCTTCTGTTAGTTTATATAGAAAATAACTGGACTCTTACATGCTTTGCAATGTATTTCCCTCTTGGTTGTCTTCTTACTTGTCTGTTCTGGCTTTTAACTGTTGGTGGTTTTTTTTTTTTCCATATGCTGGACAGTTTCTCTCTACTCAGTTCATGCTGCATATCGTTAATGCTGTATTTGGGGGCTTAGCAAACAACATGTTCTCTTTGAAGAGCCTATACCAACAAGTGTCTGGTGTAGGATGCCATCATCCTTTGAGAGGTTCTGACATCCTGATCAGTAGTCTAACTGTTATCAGTCACACATTTTCCGTGTGCAATGGAAACTGATTCAGTATCTGCCTCCGCTTTTTCCTTTTCTCTGACGCTTGAGTTTTTGAGCATAAAGGTGAAGTATCAGACCAGTCTAGAAGACCTTAAATATCAGGTGTGCCTCTGTTTATTGTGTCTAGAATTTGGTCCGTGCAACTGCTTGGATTATTTCTGCCTGTGAGATGGTGGCCTCATTTATTTGCTGAAAGGTGAAGCTACTGACTTGTGCTCAGGAGAGACTTTGAGCAGTCAGTGACGACCCAGGTCTCTGGACATTCCATTCCAGGTATCTCTCCCTTGTTCTGTATAAAGTACACAATATTCATTGCTCAAGTGCCTTCCAGCATCAGGGAATCTGAAATGCTACCACACTCTGTACTTTAGAAGAGTGGGGAAAACTCCATGTGCATTTTGAGATCTTAAGTTTGCTAAAGATCAAAGCTGAAATGCTTTCTCAAAGTGCTTCTGAGATGGTCAGATGTTAGCATATAAAACCTTGCAATAGGAGGAAAAAAATTTTGCAAGCCTGCTGAGCAGATCATGCAGTGTCCTAGTTGTTCTAAAGCATGTTTTTTTTTGGCTTTAAATGTAAAGGGCTTGTTTGAAAGGTAAGTTATAATTATTTATGCAACTGAAAGGATTGTTGGAATTTCTTTTCCCTAGCTGTGTTCAAGTTCATGGGGTATTTTGAGTTGAGCTCTCTTAGAGTTTCTGGAATTCTGTTGCTGCACTTTGTTTCTTGGACAGTAAGTTGCCTGTCACTGCATAGTAGGAGCATCACTGTAATCATTCTAAAATGTAAAAGCATTCTCTCCCTTTTTTCCTCCCAGGCTGTTAAAGGGGCAAAAACAGACTTATTCCTGCTGCCTAATGATTTCTGTCATTTTTAAAGGAAAGCAAGTTAAGTTTCTGCTGTTGCTGACTAGTAATAATGGCAAAAATATGCCTGGAGAAAAAAAATATAGTACTGTGGTTAAGTAATACAAACGTGGGTGGATTTTTTTTCTCCTCCAGATATGGCAGTTATCTTTGGAAAAGATCAGTGTTACAACCCAAAGCTCTGCTGTGCTGTACGCAAATAGAAGTGTGGAACTCTGCTGAGGAGTATAGAAAGAAAGCACCATGTTTTTAATGAGGCAAGGAGGTTAAATCTCTTTTCCTCAGATACATAGATATTACACATACTATAGTGTAAATGATATTAATTTATTGCAAAATACAAATATCTCTTCTTTCTTAATTATTTACTTGTATTTCTTTATGCTTATTCACCAACTGACACTTGTTCATGCTGTGTGTTTTCCTGTTAGTTTTTGTTTTGATTTGGTTGCTAAGTTTGAAAACTAGGAAATATTTTCTTTTTTTTTTTTTCTTTTTTTTTTTCCCCTCTGATGGGGTTGGAATTCATTCAGAGCATGACGTTTTGGAAAGGTACTAATGATTTCCAGATATTTTAGTTTAGTGATAGTTGAGCTGTTTGACTTGTGCTGAGTCCTGAGTGCTTGTCATCTCCGAGTTACTTGTTTTCGAAAGTGGCTGGAGTTGACTGCCTAATATTAGACGTGCTCCAAAGTTCAGCTTCCAGACATATTTGCTGTAGATGAAAGGTGCTTGTAACACAGGCATAACTGAACAGCTGGGGCTATGTTCTTGCCTTCTTGCATGGCTCCAAATAAATGAACATGAAGTGAGCGTGCTGCAAATTCTGTGCAGAAATAAGGAAGGAAAACCCAGCCACAACAGGATTTTGTCACTGTACATGTTTTATTGGTAGCCTCTCTTCCTGCCACAGTTCTGAAGGGATTAAAAATAAGTCTGCAGTCCACATGAATGTAGGTTAGATAAACATATATTAAATAGCAGAGAGCAATAATTTTACTTTTAAACTGGGGAACAATGGGGAAGAGCAGTACTTTATGACTGAAATCTCATGATTGTGAAAGAGAATATCTGAAGTTGGCAGTTACGGAGGCGTGCTAGTTCTACATGGTCACTGTTATGGCAAAGGAATGAAACAAAGATAATTGTGCTTGAAATGGAAAGAAACCAAAACCAACCCATACACAGCTCTTTGAATAATCTAAAAAAATGAAGGAAAAAAGCTATCTAGAAAATGTGCTTGCCAGCAGAATCAAGGGCCATGGTGGAAGTGGGGAACTTTGCAAGCAACTGCAGAATATAAAGTTTTCACTGTTTCTGGAAACAGAGTGAGTTGCTAACTGTTATGTTTGCAAAGGTAATTGCCAAAATACTAACTGAAAAGGTGATTTTCCTGGTCCAATAAATGGTTCTGACAGAAGTTTACTACTAAAAAGTGTGGTTCTGCATATATTCCCTCCTCTTGTGCCATGCTTCTTTTTCTTCTGTGAAAAAATCTATTGTGCATTTGCACAGGTTGAACTGACTGAAAATTAACTCTACAACACCAAAGAAACAAAAAATCTGAGTAGATTCACTGCAGGTATTCCGTAGCCCTTAGTAATTGCTTCCCAATAGTAATTGCTTCCGAAAACCTTTGTGTATCCTATTCTGCCTGTGAGGGGGCTCCACGTTAAAATGTAGCTAGTAATATTTCTTTTTGTGCCTCTTTTATCAAATTCTGTGGCTCTGCAGTGTTGGAAAGAGTATGTTGTGATACTCTGTCATCTGTGCCCCATATTATGCTAGGCTGAGGCATGGGGAGAGAAACATAGATCTTCATCTCTCCATGTTGATGGACCTTCTAGGGATGTTTTTCAGTTCAGCCAAAAGCATTTTCTTGGTCATTCAGAAGGATTTTCGTTCTCTTCTTCTGCACGTCCGGTTACTGAGTGCTTTAGGGATGCAAAATTGCTTAGACAAGGAAGAGGACAAGAGGATGTGAGGTTTGCAGCACCTGCTTGCAGAAGATGGGTATGTTTGACTACAGCCATTGTGTAGGAGCATTGTTACCCTAAAACCCTTCCACGTGTACCTGGTAGGACATACACTAGTAATGTTTGCAGAAATGCCTCCTGACTGGCACTTTTTGTTTCTTGCCTCCCTCCCAACTCTATTTCAGGCACTTGAAGTGGGCTTAGTTTACTGCAGGGTACCAGCTTCTGAAATATGATACCATTTTACAGTGTCTTTAAGAGGTAAACCAAGAAGTGGAACACCAGGTCATTTTAGAAAATGTAATCTCTTACAATTCAATGGAAATCCAGTTTCACAGTCCACAGAGATTTCATTTTGCCTCTGTTAATGTTTAGTGTGGCTGCTGTTCATCTGTGTAAGTCTGCATTGTACATTTCTACATCTAAACTCTCTCATCTAGATTACTTTTATGGTGGAACTATATGTTTCAGACTTGTGGTTTAGGATTTGATTAATTACAACCTAGAGTTTCCTTTTTAACCTGTTGACAATGAAAGAAATTTAGAGACTACCTCAGGTATCAACATCTGTGTTATGGTTGATAAATTCCACCCCTTTCTCTAGCAAAGTCCTTCCATGAATTTTTAAATGTGTACATTAAGATTCTATGAGCATGGCTGTTTCAATACAGGGTGTTCCAGGTTTTCAATGCATAAGGGCCTAATAAATACTTATAAAATACCATTGCGGTGCCTGAAAGGTTTAGCCTTTGATCAAGCTACTTAATTCCAAGGATAATATGCCCAAACGTAACACAGTGCTGGCAGTTTCTACAGTGGGGGGAAAAAAGTGTCTGAAAAACTGTCTTTTAGTTTAGAGTAACTTGTGAACTTGGCACTTTTTTTCCCTTACTGGTGTTTGTTTCTTTCTGTTGTGTGCATTTACTGGGATATCCCTGTGGTAATGTAAACAAAACTCTTCTGTTTGTATTTGTGTATTTTTAAAGACCACTGAAACATTTTTCTGTAGGAAAGGATGTGAAAATAGAATTGCACAGACACTACAACAACAGTAGTGGGGCAAGTTATTTCAGATGTGCCAGTTCCCATTCTAGTGAAGGACTGCACCTTAAGCCTACTGTTTGATTTTTAAATTGGTGAATATGTGCAGGTGCAAGGGTTTCATCTGGCCTGAAATTTCTGCGTGTTTCTGACTTGAGACTTTAGAAACATTGCTATAAGAATCCTGCCATTCCTACATTCATGTGACTCCAGTTGGTGTTTTTGAGGTATATAGTTTAGACTGAAGCCACAGAAAGATGTACCAGCTGTGGCTGGATGTACACACAAGTCCATATTGCCCTCCTTCTTCACAGTTTGAATAAATCATCAGTTACGTAGACAGAGTGAAAAGGTGCTTGACTTGCTGTGCTGTGTTCTAAGTTTTTAAAAAATAAACATTTAACCCTGGGGGGGGCGGTGGGGTGGGGAAGCAGATCCGTGCTGGTACTACTCTTAGCACTGCTACTTTGAAGGTAGTTGCTGAAGAATGCAGAAGTAGAAACCAAACTGAAATCTCTGGAGCAGTTAGTGCTTGAGACTGGTGAACTTGAGCTGGATCATGCCTGATGAATCTGCCTTGGTTCTGCTTCTTTTTGTTGCTGACCCACTGTCTGTGGAGGATGAGGTGATGATGTTGGAGAGCAGAGGCTAGGCAATGCTCTTGAGAGGCTGTGTGAACATAATTGGGATTTGGGAGTGCTCACCAGGTCTGAAAAGACCAGCTGGAAACAATATCTATTATCCAAGAATTCATATTTGAGAAGAAGATAGGTAACTGGTGTATTTATATAATTATGAAAACTAAAGATCCAAGCTCCAATTAGCTGCCTGAGCCCTGCAGGTAGCAAAGAAAGTGGCCTGACAGTGCTGTGGTGGCCCTGCTGTTGGGAGATCCCTAGAACTCTAGAGACTATCAGAGGAGGCTTTGCAGGCACTCAAATCTCTACTTGGTTGTATTTTACTCTCCTGGAGTTGTTGTTCTGCTTGTTTCTGTTCATTTTCACTTCAACATCTGTCTCCTGACTATATATATGCTTAAATCAGGGTCTTCTGAGTGGACCCTGTGAGAAGAGCTGGGGTGATGGAGTAATGTGATGATAAGGTCACTCTGTTCCCTATGCAGCCATACAAACCTTTGCATAAGCAAGGAGGGTTGGCAGTGCAAGATGCCATCTTTCCTACAGAGAGTGGATGATCTTGGTGACTTCCTACTTTCTGTGGAAGCCTTTGGAAAAACAAGGCTGGTAGTCCTGATATTTTTTTTCCTTTTTTTCTGTGAAAATTCCTGTTTGATAATGACATTTCACTCTTTGCTTTTCCCATTAAAATATCCTCTATACTCAGATCTGCTGGTTGTAGGCCTGCTTTTAGATGTCTGCTACATGATGCTGTACCTGCACAAAGATATGTCAAATGATTAATTTTAAAATACTCTTTTTGGGTTAAAGGTACTGTATTTTATTGTGTCACCTCACTGCTGAGTAGTCTGAAGAAATGAGGAGCTCTTCTAACAACCTGAAGGCATTCTGATTTAAAAAAAACCCCAAATTTGAATAGCTAAAGGCTCCAACTTGTTTGGTTTTGCTGCTGCTTCTCTTACAAGTAGGAATTAGTGCTGGCTACCTCAGGTACAAGGGAGTTTCATCATGCCATGTTTTGGCATTAGTCCCTGAGAGAACAGTAATTACTGAGTTACAGGTACTGGCAAAACATCGCTGCACATGAGTGATCACTCCTGAAACATCTGTTCAACATACAGAATCATTACAGTTCAATGTAAGAGCTGTTGACAGCAAACTAAGGCTGTGTTTGGATCAGGTCCACAGCTTAAGTTTATCAGCCATCAAAGGTAAATGTAAGAGTGTGTGACTTAGCCTTATGATGTAGATTTGATTTCTTAATTCTGCTTTTCACTTATTTTTTTTTTTTAATTTTAATTTCTGATGACTCAGGGTTTAATCTGTTCTATAGCTATATTTATGTATCCTGCTAGTGATTATGCTGCTAGTGGCTTCATAGAGGTAATCCACAACATCTGTTTCAAATGTAGAGTCCAAATCATGGAAGGATATTTGACTCTAAGTAGGGAAACAGCAGAATTTACCCAGGCAAACAGTGTAACAGGCCAAAATATTGTCAATATGGCATATTCTACTTTACCAACTTCATGTTCTGTATGCTACAGCACCAAAAAAGCCAGGACTATGAGAAATGAGTGCTGCTTCTCAAAAGGACAATAATCTTAAATTAGTCATGCATATACATTTCTCTCTCTCCCCCATGAGAGAAATTCTATTTTCAAACCTTTGCTTCTGCCCCCTCAAAATCTCCCACAGGACTTCTACAACACTAAGTCAGAGAAATGGGTGTCTTAGAATAATATTGGAGATGCAGCTTTTCAGTAGTCATACCAGTATTTCCCTACTGTAAATTAATGTGTCTTCTCTCTGATCTGTGCTGTTTGCAATTCATAGTGCCTGGCTGTTGACAGAAAATGCATCATCTTGCAAGTAACAGTCTATTCTGATTTCTCAAAAAATGCCAGTTTGTGGTGGCTCTTGGTGCACTGGGATCTGTGCAAAGTAATACCAACTGTGGGCAATCATGGGAGCTGCACAGATGATGTTACAGGAATACTTGTTCTTCATGGAAGCCTAAGTCAAAATTCCAACAGTGGGAGACTTGACATGGTTTTTCTGATATCACCCTCTTTTTGGGGGTGTTTGTCACCTCCCTGTGTTAATGTTCTCTGTAGAGAATATTTGTCCTTACAGTTCGTGAAAATAGTCTGGAAGAACAAAATATTTTGAAAAATTTCAGAAAGTATCGGATATCTTTGAGATGATCTGATTAAAGAATATTCCATCTCTCACTCTTAACACACCCATTTTACATATCACCATTTGGATTTTATGAAATGTTATCATAACAGCAGGTCTGGTTTTCAACATCAAGGTACAAATGTCTTCACTAAAGTGAACTTCAACATGTCTGGCAGGTGTCTGGTAATATGTGCAAAATAACCTCTTAAACAGAGAAAACAAATTAATGCACTTCTGTAGGTTTTTTTGCAAGACAGATGTCATCCTAGAAGATGGGCTTGGTCTCTGGCAAAGTGGAATCTTCATTATGGCATCCCCTTTCCAAAATACTACCCACACACTGTTGGACTCTACAGACAGTTGTTTGGCTTGAGAAAGAGTTGCTGTTGCTGTCAGTAGTTTCTGTAAACATGGTTCCTTATTCTTTTTCAAATACTGAAAGCACTATTTGGTGATCTTTTTCAAATGTCATTGCCATGCCACTCTCATTGATATTTGAAAAGTCCTGGCAGTTAGGTAAAGGCCTTGGTGATTGGAAAAGGGAAACTTTGCACCCATCTTTAAAAAGCCAGTCAAGGAGGATCCTTGGAACTACTGACCTGTCGGCATCACCTCTGTGCCTGGGAAGACTGTGGGATGGATCCTTCTAGAAGATATGCTAAGGCACATGGTGGACAGGGAAGTAATTAAAGACAGCCAGCGTGGGTTTGGCAAGGGCAAGTCCTGCTTGACCAACTTAGTGGCCTTATGATGGAGTGACTACGTCAGTGGGCAAAGGAAGAGTGACAGACATCACCTATCTGAACTTGTGTAAGGCCTTTGACATGGTCCCCCACAACATTCTTCTCTCTAAACTGGAGAGAGAGGGATTTGATGGGTGGGCTGTTCACTAGATAATGAATTTGTTGAATGGTCATAGCCAGAGAGTAGTGGTTAATGGCTTGGTGTCCAGGTGGAGATTGCTGACAAGTGATGTCCCCCAGGGGTCCATACTGGGACCAGTGCTGTTTAATATCTTCATCAATGACATTCACAGTGGGATTGAGTGCACCCTCTGCAGGTTTGCAAGCTGAGTGATGCATTTGACACACTTGAGGGATGGGATGCCATCCAGCAGTATCTGGACAAGTTTGGGAAGTGTGCCTGTGAACCTCGTGAGGTTCAACATGGCCAGATTGAAGGTCTTGCACTGGGGATAGGGCAATCCTTGATACCAGTACAAGCTGGGAGATGATGTTATTGAGAGTAGCCCTGTGGAGAGGGACCTGAGGTGATTCTGCCTCGCCAGTCTCCTCTGGTGAGCCTTCATCTGGAATACTGCATCTAGATCTGGACTCCTCAGCTTAAGAAGGACATGAACCTATCAGAGTGGGTCCAGAGGAAGGCCACCAAGATGATCAGAGGGTTGGAACACCTATCCTATGAGGAGAGGCTGAGAGAGTTAGGATTGTTCAGCCTGGAAAAGAGAGGGTGCAGTAAGATCTCCCTGGAGCAATCTGTGCTTTAAGGGAGCCTATAAGATGGAGTTCGTCTTTATAGCAAGGCCTATTGCAATAGGACAATGAGTAAGGGTTTTAAACTAAAGGAAGAGAGATTTAGATTGCATATAAGGAGGAAATTTTTCAGTGAGGATGGTGAAGCACTGGCACAGGTTGCCCAGAGAGGTGGTGGATGCCACGTCCTTGGAAACATTGCAGGTCAGGTTGGAGAGGTCTCTGAGCAACCTGATCCAGTTATAGGTGATGCCTCACAGCAGGGGGGTTGGACTAGATGACCTCTGAAGATCACTTCCAACTCTAACCTTTCTATGGTTCTATAATTTTTGTGATCTGTGGTAAGTTAGGGAATAGAGGAGAAATTCTAGTTTACCAGCAGCCTCCTAAGCTGATGCTCAGCAGTTCATTAGCAGGTAGCAACAAATGCAGAGTATCTTGCCCATAGGCTGCAACTTCATCTTCATACTGAGCCACCCCATAGGAGACCTCTGTTGGTACAATTTTTTTTGTTCAGCAGATGAAATAAAGATTTGAATCCTGATTCTCTCATTTGGCTGGAAGGTAAGTGCAAGGCCTGGACTAAGCATAGAGGTATCTTTAGTGAGACAGCATTAATTGGAATTTTCCTTGCAGAGGCCTGTCCAGTTTGGGTATCTGACTTAATTGACATTTAGAGTTTGGAGAAAACTCTATGGTCAATTTGTTACATCCTCCTAGATTGTTGGAAAGTGAGATCAGTTTTTCTGCTAGTGTAAGGGAGGAAAAAAGTAGTAAAGGAAAAGCAAAGTGTTTCTGTGGTCAAAGAGGAATGCAGGATTTTTCTTCCTGATACTTAACTGTAAGGAAATGTTGAAAGCCCTAAAATAGCAGATGACATGCTTCATCTTACTTCTTATCTCTTCCTAGAGTGTGATCTAGTAACCCTCAAATGTCTATTACCACTTCTTTAAATAGGGAGATTTGCAGATGCAAGTCTTGTAGGTTGAACGGAATGGAAACTTCCTAACGTGAGTCTTTAGGAGCCTACTCTGAACTACATTAAGCAGTGATCAAGCCTATTTGTCATGATTTAGTGGAAGGGTATAAAGCCAGGCTTTGCCTCCTCTTTATTTTTTTATTTCCCTTCTCAAGAACTAGCTGGGAAGAGCACTTTCCATTTTCTCCATGTAAGATTTTTTTGGGTGTTTTTCAGTTATTTTCCAGTGCACCAAGCAACACATTTACCTATCTCCTTTTGGAAATGCTCTATGGCTCCATGACTTTCCTCTTAGAGGAATTTGCTACTTTTAACCTCCACTATGGAGGCAGTTTGCTCCTAGAACAAAACGTGGTAGTTGTTCCCACTCTGTTATTGGCAGTGGGCTCCTGTCTTCCAAATGCTGAGATTTTGAGAAATGTGTATTTAATGCTAGATATTTGGAACTTTTAAGTTGTGGCTTGCCAACTGGTAGTGGCCTTTGAAAGTACCCACCTGCTGATGGTTAATGGGACCCAATAAAAGATAGAGTAAAACGGTTTTTGTATGGTTTTCCTCTGAGAATGGTTAGGATGTTGAAGAGATGACTTTCCCAACTGTCTGTGGATGGAGATGACAGAAAAGATGACTCCACATGTGTAGGATTTTGTTTCTGCTTCCTGGAGTCCCAGTCCAACATTTGCCAAGTTGGTTACACTGTATTGAAAATGGGAGAGGCTGCAAAGGCTTGAGGCCAATGGAACTAACTAATCTTTTATGTACTTTTTGGACTTCGATTGAGCATAATAGTATAGGGGGATATTGGGCCATTATGTTTGATTAGTCTTGTTTTAAGTATCATAGGTGCTTAGCTGATTGGATTGACCTGATTGTTAGCTTTGTATGAAAGTCAGATCTGCAGTCTAAACATCACTTTTAGCTGTTGTTATTACAGAATTTGAATGGAGAAAGGGTGGAAGTTGAGACTCTTGGCTACTAAACAATTCCTTAACCAGATAACAATAACTATCAACCTGATTAGGCTGGAGTTGTTCCAGATTTTCTCTCTCTCCAAAGTGCAGGTATCTTGTTTCTGCATTGCAAGGCTGTCTTCAGCTGGCTGTGACTCAGATACTAGTCTTCCAGATGTCAGTGCAGGATACTGTGATGAGACTGCCTTTCTGTCTTCCAGTGTTTAATCATGGCAGATGAAAGAAGGATAGTGTCTTGTTTTGGCAACATATCATGTGCTCTGATTCTTAGTTTTATTACATCTTACTCCCTAGAGCATGACTGCAAAAAGCAAAGGTGTTTCTTTTCTGCTAGCAAAGTCGAAAACAGATGTGAAAAAAAATTGATGGCAACACTGAATAGATAAAAAAAGGAGTTAAAGCCAGGACTAGCCAAAACCAGGAGTTAAATCATTGATAATGGAGGGTGAGAATGAGAAGAGCTAATTCTCATATAATTTTTTTTTTCTATTCCCATGTTATTTTTGTGTGGACACCATTCCTCAATGTTCAGAAGTCCTCAGTTTACTGTTTACAAAATGTTTTTAGCAACAGTGGAAATAACCAAAAGGAACAATATCAACCCTTTCCCGTTTGGGAAGGGAAAGAGAGGAAAGTTTGACTGTTACTTAACTTGTGATGCAGTGTAGCATTTCTTACAGTCTTAGGGATCTATTTACTTAGGTGCCTTAAATATGTAGAGTGGAGAATAAAATTCATGTTAAATGGAATGCAATAAAGTCACTGTCAGATAAACTGGCAGTGTTTGTGTGTATGTATATGAATGCTGCATGTGTTTAAAGTGTTACACATAAATAACTAAACAGAGGTGCTAGTCATATGAAAAGCTGTCATATGCCTCTGTTACTCTGTGGAGAGCAGACCAGATCTGGTCTGGTACCAAAGTTAGTCCTCAGTCTTAAATATGGAGTTCAGCCTGCCAGGCAAAACCAGAAGTTTTCTCAACACTTGGAAAGGAGCTCTCTGGTCAGCTTCTCTGACATCTGTCTTACATTCCCCAAGCCCAAGAAACAACAAACCTCCTGCCTTCTCTTTGTGACAGGTTATGGTTAAGAAAAAATTTGGCCTAGTTTATCCATGCTTTCAGTGTTGACTCGGGTAAACTCGGAAGGGATTGATCTGTGGGAGTATTCTCAGCTCAGCACATCTAAAAGTCAGTCTTGTAGTAAACTGTGCTAGAATGTGCAGTGACCTCCGCACAGCTAAGTTTCACTGGTCCCCAGAGAAACAAGAAGTTATATCAGTACATTCAGATTCTAAGTGTAGGCTTATAGGTGGAGAGACACAAGAAATATTCTCCAGTATTCCTCAGTGGTTTTGTCCAACAGGTATCAAATATCTCAAGTATGTCAAAGGTTTTATTAGTAATTGTATTTACCTATCTTTCTTGTTCATTGGTATCCCTCTCCCAAACTCTCTTCTGATGAATCCTTTGAGTGTAGTTTGTAATGTGTACGCGTTACTGTAAATAAACACATGGAAAAATACCCCCAGACCCAACAAACCCTGAGAGCAGTAACAGTAAGCAAAGAAAAACAAATGCAGTGCACCTGTCTGGACATGTTTCTGTGTGACCTGGTCTAGGGAATCCTGCTGTGACAGGGGGGTTGGACTAGATGATCTTTCAAGGTCCCTTCCAGCTCCTAATATTCTGTGATTGTGTGTTTAGAGGCAATGCTGCCTGTCAGAAAAAAAAAAAATGGCCATGGAGGAGAGGAACCTGGAAAGCTGCTGAAGAGCTGTGGTTGTTGCAGTTGTGAAGGGAGGGCAAAGGCATGAATGTTCTCAGACTGCATTTTTTTTGTATCTTGAGTTGATCTCCAAAGCAATGCATTGGGTGCAGCCTTCTTACTTCCTTTGTGCTCTTGTGGAAGGTCACCTTATGTTCCAATGACTCTCAGGAATCCTAATGGATGTTTGTCTCTTTGACAGCATCACTGTCACTTGAGGATCTTGAAAAGAAAGGTTAATCTTTAGATTTTGTTTTTTTAATCAAATCTGTAATTTTTAATAGTGTGTTGTAACCATTCTTCTCTAAGGTACTTTCTAGCTTAATTCAGCACAAAAGGGTAAATGAAAGCTAGTATTCTGAGGTTATAGCTTGATGAGTACATTGGATCTGTGATGTTGGTTGCTCAGCAGAAACAACCCTTATAAACTGAAAGCTCATTGAAAACATAAGGCTAGCTTGTGCTTTTGGTTTTATATTGGTAAAAGGATTTACCCCAACTCCTACAAAAACAGCACAGAGATGAAATGGTTTTGGTTAATTTGCACAACAAAATGGAGATGTGATAGTGACACAGTTGGGGTACTCATGCTGACTTAAATCCAAGTAGCATAGGTAGTAAGTGCTCAGAGGAACTGAGAGAGTAGGGAAGGAACAGCCTATGGATGCAAGGCTGCTGTGCTATCATATACTGTATGTTAGCTTGTGATGGACACTGCTGCTTCCTTGCTGCTCCTGCTTTGGTTACTTGCCTTAACTGTGTAAATTACAAGTGTCTCTTACATGGGATCTTGCACTTTCATTTTGTTCTGTGTGTGAACCTCTGGAGTCCCAGAATCCTTAGCATTTTAAACTGAACATAGAAGAACTGAATAAAAGTAAAAAGCAAATGCTAGTTTATCTGGATGGTTTTTACTGGTGTAAAGCTTCCATGAGTGACCTTGCACAGAAGGGCCTATTGTCTTTTTAAACAATCAACCACATCAGGTTTCTGGGAGTCTCTGCACTCTCCTTCTTTATACTGAATCAGAGGAGCTTTGTGAGCCACAAAGTTGAGCTGCAATGCATGTACCAGTATGACCTTAAGTGGGAGCAGGCTGAGGTGGGATTAAGGATCACTGAGTTGTTATTGATGAATTGGGATCCATCAAACTTAGGAACTTGCTTAGAAGGGATCTCAATCACAGCAGCCCCATAGGGGATTCCTCTCTTCAACTACTTCTGCCATACCTCTCTGGCTGTGGAGGGAAGAGAGGGAGGAGTTAGTGTAACTGTATGGTAACAGACCAGATGTGAGTTTGGGAATTATACCAGCATCTGGGTTTTGTGAGACCATTGCAATTTTGTTCTTACTTTTAAAGTCTTGCACAGAAAATAAGAATTGTCTTGTTTAAGTAAAGTGTAAAGTATTGTCATAATAAGACATTGCTTATTACTTGCTTTTGGGAATAGCTCTATGATACTGCCTGTTATAAATGCTGATTGCTTACATGAGCAAGAAATACATTGATATTGTCTGTGCTCCAAAGAACTAAAATTTAGCATATCTTAAGTGTTTAAATTATTGCATTATTCTATTGCTTGGCTGCCTGCATCACTGAAATAAGGGGACTGCAGCAATGTAGCCAACAAACCTTTAGTAAAAGCATTGGCTTGAATAGCACCATGTTGGATATAGCCAACCAGAATAAAAGCAGTTTGGGGCTGTATTATCTTGTTAAACATGTTTGACAGGAAGCCTGGCTGAATCCAACCACCTCTGGACAGCCAGCATGTCAGAGCATTTCTGAGTGAGATATATTATTCTGCTGTGGACTGATAGCTTGATAGCTTTGGATAATCCTCTAATCCAACTGCTTGCTTAAATGTTGTAGACTATTTAGTTTTGCTCAGTCTAGGATGCCTTGCTGCTGGAGAGCTCAGGGCGTTTGGGCTTTTTTGTGTTTGTTTTTCTTTTCTTGTTTGCTTGTTTTGGTTTTGTGATTACTTTTTGTGTGTGTGTGTTTTGTTGTTTGGTTGGTTGGTTTTGGTTTGCCTTTTGGAAAAAAAAAAAAAAGGCTACATCTGAATAAAGAATTTAACTCCAACTGTCTAGGGTCCAGGCTGGACTTAGAAGCTGTCATATCCTGATGCTATATTGCTCTCTTAGAGACAACTCCTGGGCTCTTTTGTTCTTCTGACTTCCAGCATTTTTACTGAGAACTGAGAATGTCAAAGAGAAGGTGACTTGAAGAAGGCAGCTGGGTGTTGACTTTGCTCTGAGGACACTGAAGCTTTTGTTTGTCCTTGTGTATGATAGGAGTACCCTCTAGTCATGGACTGCTTGCCCCCTGCATATACTTGGCTGTCTTCTGCTACCACTCTCCTTGTTCTATCAGTGGGGCCAAACTGCTTCCTGTGCTCTCTAGAGACATGAAGTAGTCAAAGAACAATTGAGAAGCACTTTCCTTTAGCTGTCTGCATGGTGGTAAAGCATGCTTGTTTCTTTGTGCTCTTGAACTGCAAAAAAACATGGTAGGTTGAAAGGCCTGTTTGAAGGATTGAGAGTAGAGCATTACAACTCAGGCAGCTGTCCAGTTACTGCTTGTGAAACATCAAGCATCATCACACCAGGATTGCTTATTTTGCCCATGTTTTGGGGTTTATGGAGAAAGCCAGGCACTGGGCTGATCCATCAGAGTCTCAGTCTGCTTCCTGACCTCTGCCTCCTACCAAGAGGACACAGAGAATTGTGATGTCCCTTGCACCTGGGTTGAGCTGGTGTGCAAGTGCTGCTGGCAGTGCAGCAGAGCCCTGCCCTGGGGAGAGTGAGAACCACAGGGTGGGGGGAGCCAACTCTTCCTCTTGTCTGAGGTTTTGGGTGGCTACATGCTTGCTTAATCCCTTGTATCCTTGGCCAAGGAAGGTTACCAGGTGGGCTCACAAGTGAGAATGATAAGAAAAAAAGATTCTTTGCTTTTATTTCCCCCTCACCTCTTTTCCTGGCTTCACTCTTTATTTTTCTGAGAACAGAAAGACTCCTTCTCCCCCTTGTCCACCACCAGCTACACCTCCCTCCCCACCCCCCCCAAGAACCACAACCATTTTTGGGTTTGTTTTTTTTTTTGTCTTTTACAGATCAATTTTGTAGCCTGTCAACTGTTTGCACTTCTGGCTGCTTTTTGGTTTCGTATTTACTTGGGTCCCAGTCACGCCAGCTCTGCTGTTCGTCATGCATTTGCCACATTATTTGGAATATACTTTGCTATCTTCTGCTTTGGGTGGTAAGTATTGTCACCATGTAGACAAGGCTTGGGTAAAAATATTTTAAACTTCATATCAGTTTTTTCTGGATTATATCTTTTTAGCCCTAGGGAGCTTTCTGTGTTATCTTAAAAAAAAAAAAAAAGAAAAAAAAAGAAGTTCTTCACCAGCATAACCATCCCAAACCATCAAATGAACCATGAAAATATTTGTAAGTGAAGTATTTGTTCTGGAAATTAATGCCACACCAGACTGCTGTGAAGATACCACTTTTAGAAAAGATCCATCCAGTTTGAATGTGCACTTTGAGACAGACTGCTCTTTCTCTTGGTGTAACACGTTGATAATATCATGTTGATAAGTATTAATCTGTGCTAGATAATCAGGATACAAAGTTGTCATTGTGATAATCAGTGTTTACAGATACCCTGATATAACATTGCATTTGTGTCATTTGCATGGAAAAATATCCTCTCACTCTGAACTGCCAGCCATTCCAGGTCACATAGAAATTATCTTAATACTCACTTTGTTGTCTTCAAGGTATTCCATTCATCTTTTTGTCTTGGTGATGATGAACTATGGCATTATGAATATGGCAAGTATTCCCAACATCCACAGGTGAGCTGCCCCTCTGACAACTTCTTACCTTTCTTGGAGGAGCACGAGGGCTTTTTAGGACTACCTTCTCTTCTTTCCTGCTTTTCCTTCCTAGTTACTTGCAGGAACTTTCTTCACTCAGTTACAGAAGCAACTATATTCTCAATTTGTGGGGTTTTTTTCATTGAGACATTACATTTCCCTATGAAATTGCTGGCCTCTAAAGTTGGCTTTTGCAGATTTAATAATTTATACCCAAACTTCTGGTTTCTTAAACATAATTAAGTCACATTATGCTTGATCTTGTGTCCTGGAGAATTGCTTTTGATAATCTTTTTTAGCATGTTTTCCTTCTTGCTGTCTGGCCTCTAGGTATTTTCCACTTATTCTTCAGTTAGTTCAAATTAGGTCACTGTGGCAGCTTAACTTAGTGATCTGTGAAACTAAGTATTGCATTTGGTACTGGGCTTTGAGCTTGAAAATGTAGAAAGTACCAGAAATGTCATTTCTTTGAAGCAGAAGTTCATGGCATTATCATGAGAAATTCTGCACTATGGAATCTTTCTTTTTCCTGTACAAATGTCTCAGAGGAAGGAAGACACCTAAGACTTCTGAGGTGCCTCATCAAATAAGTGCCTTCCTGGCCAAAAGTCAAAAAGCAGCTTCATATGAAAACGAAAACTACACTGTAGTTATAATTGCCTCTTTCACTGACTAAGAGGAAGGTCATGTGGAAGAAATTCTCTGGTCAGTCACTGAGCCCTCTTGTGTAGGTGCCATTCTCTGTTAGAGTTCAGTACATGGGATTTTTTAAAATTGTGTGGGTTGAGTAGTTTGCTTTCCATCAATCTCCACAAATAGGAATTTTTATTTGTAAACCTGCTGCTTTATAGCAGGCTAGAAGGATGAGCTGGCAGTTCTTCCCACTTCTTAGCTTTTGTGTTGATATCCCTAACAGTATGTGGTTGATTCTGTGGTTTAGTTTCACTGTGTTATAGGTGATTTCTGTGTCTATACTGTGTGGCTGTTTCTGTAGCTGCTGCTGAATGCTCACATCCACATTAGTCTGGATTTGGGAATGAAAACCTGTTCTCTACTTGTTCAGGGCCAAAAATGTCTCTTGTTCTGATGCTCAGACAGTCGTCTCCCCTTCCTCTTTATCACTTTCTGAGGTGAACTGGTGCTAATATGCAAATGGAAACCATCACTTACTGTTTCACTAGAATTGTTGGGAAATGTGAACTATAATCAACAGGCCTGTCTATAGCAGTCATTAGCATTTTGCACCAGCAAGATAGGTATTAATCAAGGATGTTTTTTCCACCCAGTCAGAGTGCAAACCCTGGAAGTTCAGAGGTAATTAATAATTTAAAAAAATGTAATTGGACAATATTTATGAAAGAAATGCCATCTAGACACCAGAAAGAAAAGGTGCTAAAAACGTGTTAGTTGTCTTGTGGTCATTGTCTCTGCCCATCGCTTGTAGGAAATGCAGCAGTTACTGACTGTAGATCAGAGGGAATCATCCAAAACTTACATCTTCCTAGCCAAGTAGAGGTGGTGGTAGGGAAGTGGGCAGTTTCAACAGGAAACCTCCTCACTCTTTCTGTTTAGTCAGTTAGTCACAATGGGTTAAAAATAGCTGTGTACTGCAACATGAATGAAACTGGTTCATGTAATGTCACCTAGTGCTGTGAGATAATCATGTGTGGATTTGAGTCAATGTGAAATAGCAATTCAACATACTGAAAAATCTTTCAGCTGGGAGGATTGGCTTAGGACTTTTCTGCCATATTCCACTAGCCATAGCATTACTATTTTTAGAAAAATAACAGTGTATTCCAGCTGTTTGAGAATAAGCTTGAAAAATGCCAGTTTAAGGTCTAGGCCTGTAAGATCACTGGATGCTTCATCATGGGGCTCCAAGACTTGATGCTTTTCCCCATAAAATACAGGTGGAAATAAACAAATAAATTACATAGTTTAACCTGCATGCTCCATTCCCTGGTTATTTCTGCTAGTTTGCTCTCTGATGAGGCTGCCAGCCTTCAAGGCCTACATATGGACAGACTAATCCAGCATCAGAAACGCTCTCATCTGCAGCAACAATTCAGTGTCTGTCCCTGCTTTATGCCCCTCTCAGTCTAAGTGCTTTACACTTTAAACACTGGGGCTTATTTTAGATGCTTCATTCTATCTATCACTGTTGCCTGTCTGAGGTGGGTGACTTGCCTTTGGAAGGATGCTTGCTGATCTTCACAAAATCACAGAATCACAGAATCTTAGGAGTTAGAAGGGACCTCAAAAGATCATCTAGTTCAACCCCCCTGCCACAGCAGGATTCCTTAGACCAGGTCACACAGAAACACATCCAGACGGGTTTTGAATATCTCCATAGAAGGAGACTCCACAACCTCTCTGGGCAGTCTGTGCCAGTGCAGTGGCACCTGAACTGTGAAAAAATTCCTACGTGTATTCACGTGGAATCTCCTATGCTTCAGCTTACAGCCATTGCCTCTTGTCCTGTCACTGGGCTTCACTGAGAAGAGCCTGACCCCATCCTCCCGACACACACCCTTCACATATTTAAAAGCATAGATGAGGTCACCCCTTAGCCTTCTCTTCTCCAAGCTAAAGAGACCCAGCTCCCTCAGCCTTTCCTCATCAGGAAGATGTTCCAGCCCCTTCATCATCTTTGTGGCTCTGCGCTGGACTCATTCAAGCAGTTCCCTATCCTTAAACTGAGGGGCCCAGAACTGGACACAATATTCCAGATGTGGTCTCACCAGGGTAGAGTAAAGAGGAAGAAGAACCTCTCTTGACCTACTAGCCACACCCCTTCTAATACACCCCAGAATCCCATTGGCCCTCCTGGCCACAAGAGCACACTGCTGGCTCATGGTCATCCTTCCATACACCAGGACCCCCAGATCCCTTTCCCCTTCACTGCTCCCCAACAGCTCAGCCCCCAACCTATACATGGGCTTGGTCTTTCCCAGGTGCAAGACTTGACACTTGGTCTTATTGAATCTTATTGAATTTCTCTCTGCCAAACTCTCCAGCCTGTCTAAGCCACGCTGAATGGCAGCATGACCCTCCAATGTGTCAGCCACTTTGTTGATGGGTGGAAGCCCAAAGACCTTGCTGAAGCTGGACTGAGTGCCTCACCCAAATTAAATAAGATGAATTCTGATTTGAATCTCCTGAAGAATGTTATGTCCCTTTCATCATTACCCTTTGGTGTGCCTTTCATCCAGGTGTTTGCTATGGGCTACGTGACCTGCAGGTTGCCTTGCTATCTGTCACTGTCATTCACACTTCAGTTTATTAATCCTCAGGGTGGAAATGCTCATTTCTTTTAAAGCCAGCCATGATTTGAAAAAGGGCTGGCTCATTTTCAGTTGCCTGGTGACTGTTCTTGTTGTTTGATTTCGCCTTTAGATCCCCACAATGGTCAATCCTCCCTTGTTTCTGGGAGATCCTGCTTGGCAATGTGTGCTACCAGCCTGCTGGACTTCCCGTGGCTCAGCTCTGCCGGGTGTGCAAGATGTACAGGATGTGCAATCTCATTCCTCTGCAGGTCTTTCCATCCTCTCCTTTGTGTGGCTGTCTTCTCGGGTTGCAGGTGACACCAGCAGACCTGTTCCTGGCCTCTCCATGCGATATGAACCTTTCATTCTGATGTCCTAGCTCTGTTCCACTGTCTAGTTTGCTTCATTTTTCAGTCTTGTTTCCAAATACCCATCTGCTTCTTACCCTCCCCAGTGTCCTCTTTCTTGCTCAGGTGAATACAGGAAGAAGTTAGTTAAAGGAAAGGCTACATCTGCCCCACCTAGACACTGCAACACCTCCAGTCCTTGGATGATTCAGTAGCAGAGTCCTGCTACTGTCCTGTCTACCCTAATTTTGTGTTGATCTTGAAAAACAGAGTGAATTTTGTCAAGCTCTGCTTAAGGAATGCTTCTTCTGGAAAAAGGCATCTTTCAGCATGTACAGCTGAAAAGATTAGCTACGTCTTTTTGTCTGCCTTTATACAAAACCTGAAGAGAGAAAGTATCTTCTACTTGAAATGTTTTAGTTTCTGGTAGATATGAGGAAGAGTTGTACGTGTAAATAACACTGTCAGGTAACAAAGGCGGGGGATAACTTCAGCGATGCACATAGAGTATCACCTGGTTTCAAATACTTGAGTCAGAAATTTCAGAATGTGAGATTGTGAACTCTGAAATTGAAATGCACAACTGGGAGTGGTGCTATTTATTCTTTTTCTTTTTCCTTTTTTTTTTCCCCTGTCACCAGTGTGAAGAGACACTTCTATAATGTTTCAGCTGGGTACACAAAACCATTAGTCCTCTTTGAACATTTCTGCCAGATCTTGTAACATAGCTGCAGACTTGTTAACAGCCTAATTTGCAAAAACTCAAACTCCTCTCCTAAAGAAGCCCAAACCAGTTTTGACTCATTCTCATTTTTGTTGGTACTTGTGTTGGTAACTGTGTGCTCTGTATGTTGTGTTTTTTTAGGTACTCCTTTGTCGTAGCTATGGGATACCTCACGTTGTGCCACATAAGCCGAATATACATATTTCATTATGGTATTCTCACTACAGATTTTTCCGGGTGAGTGAGTCTGCAAGCTGAGTCCTGTGTCAATTAGTATTAGTTGAATTCAGTATCTTTTAAGATTTTTTGGTTTTATTTTTTCAAGGAAGGAATAAACTGTGATTTTTGCATTGACTTATTGTTTCTGCTGTTTTCTTGCTAGGCATGATCTAGTTAGGAAGGTAGAAATCTGTTAGCTAGACTTCCACCTAGAGCAGGCTAGGAGGTAAGTCTGCACTGTTGCTCACTGGAGCTGGAGAAGCATGTGTAACCCTGGTGAGCAGCATAGCTGGTGCTCTGGTCCTTGGTGGCCTCTTCTGAGAGGTGAGGTGGGCTGCTCTCCTCCTACCTTCATAGGCACAACCATGGGCTCCAGGTCATTCTATCCCCTCTTCCTATTTATCTTGATTCCCCAATTGGGAAGATGTTTCCCACCCCAGGCACTCCAGCAGACAGGAGGGGAGGACTTGGGCAGGGCGTGAGTGGCTGGTGCTAGGAGGTGGGTGGGTAAGCTGGGCAGAGAGATATGGGATCAGCTTTCGCTGCCAGCACTGATCTTACGAGAGCTCTCATGGGGGCAGGTTGTGGCTGCTGTTTAAATAGCGCAACTTTTTGTGTGCTGTGCATTTCTGTGGAACAGTGTTTTTCATATATAGTGTAGTCTCTGATTTCACTGAAGCAGTGGAGGATGCTTTGCAAAAATACAGACAGCTAACCCTATATATTTTGTTTGAGAGGAAGGTATGCTTTTCCGTGGTTTAAAAACAATATGCTAATCTCTGTTCCACTTGTTTTAACTGAATATCTGAATACAGAGTAATTAGTAACATACTATGATAAACTTCTGCAAACTGACATAGGAAGCAGTAGATGCCACTTCCAAGCCCCTGTCTTATAGGCATAGAGTAGGAAACCAAATATTTTTGCTGTGTCTGTGTAAGGTGGTGAATTTAAGTGTTTTAATTAAATTTCAGGGGTTGGGGGAAAGTTCCTCTGAGACTTTTGAGTATTTTTATGGGGGGGGNTAATACACAAAAGCATGTCCTGAAAGAATGAGACATAGCAACAAGCCTATAAATGGAACTGGAATGCTATAGCTCTGTGTTTGTATGAGATGGTGAGAAATGCTAGAGAGCATGGTCAGAAATGCACTATGAGGTCTATTAATTATCTCTCTCTGAAGACATTTAATAGAGATGCAGCTGAGACTGGGGTGGAAGAAGGGGAGTGGTGGTTGGTTGTATTATAGGCTAGGTAGCATTTTCTCTTTCCTTTTCGAAAAAGGAGCTAATCTAATCTAATGATGAGCTTGAAGATAATAATGGTCCTGGAAGACTGAACTTACTCTGTTATTTGATTTTTGTCTTATGCTTCAAGTTATAAACCAATGCCTAAACTTCAGTCAAACAAAAATGCCAGGTAGTAAACAACTGGAAAATGTAGTATGGATATGAACTACATTTTCATGGTATATTTTAAAAACTAAGAATAATTAAAAATAATGTAATGGTATAAATTAAAACTTGCAATCCCAAACACTGAAACCCAGGTGAACTTCATAGATCTGTCTTAAACCCTGTTTTCCTCATCTGACATGTGCCCGCTGAGGCTTTTTGCATATGCCTAAACAGATGTGATGACCCAGACCACAGTTCTACCATATATGAGCAGCAACTGAACATCTTCTTGCTCATTCTCCCGTGTTTGATGGTTCCACATCTATTGCATGTGGTAACAGGGAAGTATTTAAACAGTCTTCTGGCTGGAAATATGACCTTAAAATTTGCCTTCTGGACTTCAGAAACAAGCAATACATAATCCTCAGAGCAATGCTCGTCTTCCTTTAGCCTCCCACCCTTTTGGGAGACCATTAAGAAGGGAAAACACTGGATTCAAAGTAATCTCAGAGGAAATAAAAAGCCTGTCAGCAGATGACTTGTATTTGAGGTCTCAGTATCCTGTAAGTCTCTGTTAATATGTGATTGCAAAAAGGAAGTTTTAAGTCACATCACACAGGCGCGTACCGAGTTCTAGTGCCATCAGCTTTCCAATGTCAGTTCCCAAAATTGATGAGCCAGATGTTAAATGAGTGTTTTCTAGTGCTGATGCTGAAAGCTGACATACCACATTTGCTCTCTTAACTTGCTTCTTGCACTTAACATCTCACATGTAACCCTTTTGATGTCTGCTTGTAGATGTCTTTTGGTTCTTTGTGCAAATTGTTTAGGGTACCCCATTTTGAGGACAGAGCTTGTGAAATACAGGTAGAGATGGAGAAAACAAGGTAACTTTTGAGTCATGTCTTAGTGAACTGGAAAATGAAAGATCAAACTGTGACTCATCACTTCAAGGTTAAGAAGTAAGGAAACTTGTTCCCTACTGGTTAATTCTTCTAAGTCATGCAAAGGGTACATTTGGTCACTGATTCCCACAATCAAAACTGTACTCAAGCTGCTTGCAGCAATTGCTTAATATAAGAGTTTTTAATGTATTGCATAGCAGTTTAGTGAAAACTTTTTTTTAAACTACATGCCAGGTTTTAATGAAAACCAGTTCCTGTTTGCTATATTTTAATTTTAATTTTTAAGAATGTTTATGTATTTTATCAAAGTTCTTTCATTTGCATTATTTCACAAAGATGTGGTGACATAGCTTAGGAATTTTCTTTTGCCTGCTTTCTCAAAGAAACCTATTCATTTTTGAACACTAATTGTGAAATAACTGAAAGCTGTGCTTCCCTCTTCATTCAAATCAGTCTTTGAGAGAAACATGCATATTTTAGTTTGCTTGGTTTGCCATGGCATTTATATATTGTACCTAGGAAAACTAAATCCTAACTCTTTTTCTTTTTCTCTCTCTTATTTCTTCTTTATGCTAAGAGGATTATGCTGGTAAGTTGCCTGGTTTCTATACAACTTTATAACAATGGTAATACAGTTTGGGTTTTTTAATATCGCAGGCTCAGACTGAGTATAGTAGTATTATGGCTTTAGGGAGAAATTATTTTAAAGCAAGGGGTCTTGATTGGGTTTTTGGAAAACTAATAATAGATATGGTTTCAATCTAGCAAGCTACATGAAAAAGTGCCATATGTATATGATCATCTGGACAGAGTTCAGAGGAGCTCCTCAGCCATATGAAGTTGTCTGCTTTAATTCTTTGCTTGATTAAGACCACAGAGCTTTTTGGTTTCTTCTTTCAATTCTTGCAGTGTCTGAGCAAAATCTCCTATTCTTGCATTTTCATACTATCACATTTGGTGAATGTCAGGGAATGATTGCGCTTAGGTGAGTTTCTTGATGCCATTTCTTACAGAAAAGAAACTGTGACAGTCGGCACACACACTGGCATTGCTTTCAGTTTTCTGTTGGTCTTGGAAAGAGCAGAGCTGAATTATGAGGGAGACTCAAGCAGTTTTCCTCCCTACAGATGTCAAATCTGTACCTCTTACATGAGTTTTGGTGGGCACCACTCTCCAGAAGGAATGGGTATCCTTGTGTTCACTCAATCCAAATGCAGAATAGCAGGAGCATTCTCAGCAAACTGCTTAGAAAGAGATGGCCATTTAAAGAGCCCTATCAAAAAGCCATGTAAGCAGATACTTCACTAACAAGTGTCTCTTCAGGCAACGAATTTTTGTTGGGTGGTTAGTGTTTTGTTGCTGGTTTTTTTTTGTTTTTTTTTTTTTTTTTTAAATGGCTTAGTATTGACCACTAAAGAAGGGAACAAAGGTACAACAGCCAGTTTTTACAAGGGAAATACATTTGCTGATGGAAACAAACATAAATGTACTGTTACCATGTTAAAACAGTGCAGAAATACTAAGTGGTCCTGCCAGTTCAAGTTGGGTATTTTTCTTTTCCTGTCTTTTAGATGTACACAGTGCAGTATGTTGTCGCAGTGTGTTCCAGCAGGTCTGGGTAACTTTGGAGACTGCAGGTCCCCAGAGCCAGTAGAGCAGTGCAGGGCAAGTAAGGGGAGGTCAGTCAGTTGTCCGTGCTCGCTCACTGCTTGACTGCCCTGCTGGGCATTTGTCTACTTGGAACTGCACTGGGATCGTTTATCACTGGTTACACAGAAGCCCTACAAGAGCTGCAGCATGGGAATTAGCCAAAATTCAAGCGGACAGTCACTCTTGGAGAGCTGCACACATTTGTGCATCCCAGCACACTTCTCCAGAAGTAAATACTCTTAAGTGAAATGCTGTCATGAAGACATAAGAAATACTCTTTGGGAGCTTTCACCAAAAAACCCACATGAAGCAAACTGGAAGCTGCTTTGGAGGCATGAGTGTGTTTAGTGAAGTATTTTTTCCTGTATGTGCTTCAGTGTTTTGTTTTGTTGTGGGAAGCGGAAATGTGAGCCTGCTGCCAGTGCAGCCGTTGTCGTCTCTGGTTTAGCAATCCCCTCAGCAGCACAGTTCATGTCGTAGCAGAGGGTGGCTGTGTGAATTTCTCATCATGGCTTCAGGGCGAAAGAGAATAAACCTGAAATAAATGTTTGCTGTTTTGGAGGCTTGCCTGCAATAAGCCTTCTGACTCCACCTCCTCTCATAGTGAAATCAGGTCAGTGGAAACTATTTCTAGTGAGAGTGTGCCAGACTCCTCCATGGGATTACCTAAGGTCAGGCTGACTCTGCTTGGTAAATGTCTCTTCTCTCAAGCATCGAAATTTACTCGGTGCAGCAGCCAAACCGTGATATGGGAAGGATCCCTACAGCAGGCTACAGTGGTGCTGACATCTTGAGTTTCACTGGCCTGTGATTCTGGGCAGATTTATTACATTGGGGCAAGCCATGTTTAAAAATGACATTTAACTGGTATTTTTCTTTTGGAAGATTTAATTAAGCATAATTATCGAGCATTCTCTGTAAACAGTGGCATTTTTAGCTGGTGTTATTTTCCAAGATGTCTATCATAAGGTAAAGATAGTTTTGGAGGGTTTTTTTATTTGTTGAAATTTCTTCTTTCATGCTGACTTCCTGAGATGATTTTGTGATCTTTTTTAAAAATTTTTTTATTACTTATTTATTTAAATTAAAAGTTGGCCATTGTGGTTTGTGTGTAGGAGATACAATGCAGCTACAACCTGAGATTAAACTCAGCCAATATATGAAAGAGAGGGAAGGAAAAAGTCACACCACATGTAAATCAAATTCTGTGCTTGTGTTAGCTTGTAATTGTAGTGCTTAGTAGAACAGATAAAGAGGAGAGGATGTGGAATCACCACTCTGCACATGGCTGCCAAGTAATTGGAAGGTGTTCAGATATGATGGAGTTCAACTCATATAGGCTTCTTAAATGTGTTTTATTTTAAGTGCTTCCTTCCTAGGGATCGATGTTCATGCTTCATCAAGTACAGTAGGTAGATTTTTCTTTTAAAATTCAACCCAGTAATTTGCCCCACTCCAATGACATCTCTCAAAATTTGGGAGAAAGTAAGTTTATTGGAAGTTTTACAGTTTTGTTAATGCCCCTTCTTGTTTGTAGTGTACTGACTTCTTCTTGTAGAGTCTAAGGTTTAAAAAGTTATTATTTTGGAAAGAGTTGATTATATGTGATATGATGCTGTTTTTTATGTAGTAACTTCCTCAGTCTTTTATTGCTGCTTAAAATTAGAGCTTGCCTGAAAGGCTGAATAGAAATGCCCCTGGTATGACCAAGTTTTAATAGTCAAAACTCACGTATATTTAGGAAATGATGATACTATTTTCCCCTTTCTAAATTAAATGTTTTTTTCTTATCTATTTTTTAATACTATTTCAAGACTTACATCATCATGCATTGTTCTGCAAATATCAAGGAGTAAAGAAACAAAAACAATCTTAGATTTGCTGTGTGTCTGTCACGTATATCAAAGACAGATCAGTGAGTCCCCAGGCCGGACTGGGACACGTGTAGAAGGTGGGGGCCTCCACACCCCAAAGGGATGCCAGAAGGGAGAACTCCACCACTGCTTTTGTTTTATTATGCTCTGCCCTTTCCTTCAGTGAAGGCTTGGTGCCCCCCAGTAAGCTCAAGTCAGTATGGGAATAGTAGATGTGTGAGGGAGGAGGAAGATGGTCCCTAATCATCTGAAATCTTGCTTACCATTTGCATGAAGCATTTAATGATATCTGATACTGATCTTGTGAAAGATTTAGAGAGTGTCATCCCATTGCCACTATACAGCAGTTTCCACCTTCCTGAGTAGGGTATAGAAGGGAGACATCTGTGTAGTACGATGATGGCAGATGAGAGAACTAAAGGTCCCTCAGTTGCATTTTGTGGGTCTCCTTCCCACCCTGACATCAGCAATGTTGCTTTTGTGTTCCCTTATCTCTGGAGTTAGGATTTGAGGGGGGAAGAACATCCATCTTTTGGATTAAAATGCACAAGAGGCTGACTTGTTCAATGAGGCCATGAATTCCTAATATAGATGGAGAACCTCTCTGTGTTTATATATTGTATGACTTTGCAGGCTGCACTTCTACTTACCTCCCTTAATCAGCACATCAGGATTGTTTGCATTTTAGTTCTCTGGCTTACAGTGGGAGGCCCAATTTTCTGAGACAACTGTCTAAATTTAGGCACTTAAAGGCATACAGTTTTGGCTCTGAGCCCAAGGTTTAAAGTTACCCACTTCAATATTGGCATACAGTGCTTGCTGTAGGAAACATATGCAACAAATTGAACCAATTTGAAACAAGTGCTAGTGTTCACCCATAAAACTAAAAGGTCAGGCACTGACAAAATAAAACCTGTGTTTATTACAGTAGAACTGCTGGTTAACTGACAGCCTCTGTCTCTCAAGGATTAAAAAAAAGTCTGCTTTTTCATATGCTTAAAGGGTTGGGATTTGTGTATCTTTGAAAGTGAAGCTAGATTTTGTCTGGATGGGAAAATGTGCTTTGAGAAATAGGATATTGAAGATAATGGTGAAAGCAGCTTATAAATAACTTTTCTTGAAAGATGAATTGGAATACAATCTAGAATTACTATTTCACAGTATTGGAGTTGTTTGAAGGTGAAAAATTATTGCTGAATTCTTCTATTCCTTGGATGTAGTCAATGATCTAGGCAACCCGAGGAAAGCTGGTCTACAAACCCTTGGGTTAGGGTTGTATTCCAGATCTGTGTGTATTTTAAGCTTGTTCTGCATTTTATATGCAAACTTTTTAATTGGCATTTCAAGTAGAGACTACTGAAATCATAAAAATAGTTTCTGATTAATAAATTGGCTGATGCTGCATGTTCTCTGCTTTTGGATAGAAAACGCAAATGATCCTACTTGCACAATTACATGTGGGTTCTTGAAAAAGATCAGCCATATTTAGTATTTAAAAAAAGGAACACTTAACAATGATAGAATATATTTTTCCAGTATTCTTGTGTTTACCATGCTCAGCATATCAATTACCTTGAAAATCAGTTTGATTTATCATAGTGAGATAATTAGATTGCAAACAGTTTATCTTAACCTTTGGTTTTACATTCGATTGTAACTAGTAGGTCAATTTAGTCGAGTATGATTCAGAATCTCTTGGTAAAACTCTGCAGCACATGAATATTTGACAGTTACTTTAGCTAGAGATATAATTGAATGTAGCTGTCGCTTATTTTTTCTTACCTTGAGAAGGTGGGGAAAGTAGTGTGCTTGAAGTAAAATAAGCCTTCAACTTTTTTCTTTCATTGAATACCAGAAAACATATTACTATATTTAAAATGGTTAGCCATACTGTTTGGAGTAATTACCTATGTCTCTGTAAAAAATTCCATATACCAGTCAAACTCTGTAAAGAGTCTGTGCACAAATTCAGGTTTTATTTTCCATGTTCAAGAAATCGTTTGTGTTCAAGCAGAAACCTCTGTACAGTTTATGTTGATAAATTATCACTAAAGCAAGAAACAATCCACTGTGTTAATCCTCAGCAAAGAGAAATCTCTTTTGTGGAACTGGCTTACACAAAATCATAACAATGAATGCTTCTAAAATAGCGATGTATCCTCATCACCCATTATAACCTCCTGGCTGTTGTGCTTCTGAGGTAGGTAGTGTGAGATCTGGGCACTCTGTGCTGGTGTCTCCAGTGGCAAAGAGATGAGTAGAGGCAGTGTTAGCAGGTGCCTGTCCCTTGCTTTGCCTGCTATGGGTCCTTCCAGATGACAGAAGTACAGCACTGGGTTTTGGTTTTAGCGGTCTACAGCCATTAGAAGCAGTATAGGGTCCACAATTAGCCCTGAAGCCTCTGCCTGTGAGGGATTGCTTAGTTATATCTGTGGTTTTCCCACCATCTTTCTTCTTTATGTTCCTCTGAATGCTCCTAGCTGTGTCCTTTACCCTCAATGGGGACCAACTCCTGATGCCACCAAGCTAAGTTTTGCCTTTTTTCTATTTCTTAGCTGCAGGAGTTCACATTTGCCTACAGTGCTAAGCAGCTCTGTAAAGCTGCACATGAGAAGAATAAGCAGCCTTATTGAATGCAGTGGCTGTTCCTGTGCTAGTTGTTAGATTGGCCCCCAAGCTGCTGGAGTATTGTACCCTGTTTACTGTGGCTCAGGTGCTGCTTGCTCATGTTTTTGGGAGGCTCCAGATCCCACGTGCCCAAACACTCCCAGTTGGATGGTTTGTCTTGGACAAGCTGTCCACAATGGAGTGCATGGCCAAGAAGCAGGTGGGAAAGTACTGTACTGGCAGCTATTCTCGTATTTGAATGCAGTCCTAATTGATAGGGCTGTTCATGGGGGAAAGTAAGCATCTATATCTGCAGAGTCAACATATTTTAGGGTGCTGAGGAGACAGACAATAGGAGAGTAGCAGTAAGAAGAGCCAGAGCTATGTTACAGCAGCATTGCTGTGTTCTAGTGTTGCATTGTGTGGGGCTGGAATTCCGTCTTTGCCTGAAAAGAAGCCCAGTGGACTGCAGAAGCTGGTGTTTCCTAGTGGTGCTTTTCCTTCTGAATTACAGTTTGCACTGCTGCAGGATTGGGGAGTATAAAATAAGGCTTTGTGCACGCTTAGCAATTAAAAATTCCAGTGCAAGTTACTGTGGAGTTGTTTTGAACTCAGGCGATTGTCTTATGCCTGAGTTCCTCCTTCAGTTTTAATTGGATGTTTTCCACTTGTTGCTAATACAGTTTTGCCTTTTAAAGGGACAGAGACCTCCAGGAAGAAACTTGGGAATAATTTGTGTTACAAGACACGTAACTGTTGTTTCTGTCTTTGTTATAGTCCACTGATGATAATTACACAGAAGATCACAACACTTGCATGCCAGTTACATGATGGTAAGAAAAAGAATATCTTCCTGTGTCCTGAAGACAGCATTTTTATTCCAGCACATTCTGTGGTGACGCAAACCAATGCAGTTCAGCGAGATGCTTCAAGTGAAGAAAAGTGCTTTGTTAGAGGAAAGCGAGAAGCTTCAAGTTTTGATCAGTTATATAGTTTCAAACTGTCTTTGTAGTAACAGAGAGAACTGTTCTCCACTTTGGGAGAAGCCTTCAAACTTCCTTGGGGCCCAATTTGGATTCTAGCTAGTAGCAGTACTTCCTGTTTAGATGCTACAGTGCATCTACATTAAGCTCTCTGGAGCCATTCGTGATTCTCAAAAATCAAGCATTGTGCTTGATACATAGGTTGAGTCATTAATGTTAACATAGCAAAAATATGCTATCACTGATGTATTCAGTGATAATATACTCCATGAGTTGTGAGAGATGGAATTCAATAGCTTTTTCCCAGGGCAGGGAGAACCACAGCTGTAAGGAAAATAACATTGTATTCAGTGTTGTGCTATGCTGTGACAAAGAGCACTATTATTTCCCAGTAAAATGCCTGTGTCCAGTACAGTGTGAAAGGCTAGAAATGTCAGTTGTCATTAGGACCATTATTGCTCAAGTCTACTGATGTTGCAGTGCAGATTTCTGATGGTCTGAGTCCTGTTGCATTGTAAGCTGTGGGTGACTAAATAAGTAGCCTGATATATAGTGATAATCATCTAGGTGATGGCCACAACTGATACTCCAGGGTCTGGCATTTCTCACAAGCCAAGTTTACACAAGTGGGTCTAATGCTTTTAGCTGGCTATAATGGGTGCAGCTGGAAGCTTGACTAATTGATCTTGTTGTTAACATGCATGTTGTTGAGGCTTCTTTGCTTGTGTTATTTAAACTAGCAAGCTCAAGTATTGTTGCATGCCACAGTGGTGTGAAGCCTAGATCCACACCTAGAGTATTGAACATAAGCAGACAGAAAGGAGAAGATAACAGCAGAGGAAGGAGAATTTTAAGCAAACCAAAAATCCTACAGATTACTGATGGTGGAAAAGGCTCATTACGTTGTGAACACCCATATATGGAACTGTTGATTGGTGGTGGCAGTTTGCAGCTCAAGCACATCAGTGACAAATTTTCCTTTTTAAAAAATTCCACACAGCTGCCCATAAATGGAAACAGACAAACAAAACACCCAGCTCTTACAGTAATGAAGTGCTTAATGGTTTCCCTGGAACCCACACCCTCCCAGTATTTACAAACTGAAATAGTGGAGGGAGAATGGAAATGAGCAGTTTACCAGCAGTCTTTTTAGGAAATGAGTCTTGTGTGTGTGTCTTGGTAATGATGGCCAGTAGGTTTAGAGCACTAGAGTTAATTGATGCCAAGCCCCTGATCTTGTGAAGCTGTATATATACATGCTGAACATCAAGTGCTGTGATTCACCTTGTGGCAAGTTGTTCTCCTGAAGCCAGTGGGATTCCTCAAGGTATGTGCAACTAAACCTTCGTGAAGGTTTTGAGATAATTGTTATGAGTAACATCTCTTTAGGTACTGGCCATTGTACAACACTTTTCCATAGTTTTCCTGGGACAGCAAGTCTGTGCTCTACTTCTGGCCCCAAAGGTCTTGTGCACTCAACAGGAGGTCACCGTTCCAGTCTGGACTTTGTACAATTCCAGCTTATTACTGATGTGTGTGTTTAGGCTTGCTCCAGCAGCAGGCAGCCAGGATGCTTGTTCACACCAGTGGAGCTTCTGTTCCCTGAGAGCCCTTTTCCACTGCCCACTCCTCCTGCTGTGAAATGCTCCATTTCTCACCAAGGAGCCAGTGGGAGGTTTGTGCTTAAATGAGGAAGCAGCTTCTGGGAACAGAGGTTTTTCCAACCTGGGGCTGCTGGTAGAGGCAGCTGGAGGTCACTGCCAGTTGGTGGCATTATGAGTTGCATTGTATGGGGATGCTCTTCCTGAAAGTGTGGCAAGGGGGAAAAAGGGGGAATGAAAAAACAAACTGGGTAAAGAGGTAGGGTAGAACAAGAATGTACTTTATGTAAAAGCTAGGAATTGAGCTGTCTTGCAACTGCCTGTGACAAAGAAATCTTGAAGTCTGTGGCTTTAGAAAGTTGTCTGTGAGAAGCAGATGCAAGGCTTTGGGGATATCTTTCACTGTTTGGCTTTTGGAAAGATCTAAAGTGACTTTTCTTTCTCTCTAGGAATAGGGCGACAAGCTGAGGAACTCACTGCTGAGCAAAATCGGCTTGCTGTGAAGTAAGAATTTAATTGTCCTGGTGATTAGTGTTTAGTTTCATCCAAAGAAGTTTAGGATTTGGGTTTATGTTTTTCTTTTCTTTTCTGGCCTGGTCATGAAAATGTTTCCTGCGTTTTCCCTGTCTATGATGAGCCAAAAGTCCTACCTGCTCTTTTCTCTTTGCTTGAGCAGTTTTGTTTTTGTAATGTTGCTGGTAGTGTCCTCCTTACACAAACATAACTTCTCTGCTATAGTCTGTATTTCTTCAGTCCAGGACTTGGGCCTTTATCACCCTGTGCTGGGTGATAAAGTAAAGCAGTGAATCAGTAAAGTACTTGGCAACAACTCATTGATTTTAAATATATACTCCACATGCAAGACTAGTCTTTGTTGAATCAACACTTGTCCATATAGCCTGCCTGAATATATTTTCTGGCTGTTCACTTTGTCCTGTCTGTGATGTTATTTTTCCTAGTATAATGCTCCTCTTCTGTCAGCAGATCACTACACAGTAAAAAGATCCAGTTTGGTTTGACTCTGACACTTCAAGTACTGCTTTTCTTTGCCATAATTTTTCTTTACTGTAGTGTTATTTTTCCTGTGTCACTCAGTATGTTAATACTCCTAGGTCTTCATGGTATTTGATTAGTCATAACTACATTTTACCATAAAGTGTTTAAGGCCAAGGAAATAATTTCCTTCATTTCCAAAGCAGAAGATTGAGTCATCAGGAAATCTGCCTATAAGCTTCTAAAAGTAAGAAGGGAGTAATTTCTTAAAAAGCAAAAATCCTGTAGAGAGACTTGTTTAAAACATAACTTTGTGTCTATTTTTATAGCTCACAGCATGATGTGTAACTGCACAGGGCCCTTGTGACCATATGACTAATTCTAGTCAAATTCTCACTGAACAGGCTTTTTTTTTTTTCCCCCCTAATACAGTAGATGAGCTCATAATAGAAAAGTACATGCCAATAGCTCAAGTGTCAGTGGCAGACAAGTAGTAACTGAAGAGTTTGAAATCCCCTTTGGTAATACAGCCTTTTGTCTTCCCTCCTGTTCTTGATCTGTTTTTGTTTCTCTCTCATCCTCTGTACATTCCTTCATGCATTGCTCATGTCTCCCCACCCATGTGCAGAATCTAAGTTGAAACTAATGACTTTAATTTTACTGTAGAGTTCAGAAGCCTAAATAACAGACTTAGATTTTTCAGAACAGAAAGATGAGCTTTACCCCAAATACTTTGCTGCATCTTTCTGTGAAATGCTTTCACTAGAGAGCATATCATTTGGGCACTGTCATCTACAATAACAAGCAGGGTGAATGCAGAAAATCTTGGCTAAGCTAACTGTTTATTCAAGCTAATTCTGCTTCAGAATAAAAGTAGGCAACAGCAAATGTTTAACTGTTGATTAGTTTTCCTGCTAGACATCTTATGTTTTGGTCTGAAGGAATTTTAAGTGGGTTTTGGTTTATGTGTGTCCATCTGTCTTGGATAGGAAAGTCATAAAGCACCGTGCCCTAGTTTCTGTTCCCATCTGGGAACTCCTCATTGACTTGGAGGGACTGTTAGCACATTTGTGGAGAGCACTGTGTATCTCAGTGCAGAATTTAGACATTGGTATTCTCTGCCACATAAACAAAGCAAACCAAACAATTTCCAAATTTACATTAGCAGAGAGAGACTTGTTCATCTTTCTTTTCCATCCTCCTGATCTGTAGCAAGGATCAGGGGATCTTCTTCATCTGATATAAACCCCTCCCCCCATGGATCTTGTGGGATATGTACTTGTAAAATGGAAATGATGAACGTGATGGACTCATCTTTGACTTTCATCTTCAGCTGTCTTTTATGCGTTTTTACTCCTTAGTTCCTTTTCCTGTTCATGATGCAATACAGTTAACTACTTCCTTTATTTGCACAGTAGGAGAGAGTGCGTCTTCATTCTCTTCCTCTGTCTCCCATCACATTTCCCATTTTTTCAAAAGGCTGAAGGGTGGGTGAAAGCTTCTCAGAGCCCTGAGAGTCCTGGTTTGCTCCCTGCTCTGTGGTTTGTGTAGCTAGGCAAGGTACTGCGTTGCACAGCTTGGTGAGACCAGCGTTACTCAGCATGTGGTCTGCCAGCTGTTGCTGGTCCTTGACATACTGTACAGATGTCCAAACAATTACCAGCTTCTACCTCCTGATATTGTTGGCCAAAATGCACAAGTCCATTTGTTTAAGAGTGGATATTTAAATTTAGGACTGTTTTTAACCAAGATGTTTCTGTAGATGAGAACTTTTCTAGATTAGATTTTTTTTTTCAGATCAATAGCATTCATTCATGTGCAGCTGAAGCACTTCCACATTACCCTTGCTCTGACTGCCATCTGCCAGACATCACTGGGACATAAGAGAGGCTGTTCTTCTTGTTCTCCAAAACAGATCTAGTGAGCTTTCAGCTGGGGAGAGGGTGGTGGGAGGGTTGGGCACTGAGGCAGACAGTACAACAAAAAGCATTCATGAAAGCCTTTTGCTGTGCTTTACCTATTTTTTTTTGTTTTGTTTTGTCATATGGATGATTTTCACAGGACAAGACCTTCTTTACTGGAGTATTTAAGCTATCTCCTCAATTTTATGAGCATCATAGCTGGGCCTTGCAGCAATTACAAGGATTATATAGCCTTCATTGAAGGGAGGCATGTGCACATGAAGCTATTAGAAGTGAACTGGAAGCAGAAGGGTTATGACAGACTTCCTGATCCTTCTCCAACTGTAAGTTCTAAAATGACAAAGATTTATTGCAAAGGGTAGGAGAATACAACTTTGTACATGATTCACATAATTAAAAACTTATCAAGAAAAGCCATTTTTGGATTATCTTCCCAGTAAATGTTACAGTGGGAACTTTTGGGTGGGGGTTTTTTTGTGTGTGAAGTGACTGCTGTTCTTATCACAGAGGCAGGCGTGAAAGGGTAGTTTCTTCCTCTTGAATTCCCTAACTGCCTTTGGCTTGCAAAAGGGGTCATTGGTTATTTAGTGTTCTTTGTGCAATGATGGGAATGGTCTGCAGGTTCTGACAGTGACAAGTTGCAGTTCAGCTCCCAACAGAAGAGGAAATGTCAGGGGGAATAAAAAAAGTCAAATTTCACCCATAATGGAGGAGATGTTAGAAGTACATGAACCACAGCTAATCAGAAACTGCAGCTTGTCCAGATACTTTGCAAGAGAATCTCATACTTTAAGATGACTTGGAGGTATTTTTTTACACACTGTTAACACTAATTTTTTTTTTTTTTTTTATATTAGGACCTTTTAAAAAAAATACCTTATTATGAGGCAGGATAACATAGACCCAGAATCCTCTCCCCTACCTTAAGGTGACACCCAGTGTGTATCCTTGTGTGCAGAATGTCTTCTCTGAAGTTACGTGCCTATACATACCTGATGCCTGTTGCACACTATTGTGCTTCTACTGATTTCAGTGACTTGTGACTTAGATTAGATCTGACTAAAATCAAAATAAGACCTGTATTGTGTTAGATGCAAGTCAGCAGAGAATAAAATTTTCATTGTAACCATTTAAAGATATTTGCACATGAATTTATTCCTGAATATGAAGAAGATATACAAAGAGGACTTGGGATCAAAAAATGCATTCTTGTTTCAATAGTATATTGCACCTTTATTAGTCTTTTGAGAACATAAGTCAATTTTTACCTGGTACCTAAGTGTCAGATTTAACTCTTTATGACTGTATGTCATGGTTTAACCCTAGCCAATGACTAGGCACCGTGCAGTCCCTTGCTCACTTCTTCCTTCCCCCTTATGGGATTAAGAGGAGAATTGAAAACAAGTAAAACTCATGGATTGACATAAGAACAGTTCAATAATTCACGTAACAATAAAATATTGCAGTAATAATGACAATATATGTAAAGAAGTGAACAGACAGTGAGATAAACCCCAAGAAAGACAAGTGGTGCACAATGCTGTTGGTCACCACCTACTGAACACTGCTCAGTCAGTGCCTCAGCAGCAATCTACTCCTCCCAGCCATCTCCCCTTAGTTCAGATACTGGGCATGACATCACAGAATCACAGAATGTTAGAAGTTGGAAGGGATCTTGAAAGATTATCTAGTCCAACCCCCCTGCCAGAGAATGATTCCACAGACCAGGTCACACAGAAGCACGTCCAGACGGGTTTTGAATATCTCTATAGCATCATATGGTATGGAATATCCCTTTGGTCAGTTGTGGTCAGCTGTCCTGGCTGTGTCCTCTCCTAACTTCTTGTACCCTTCCAGCCTTCTTGCTGGCAGGGCATAAGAAACTGGACTTAGTATAAGCACTGCTTAGCAACAGCTAAAAACATCGATGTGTTATCACCACTATTGTCATTCTAAATCCGAAACACAGCACTGCACCAGCTATTAGGAAAAAAATTAACTATATCCCAGCCAAAACCAGGATGCAGTATCAAAGAGAGTTTACTCCTGATGTGTATTTGAAATCGAGCTTCTGACTACTGACTTGATTGTCTATAATATTAGTATATAGAATGTTAGGAGTAGTAACAGAAAACAGCATGGCATAGCTGATACTCTACTTGGGCGGGTATGCCTGCTGTATGAGATGTATGCATTTTACACAAGTGGTTTTTAGCAAGACCTTTGGGTGGTAGCTGTGCAATAAGGCCTTCTATTGTACTGAATACCAATGGTTTTGGCTTCCAGAAGGAATCCAGTCTTTATTTCCAGGAGATGACAGTTCATATAGGAAAGATTTCTCCTTTCCTTAGTAGGGTTTGAGGTGTTGTTTGGGTTTTGATTTTTTTTGTTTGGTTGGTTTTGGTTCCCACCCCAATTTTTAGGTCCTTTGCTAACTGCTGTAGGGGCCTCTTGTGAAATTCATCATCAATTTTGACTTCTAATTGTCCTTTGTACTTACCTATAGGTAGTTTAGTGAAACAAATTAAACCAAAGCTATGACTGTTGCCTTTGTTACCTCTTCTAAATTAATTATTATCCACTTTGTCATTACTGACTTTATTAGTTTTTGAAGTGCATTGTTTTTTTGTGTCAAGAGTACTGCCTTTTTTTTTTTTTTTCTCTTAAGCAAATATTCCTAATGAGTGTTTCATTGTTCTTTGTGCTTTTTAGGCAGCAGTGATGTACAAGCTGTGTATCACACTAGTATCTCTCGTTTTATTCTTGACACTTACCAAGAACTTTCCTATGGCATATATTATTGATAATGAATTTCTTGATAAAACACCCTTCTTGTCAAGACTTGGTTACCTGTATGTAGTAACACAGGCAGCAAAACCAAAGTATTACTTTGCGTGGACCTTAGGTAAGTCTGGCTACATCACTTATTTTCGTGATAAAATAAGTGGAGAGTGTCTGAAACATTGCAGGGGGGAGGGAGGAAATTAGTTCCTAGACCTGTAGCTCCCATGGGAGATGTGCTCATGTTCCTGTCAGCAGTGGACTCTGCTGAAGTAGAAAGATGTCAAAAGTTTTGAAGAACATATATAACATCTCTTCTAGCTTGTCTGACATCCCCTACCTCTGCAACCAAATCTGCTTTTCACCTTTTGGTTCATAAATTCAATGTGCTGGTTACTTCTTACATAAAACTTTGAATTATTGGGGGGAGTGTGGAATTGAGGAGAAGGTTCATAATTTGCCACTTAGCAGTGAAGCTGGGAGGTTAAAATTGGTCATGCTGACCCAGGTTTTATGAGTTAGTTACAGGGCAAACAGACCATCTTTAGCATACGCATCTGTATCAGAAAGCTTGTTGGGGGGCTGAAGTTAGGCTTTACCTCTGAGGCACATGTGATGCTGTACAAACGTTAGGTTTGAGCAGTCAGGAGAGAGGATTGGAGAGCCGTGGGGAGAAGGTGGAGAATGGAGGATACGATGGAAAGGAGCCAAAATCTTTTCAAGGAAAAGGAGAAGAGGAAAAGGGCTTATTAAAGAAAGAGAAAAGCAAATTTATTTTATTAGGAGCCAGCTAGACTGGTGATCAAAATTGTCTTTTTGTATTTTACCTTCTTCCTTTTAGAAAAGACATTTCCCATCTGTGTGTGAGGAGTCAGATCCTTCTATGATTGAGAGACTGAACTTTTTTGATGGTATTACAAGACTTTGTGTACAGGGAAGATCCTGAAAGCCCAGCCAGCAATGCATACACCTGAAACTGAGAAGAGTGTCATTGAGATGGGCTGGAAAGAGCCAGGGAAAGTCATTGCAAGTCCGTAATTACACTGCTGGGAATAAAACTGACAGATCGAGGGAAGACAGCCAGGCCTGGCATGTGTGGGATGGGAAAGGCTTTGGGATAAAGAATGGCTTGCTCAGAAGCTTATTTTTGTGAGATCCAGTGTTAAAGTCTTGCCTTCGTGTTTTCTGGCCTTATAGTTAACTAAAAGTCCATTATCAAAGAGATAAACTGGACTTGGATTTTGGACATGATTAAGCCGTAGAGGCTGTAGAAATGTCTTACAAATGAGGGGATTTGGGAAAAGCAGGCATTGCATACTGGAGGATGAGGCCTGTATTATTCACATTGCAAATCCAGGCAGCAGGACAGATCCTTTGGCTGTTTTGTTCCTGGTGCCATGGCCCAGAGCATTACAAAAGCGCCTGCTGAAACCACCCCAATAAGCGCTTCCTGTCCTCAGCAAAGGACAGTTACCCCAGTCGCCCCACTGTGTAGGGGCCACACAGATTCAGATCCATGGATTTCCAGATCCATGGAAAGGTGGAAAATTCAGCTTCTCGATGCATTAGCAATAATCATGGGAATGGGGCTACAGACCTAACTCAGAACTGTCAATGGAACCGATTTGGGACTGAGCGGCTGCATTGAAGGAGCAGTGAAAGTGATGCTCCAGAGCTGTTCAAGTCAGCAGGGAGATGCCTGCTGGGCTTTGCTGAGGTTGGGGCATCATGAGCAGTTCAAGGGTGCACAATTGCTTCACACCTTGCTCTGCAGACACCAGCTTGGGAAATGAGAGGCTGATGGGTCTGCTGTATTATGCCCCTGGATTTTTGGTTTCTTGCTTTTGGCAAAGAAACACCAAGCAGTCCCTGCCACCCTTGGAGCAGCAAGAAGGAGCAAATTCAGAAGTCCCCCCACTTTGGGTTGACTATTAGGCACAGCTCCAGTCTCTGCAATCAGGCAGGGTCCTTATGGGCCTCGCAGCTCATTACTGTTTTCATAGCAAGACAATGGCAAGCCATAAGGTAAATATAATTTTGGACAGGGTTGTTAGGTTTTTTTAAAGGTATTTTTGTTGGTTTTTTTTGTTTTTGTTTGTTTGTTTGGGTTTTTAAATAGGAGGAGAATTAAAAACTTGGAGACCTTTCTTTCTATCAGTAAAACCTAGCTCATACAGTAAAGTGGAAAATAAAAAGGAAAGTGCCTTACACTTAATGCTTTTAACTAGGTTCTCTCCCTAGTTTTGTGCTTTGTGATTCCTCCATGAGCTTGTGCATGTACTCATAGCACTTAGAAAGCAAAAATCAGTTTTCTTTCTTGGGAGAGAAATGCTGACCTTCTTACAGTGTAACTTAACCAGGCTTGTATTTTGTAAACGATCTAGAAGGAAAAGCCTTACCTGTATTTTTCCTTTTCTCTTTCTTCCAATAATCCTTGGTGTTGGCTGCAGCTAGTTCTCCAGAGGTAATGAATCCCTCCTGTTTTCTTAGTACAGTGAGAGGGTTTCTGGCAGGAATGTATTAAAAGCAGGATCTTGAGATGCAGTGATGAGATGGCTCCCAGGCAAGGCTGAGATGGGAGGCAGCCGACCAGAGCTCTGGAAAGGAGCGAGAGTGCAGCATGTGAAATGCCTACCCTTACCCAAGCTTTTATTTGCACTTAAAGTAGCTAAGTCTGTAGTTGAAGTTACTTGGTATTTGACTTGTAAAGATGGTGAGGTACTTAGGGAAGCACTGAGCAACAGGATTAGCAGAAGGCTTTGCCTGTGGGAGTCTAAATGCAAGTCTTAATTAAAACAACCATATTGTCTTTGAGCCACTAGAGTTTTTCTGAATTCTGGGAAGTGCTGTGACATCCAGGTACCCTTTTGAGCAAAATGCTAATTCATTTTATGGCAGCTCTTCTATATCTGTCTCATATGGATAATAAAGGCAAAATAATGGGAAGAGTAATTTCTATCCATTGTTTTTATGTTTTTATTTTATTTTTTCTGTCCAAGGAGTAGCTAGTCTTTCTTCTTGAGGAAATGACTCTTGTGTTGCCTTATAGCAATGCTCCTTTGCCAAAAGGAAGCTTGTCTTTGGAAGAGAGGAGGCTAATTGCTACAAAGCTGGCTTGAATGTGTATTTGATTCCATACTGACTTGTAAGAAAATATGGCTCCTTCAGCAGTCTGATCTGACCTGGTTTGCTTTGATATTGCAGCAGATGCAGTCAACAATGCAGCTGGCTATGGATTCAGTGGAGTTGATGAGAGGGGCACTTTCCGCTGGGACCTGTTGTCCAATTTAAATATCTGGAATATTGAGGTGAGTTAAAGAAGTGGCTGCATTGGCATAATTATAGCGAAATGGGGAGAAACATTTGTTGGAAGAAAAATAAGACCATACTGGTAGACTACCCTCTTTAATGTGGAGAAGTTTTGTGGTTTATCTGTTGGGCAGATAATAAAAAGCATCTGTCACGCAGCCTTCATCACGCTCTGTATTCAGGTTGCATTTCTAAATAGTTTATAGAGGGCTAATAAATGATTAATCAGATGTTTAATAAATGAGCAGTCAATTACTGTAGATTGTGGCTGAGTTCAGTGGGTCAATAAATTGCTAACAGCTATGATTCTTCACCATCTGTGGTGGATTATGTTTATTTCCTTCTACCAGTCTTCCACTTTTGTAACCCAGTTGAGATGGGTGGTAGTAGTGACTGAAGCCACCACAACACTTGCAAGGGTCGGGTCCCTGCACATGCCTGGAATGCCTCTTGTAAGTGGAGAAAAGCAAGGTTGGGAAAGAAAACTGGTACAAACTAAGCAACCTGAATGAGATCAGACAGGGCCACATAGAGCTTAGGTGGCTGTTGATCTAGAGCTCCACCCAGCAAACCACATTTTTTCTCAAAACATCTGTTGCATTTCATGTGACTTCAGTATACTTTTAATATCCATTAGTCTTTTGTAGCTATTTATGTTTGTTTCTCTAATGCAAAACATAACCAATGTAATTTGTTTGCCCTGAAGATATTTTGTGAATGTCAGTGGGATGTGAAAATGTTTACACAACTGAGATTGCTTTCTAAAGGCTTCTTTTCTTTAGAAATAGGAGGAGCTTCCCCCTGTCATTCTGTAGTTATGATTTTAAAAGGAAAAGCAGATGAAAACAAGTTGACTGCTTTGTTACTGAATGGTCTGTGACTGAGTGTGCTGTAATAGCTCTTCACAAAACTGAAAGAGCCCCTGTAATTCTTCACTGAAAGATGCCAAAGCTGGAAGTTCTCTCCTTCTCAACATCCTTTCTCTTGTCTTATTTTTTTTAGCTGTAATTAATCCTCAGTATACTTCTTTCCTTGATCAGTACAGAATATACAGCCCAGAAATGCCTTATACTTCTTGATAGTGGCAGCACACCAGATCTCACTCTGAGATCTTGATTCAAGTTTGAGGCAGGAGAAGATTCCTGTCTTGATGGGCTGAGGTAGTCCCTACTCAAAAAAGGCAAGCAAAGTGCAGGCAATGCTTTTTAGTCAAGCCAAATTAAGGAAGTGGGAGCCTTTGCTCCTCTGTACACACTGAACTGTAAGGCCTCTCAAAACCTTATTTCCTTTACTGGTCACATGGGCAACAGAGATCAGAGTGGAGAAGCTTACAGAGACTATTACTTTGGGTAACCCTTGGTCATCTGTCACTTTATGCACCAACAGTTCTGGGAGTTGAAGTTTCAGAGTGGTTGTACAGTGTGTTTTCAGCAGGCATAGCCACCTGCCTATGTAAAACTGCTTAAGAGTTGAGAACTTGAGTGCTAAATGTGGCTAAGAAATTACCTTATCTGTAGTAAAGATAAACACATGGCAGGAGTTATGAGGGCATTAAAATGTTATGGGGGCTAAACACATGGGACACTTGAAAGCCTTGATAGCTTGAGTATTTTGGCAGCCAGTGACTCCTTTCTGTCTTGGTAATAAAACAGGGGAACTTTGAGGCCAAGAGAGACTAACAATATTAGTTGGAAGAGAAATGATATTTTCCTTGGCTTCTCTTGGTGCAGTAATGCTATTAAAAATGTGGCAGTACTGCATTGGGAATTGCTAATCATTATAACTCCTTAAAAACAGAGGATGAAGTGCCAGCCTTCAGGCTTGTGTGTGGAAGTGCAAAAATATCTGCATATTCCCCTTGGCAACCTTTACCTTTAACACATCTTTTCAGTCTTCCCTTGCCTTCAGCTTATGTGGGAAAATAATGTGGTGTCACTGAATCATGTCCCTGCTTGGGGAGGACATCTTCTGAGGTTTCAGTCAGCAGGCAAGGAACAAGAGGGGGTGTGGATGGAGAACCACCAGAGAGGTGAAGTTTACCAGGATTAGGGGAACTGGTGCTGGACAGAGTCTAGCAGTCCCCTAAAGCTAGGGGAACTGGTGCTGTGAAGAGGTACAGGTGGTTCTCCCGGGACCCTGGAGTCCACTCTGGTTTTTAAAGCTGAGAATTGGCTTCTAAATTTAGTCCTAAAATTTTCTGGGTTTTTCAGTCTTCTTTCTTCCTTCTCCAAATAATAATGCATTTCTTTTGGGTTTTACAGCACTTTTTTTTTTTTTTTTTTTTTTTTAATAACTTTACCCAGACTGAGTAATAGGTGGCAAGATATCTCTTCAAAAAATGAAGCTGTTGATGAACTGAAGGCCAGACATTTAAAAAAAGAAAGCTTGTCAGATTTCCTGTAATTTGAAAAATAACCAAACATTGTATTTAATTTTACAACACAAAGTAAGATTTTTACAGCAAGTGCCAAATGTTAGCAGAGAACAATCAGACTGGTTAATGTCCCTCCCAAAACATGTTAGAGTAAGGATGAACTGTTGCATAGTTTTCACAACAGTTAGCTACTAGAATTAACATTTTCCATGTATCTCCTCTCAAATTTAAAATGCAAGTATTATTTCACAGATTTCAGTGCTAACATTTCATGTGGATTTTTTTCTTAGACTGCAACAAGTTTTAAGATGTACATTGAAAACTGGAACATTCAGACAGCTGCCTGGCTAAAACGGTAAGAGGAATGAAACAGTAACATGCTTGTGAGACCCAAAAAACTCCAGACAGCCTGGAAAAACGCTGACTGGTGAATCTCATAAATGTGTAGCTTGTTCTTCCTTTGTTTCCTGTGTCTGTAACAGCTGGTGGAATACAAGGGTATTTGGTGCTGTAAAGTTTTATTGCTGCAAATGTAAAATGTCCCTATTTTATATATGAGCAGCAAAGCCATAAATGAACTTTAGATCTTCCATAATAAAAGTAATAGCATTTTAATGACATGTTTTAGGCTGCTGTTTGTCTCTGTTATTCTTGCAGTGCTGTTTCACGTTGCTATGTTTTGTCTCCCATTTGTATTCACTGGAGGTGAGCCTTGCTGTGTCACTGGGATCTGGTTCAGTTAGAGACAGGTAGAAATCTTCAGAGTCCCAGTCTAGTCTGGTGTGGATGTTACCGGAAGATGCTTGCCAGGGAGTCCTTGGTTGTGATACGGAGAAGAGATGACTTATAGCACTGTGAAGATCTGATTTTAACCCATGACTGTTAAACATATAAATACTAGCATAAGTCCAAGTTTTGTAGATTGAAATGTCTCCTTTTACTCCTTGCACTTTTTGGCATGATTAATGCTCAGTGCACATACAGCCAATGTGGTTTCTGGAGTGCAGGCACAGATTTATTGTAGTTACCATAACTATTTTTGTTGTTAAATATACACAACTTAAAAGTCAATGTCTACTATATTTCATGATTCAAATGATGTTCCTGATAAGAGATGCATTATCTTGACTTGTTTCTTTGGAACACAGCATTTAAGTTAAGCCACAGACAGCGAGTTGGTGTGTTCTTGAACTGGTATCATTCACTTGCATCTTTGGAGTAATATTTTTGTGCTACTGAATTTAGCAGGATTTACCTGCTTTGCAATAGCTTATGACACTTCCTGTTGTCCTCTACCAGAAGACAGTGCTTAAAAACATGTCCCTTCACCAGAGAAGGATGGGGTCATGTCTTGTCCTTCCACGCAGTCTTGATCAGCCATCATAGGTTTTGAAGGGTGGTTTGTGGTTCCAGATAGAGATATAAAGGTGAAAGAGAAGTCTTGCCTACTTTTGCCCCATTATTTATTTAAATGCTGTGAGCAGTGGGAATATTAGTACAGGCACTCTTTGGATACTTGGGCATAAAAGCATACTCCCTCTTTCCACCTAATCCTCCATCTAAGTGAAAGGAGAGTGTCTCATGCCCTAGCCTGCAGCATAGTCAAGATAAGGCCATTAAGAAAACAGAATAAGATCTTCAAGCAGAGAAACATTTGAAGTGCAATGTCCAGTTGTATTCAGATTCTCGTTTTTATCTTTGCAGAGTTTGCTATGACAGAGCTCCCTGGTACCCTACAGCTTTAACATTTGTCCTGTCGGCCCTGTGGCATGGTATCTATCCTGGATATTATTTTACCTTTCTCACTGGAATCCTTATCACACTCGCAGCCAGAGCAGTATGTACCTTTCATTGTTCTCTTCTAAGTCCCATGCTAGGTACTATCCAGCTGACAACTGCAGGGTCTACAGTCAAGCAGCTTGTCCCTGTTGTGAGCCCTTTTTCATGCCTTTGCAGAGTCAATGTTATCTGAAACTTTGATCTGTATTGGTGCAAATTACAGAGTACCTCCAGCTGTTAGAACCAGCACCAATTCTGCACATGCTGCAATGTTAGCATTGGCTGTCAGATGAAAGAAGCATTGCTTGGGAATGTAGATGTGGTAGTGCCACTGACTATGTCCATGCAGTCAGATTAGCTTGAGAGTCAAAGTTAAACCTGAGTCCAGATTTCTGCTAGGTCACGTTACATATATGCTGGTGTGTAATCAGCTCTGGGTGGAATCTTTCACAAGAAGCTGTTATGGGTTGAGCACCAGTCCAAACTTGAACTCTTTCACATGGATCCAACTAATGCAGAAAACTGGTCTCTGTGTTTGTGGGCCTCATTCTGGGTAGAGTTATCAAAGACAAAACAGGTTTTGTGTGTCACTGTTAAATTTATCACTCCTGATCTTTCAGGCTGAACCAGCCAGTTGTGCAGGGCTAGAAAACACCGCTTCTTCCTTTTGAATTGACTGTGGATAAATAACCAGGTCAATTCAAAAGGTGGATGAAACTAGTGGCCAGTATTAACCACTGTGGGTAGAGCAGGCTGCTGAACACACAGTCCTAGCATGTGCTTTGCTTCTCATTTATGAGGATTTCATAGATACAAGGCTAAACCAAAATCTCCAGGCAACAGCACATGCTTGCAGGTATAAACATGTATTTGTTCATTTAAAGTGACTTTGTTTCACCATTGATAACCAGTAATAGAACAAAACCAGGACGGACGAAGACCAAATTGCAACAACTACCCTCCCCAAAGGTACTGTGCCAGATACCCAGAATGAGAGTCTGCTCCCATGATGACAGAAGGAAATTGGGAGACACTGCTCTGTTTGCTGCTCTTTGACTGTGAGATCTTGAATATGCCAGTCAATACACTTCTGCCTTCCTACTCTCAGCTTTCCAACTAGCATATAAACCTTTCTGTAATACTAATGCTGATGATTAGTATCAGGAGATACTAATCTAAGGGGAGAGCCATGCACTACAGTGTGGCCACATGACTTTGCCTAAGAAATGAATTTATATAATTTTCTGTTTACTTTTCCCTGACCTGCAGATAAGAAACAATTGCAGACATTACTTCCTCTCATCAGTGCCTCTCAAGATAGCCTATGACGTTGTGACCTGGGTTGTCACTCAACTGGCTGTGTGCTATACAGTTGCACCATTTGTTATGCTGGCTGTTGAGCCCACGATTAAGTTTTACAAGTAAGTTCTCTCCCCAAAAGGACAGGCTGTTGTTAAATAACCCAAACCACACTGAAAGGCAGTGTGTGAAAGGAGTTCAAACAGGATGCTTAATGTGTGAGGGGTGACTTTTGCACTCCTGTAACTTAATGAGATAATACTCGTGCAAAGGCAGAGCACATCACAGAATCATTATGGTTGGAAAAGACCTCTGAGATTGAGTCCAACTGTCCACCCAATGCTACCATGCTCACCACTAAACTACGTCCCCGAGCACCATATCTGCATGTTTTTTGAACACTTCCAGGGATGGTGATTCCACCACCTCCCTGGGGAGCCTTTTCCAATGCCTGATAAACTTATCAGTGAAGAAATTCATCCTAATATCTAATCTGAACCTCACCTGGCACAACTTGACCCTGTATGACTTTTCATAAACTCAGTTCCCTTGTTAGAAACAGTTGTCTCAACCATTAACAATGGCCAAGTCTGGGGAGGTTAGGAGTAACTTCAGTTGGCAGTAGGAAGGGCTTGATAATCTTGGAGGTCTTTTCCAACCATAAGAGTTCTGTGACTCTAATTCAAAGGACTGGATGAGAAAGGACAAGGTTTCCAGCTACCAAATGTGTATAACAGATGTTGACTGGTCAGCAGGGGACAAGCAGGGTCTCTGGCAGAGCATACTTCTTGAAATAAGTATGCTTTTCTTTTTGAGTGCTTCCATAAGAAGTGAGTACTTCCCTAAATTCCTTATAGGAAAACACTGGTGTTGTAGAGCATGTTGAATTTACTCTAATAAAAATAATTTGAAATGAAGAAATTGAGAAAATAATTTGAAAAGGGAGACTAGACTGCATTGCTTTTCTTTTATTCTACAGTGAACAGTCAATGTATTGTAACAGGTTTTGGGTAAGAAGAGAATTCCCTCCTCTAGTCTAAAAGATGTAAAACTGGTAGTCAAGATAGCTGCTGTCAGTAAGTCTGTTTGAAGAGGGTTGAATTTTGACATTTTCTGTTTCTGTTTCTTAAAATGTTTGATTGCAACCCAGAAAACGTAACAAAAATTACTCCCAAATCTATCTAAGTTTCATTCCTTAGTATTTGTTGCCCTAGTGACTCTGAACATAGTAAACATTTAAATTTGGAGACTGTTAAGCAGGAAAACTGTAGGCCTTTGGATCAGGTCTTAAGCACCTTACAAGGTTATCAAGAGCTATGTTAAGAAGCGTAAATGAGACCATAGAAAGGTGCACCTCTGTTGTTAAGAGGTAGACCATACCACTCCCAAATGTCATTCCATCCAAGCTGCTGGAGCCTCATGTAATTGCTTTAAGAATTTTTATTTGTTTGCTCTTATGTATACTGAATTATTTTAAATGCAAATATTTGATATTTAATAAGATATCAAAGGAAGATATCACTGAGTAGTTGCCTTCAAAAACACAGCCCTTCTGTAAACATCATCACCTGACCTCCCCCAGTTAAAGTTGAATGTTTTGATTTATTTCAGATCTTCATGCTTGGAATGATATTTTTTTCTGTCCCATTACCTTGTGCAAGTTTCATGTCCTCAGCACAAAGGATATTTTTTCAGAATGTAACTTTATATACTCTAATATTAAGAGAGAGATGGACTGAGCAAGCTTGGGGTTGACTTACCTGGGTTTATCTGAACTGTCGGACTTGGGATTTTGGAGTTTGCAGATTGATTTCTTGCCTCATTAACATCCACAGCAACATTTTCATTGATGCCAGCAGACACCACACGTGTAGGCTGTGTGAAATTCAAGGATGTGTTTCTGTGCTTTCTAGGTCAGGTTCATACTGCCTGCATTCATCCCTTAGCACTAAATTCTGCCATGGACTTAGCGAGGTTGTACAATTCATTTTATTACCAACCAAACTATAATATTCTTTCTCTTTTGTTCCCAGGTCTATGTATTTTCACATGCACATTCTAAGCATCCTGGTGTTGCTCGTGTTACCAATCAGACCTCAAGCACTCTCCATAAGAAAGCCTCAGAATCAGACCATGCAGAACTCTGTTGAAAGCAAAGACAAATGATGCCTCCAAAGAAAATTACCAGCTTTGGGAAACAGAACTATTGTATTGGAAACAAAGTAGTAGTAAAAATGGGTGGGATGAGGATCGAAGTACAAGACAAGTGGCATTTTGATTGGTTATCTTAAAATCTTACTGGACAGGGCAGAAAAGAGCCTGAATGACTGTATTTCAAATGACTCGAGTTAGAGATTCCGCATGCAAAGTTTACAGGCTTATGGGGCATTTTGATTTTTTAATAAATATTTTTATGAAGTGTTTTTATATATTTAAACTTTTTTTTTCACACAGAGAGGCATTTTTGCTCTTTTACAGAAATATGCAATTATTAATCAATAATCTTATGAGTAGAGGGACAGGAGGCAGCTAGGGAAGCATTAGAGCAGCTGCCTGATAGCCTGGTGCTGTGGGCAGCTGGCAGGGGAAGCTTTTAATCTCTTGGTTATGAAGAGAAATGGTGCAAGTAGGAAACTATGGACATGGGATTGCTTAAAGTGCTGGTGCTGGCTTCTGCCCAGCAGGCAGAAGAGGGAGCAGAGCTTTCCGTGGCAATCCCCAGAGCAGGGACTGCCGCCTGAGCTTGGCAGCAAAGGGTATTTCACATCCTTCTACATGATGGCTGCTCGTAATGAGGGCAAGACAAGTCCCTTGAGAATAGGTGTCTGGGAGCACTGGCAACTGGCTAAGCCAAAATTTAAAGTCAAAACAAAAGGGAAGGGGGAGGGAGGCAACCCAACCTAGAGTAAATGATGGGACATAGCCCCTGTGATCTCTAGAGTTGTGCCTCTCTAATGACACAGCTGGTGCCATTGCTGCATCAGCCTTATTTTGCAGTTTTAGCATGATGCAGCACTTCTATTTTGGTATCAAAATAACTGAGGACAGTGCAAGTTTAGCATTTTAAAGCTCACAGTTATGGGTTAAATCTGAAAAAGGTTTGTAATAGAACAGACTGGTATTCAAAAGCATCCTGTCTTATGGAGGGGTTATTTTCCAGCAGGATAACACTAACATGAAACTTGAACAGTAATTATCACAGTCATAATAAATCATTCTCTCCAAAATATTGTGATGTGATATCATCATCACAAAAGTCTGAGTCCTATGATCTTGGCATGTGACATAGCCTGTTGATGCAAGTTTCTCAGCTTGTAAAGTCTTTGGCTTACAGAGAAGTTTTGAGGCATAGTTTCTAAAAGCTTGTTGAGCACTGAGATAACCTGCTACAAAATGCTATGTTAGAGGGTTTTTATTTCATGTTTTTAAAAATCCGCTTTCCCCAATAACAGAAGTTGGCACAACACATTAAAAGGAACTAAACAATTTTTTAAAATTACTTGTTTTCCAGGAATGTTTTTATCAGGATATTGTAGAAGCAATTCCCTCCTTGAAATCTTAGTATTCATTTATGATCATTTAACTGATGTGTGATTAAGCAAAGAATCTACTGTTTATTGCATTATGATTGTTGTGTCAGTTTAAAATTTTTGCAGAATCCAAATGTTTTGGGAGGAAACAAATGGGTGAAACTACTTCTTTGGTTTTTTTCCCTAAAAGAAATTATTTTTACTTTTTCTTTTCTCTGGTGGGAAGTTTTTGTCCTCTGACCACCTCACGATTTAGAGCATAGTTCATGGAAGAGTTTATTTGGTAATTTATTTTGAAGGTGAAATGAGATTAAAAGGCTGATCTAAATAAACAAATTGCTCTGTGTCACTTACTGCCTGACATTATTAGTCACAAATATCTAGTGTGAAAATGACTGAGTTGGTGTGAGATCCCTCACACTTGTGAGGGGAGATCTTCAGCACTGATGGATTTTACAGAGCAGCTGAGCTTTACATCCCGGTCTGCTGAAATGCAGACAAGATGACCTGTGTTCGTTTTCATGGCACCTTTATCCTTAACTTGGGTGGTCTCTGTCTTCATAAGTGTGTTCCTGGCATCATCTCTCTTATTCCTCTCTTTGTACTCCTGGTGAGGCTGCACCTTGAATACTGTTTGGAGTTTTGGGCCCTTCACAAGAAGGACCTTGAGCTGCTGGAATATGCCCAAAGAAAGGTAATGAAACTGGTGAAGGGTTTAGAGAGGAACTCTTATTCAGAGAAGCTGAGGGAGCTGGCATTGTTTAGCTTGGAGAAGGAGGCTCAAGGTAGACCTCCTCACTCTCTACAACTACCTGAAAGGAGGTCATAACAGGGTGGGTCAGTCTCTTCTCCCAAGTAACAAGCGATAGGACAAGAGGAAACAAGTTGTACCATGAAAGGTATAGGTTGGATATTAGGAACATTTCTTCACCAAAAGGGTTCCTAAGCCCTGGAACAGGCTGCTCAAGGAAGTGTTTGAGTCACCATCTCTGGAGGTGTTTTAAAAAAAAAAAATGTAGATGTGGTGCTTAGGGACATGGTTTAGTGGTGAACTGGCAGTGCTGGGTTAATGGTTGGACTTGATGATCTTAAAGGTCTCTTCCAACTAAAATCATTCTATGATTCTTGTGGTATCACTCTCCATTGCATCTTCAGCTTCTACTGTTTCCCTTGAGATCTGGAATTACCACCCCTGTTTCTTGCAAGAGGCAACGAGGGTGTATCCCCAGGGAGGATGGGGGCTTGGGTGCTTCTGGCCATCGGATCCTGTGGGCTGAAGCCAGTCTGAGTTTACTTCCCAGAAGCTGGAATGAATTACTATGAGTTCTGGTAGAGCCAGCATAATGCACATCAATTCTGGGCTCAGCAAGCCTGCAGAAGGCAAATGTTTCCATGAGGTTGGCTTTAGCACCTGCTTTGGAAAATAAATACAGTCAAAGAGTGTTGTGGGTTTGTAGCTGCTGCTTTGTGCCCTGAGATCTGCCTGTACAGCCTGTGCCCTGGTCTGCAGCCCTTCCCAAACAGCGCATTCAAGAGAGGTCAGATATTATCAGTGAGGTTTCTTTTCTAGTGTTCCACAGAAGTGGAGCGTGCTAAACTCTAATGCTATCAATACTTATTGTAGCTTCAGCTTCTACAATGTGATGAATTAATCAGGGCTAGTGAGCAAACTGTTATTCTCCTGTCTTGTCAGCCTGAACCTCTCCTTGAAAACAGGAACCTTATGCTTCGACGAGAACTGGTCATGTGGATTTAATACCATACATGAATTAAAATTGAAATGGTCTTTTTGAAATGTTGCATTTGCAAAGAAACTTGCTGGTTGACTTAGCCTTAAACCTGTTATTAAAAAAAGGAAATTATCTAAAATCTTTGCTGCACTGTGTTACTGTGGAGCTTACTAAGGCAGCTTACCTAGCCAAACATGGCAGTCCTGCAAAGCTAACACAGAGTGGATTTAAATCACTGTAAAATACTCCTTTGAAAAAAGGCTGATAGCTTTGGTACTACCTTTCTCAGTCCACTGTAGAGTCTTCCTCTTCTTTTCTCCTTCTTCAGGGAGAGAAAACTTGGTTTTATAAGAAGACTGCAAAAAGCCGCTACTGTTTGGAGACTCTTGTTAGTAGCATGCATCTACTTTGCACAAGAGCATATACCTCTTAAGAGCCAAAGAAGAAATTCAGGTTATAAAAGTGTGATGTTGGGAACTTAAGTACTGGGCTTGCTTTACTTGGTCTCTACTTAGAATACTATAATTTGAGAGTGTGCTTCAGTGATTAAAATATATGATTATGATTACCAACATGTTATTAGTTTCTAATCCCTGTCCAGGTTCCTTGTGCTATGAAAAGCTTAGGATCCAAAGTGTCTAGAGAGATTCTGAAGACAAAAGCAATCTTCACGATTTGTAAGAGAAAAGTACAGGACTATCAGACAGAAATGGAAAAGGCAGATTGTACTGGTTTGAAAAAGGTTATATTTTAAATATAGGATTACCAAAAAGACACCATCACCCCCTAGGATTGAAGGCAAATTCTAGCTGCTGCTTTTCAGGATGTTTGGCTGCATTAAAACTACAGTAGAAGTAGAGAAGCATGCAAGAGCGAGGACTCAGTGAAGACTAATGAATAAAGCTTTGTTTCAGCTTCACTCTGGGTCTGGTATTTAAAGAATCATAGAATAATAGAATCACCAGAGTTGGAAGGGACCGTAAAGATTGTCTAGTTCCAACCCCCCTGCCTGGCAGGGACACCATCCACTACATCAGGTTGCCCAGAGCCCCATTCAACTTTGTCTTAAAAGCTTCCAGGGATGAGGCTTCCACAACCTCTCTGAGCAACCTGTTCCACTGTCTCACCCCTCTCATGGTGAAGAACTTCCTCCTAATATCTAATCTAAATCTACCCTCCTCTAGCTTACACCCATTTCCCCTGGTTCTATCACTGTCTGACCTCCTGAAAAGTCCCTCCCCAGCTTTCTTGTAGGCCCCCTTCAGATACTGGAAGGCCACAATAAGGTCTCCTCAAAGCCTTCTCTTCTGCAGACTGAACAACCTCAACTGTCTGTCCTCGTAGGAGAGGTGCTCCAGTCCTCTGATCATTCTCATGGCCCTTCTCTGGACTTGCTCCAGCACTTCCACATCCCTCTTGTAATAGGGGCTCCAGAAGTGGATGCAATATTTCAGGTGGGGTCTCATGAGAACAGAGTAGAGGGGGAGAATCACCTCCCTTGACCTGCTGGCCACACTTCTCTTGAAGCAGCCTAGTATATGGTTGGCCTTCTGGGCTGCAAGCGCACACTGGCGGCTCATGTTGAGCTTCTCATCCACCAACACCCCCAAGTCTCTTTCTGCAGGGCTGCTCTTAAGTCAATCCTCACCCAGCCTGTATCGGTGCTTGGGAGTGCCCCGACCCAGATGCAGGACCTTGCACTTGGTAAGAAGTAACAGCTTTGTGATTTCCTCAGTGGCCTGGAAGCTGTGAAGTACTTTCCTTTACTGTCCTGTAAGCTGTCTCCTTCCTTGACTACATTCTTGCGTGTCCCTCTCCCCTTGGAGCATACCAAGCAATGGAGGGAGCACAAAAGTGGGAGGATGCGGTGGGCAGATATTTTTCCTCCCTTTTTTGGCTGCTTTGTTTTGCTTGCATACACTGCACATAGCTGGGATTTTTGCATCACTTTAAATGAGGTAAGCAACTGGGAAAGCCACAGATTTTTACTCTGTTGGAAAGTGTTTGCATAAACCTGCACTTGCCTCTCTGTTAGCACATGTAGAAGCTGGATCAGCAAACTAGATCTGGATCCTTTCTTTTCAGGTTGAAATCCCAACACCCAATGAAGTCCAATGGTAAAATTGTTACCAGTGTGGTCAGTGTTTCTGGTATTTAAAGCCTTTATCTCCTTATCTTCTAGAGGCTGCAGTAGTAAAAGCAATAAATGGAAACTTGTCTTTGACATTTAAGAGTGTGTTAAAGGGAATGCCTATAGCCTGCATGTTGTGAACAAAGGGAAGAGCATGTCTCTCCTCATCTTTGCGCAAGACAAAGTGATATGGATGGCTGCATATTGAACTATCAAATATCCTTTGAGGTACCATTCTCTTTCCTTATGTCACTGAACTGATATACTTCAGCTCTCGAGGGCTAGAGGTGTTCCATTGCGATACAGAGTGGGAAGCCTTGGCTGGCATCTCAGCGTGAGTTCGGATGTGCAGTGTGTGTTTTAAAAATCTATTCCTTTGTGTGGCATCAGCCTGCTGTTCCCTTTCTTCTGAGAGATGACAGCAACAATATGCATGAAATGTTTGGATTTGCTCTGGGTGGAAACTGCAGCCTTCTGAGCGCTGGTGTGACATGAAGTGACAGCGCCTGTGCTCGGTTCTCTTTACAAGCAGTGCCCTCTGCGGGCGATGGGACCTCAGCGAGTACTCGAGTGAAGGTTGAAGCTACTGACAAGGGGGGTGCTGCAAAGACCAAGGTGACTACAGCCATGCAACTGCTTTAACTCATGTTTTTCACATATGTGATAAATGTATTATGCTTTGGGACAGGAGCACAAGAGAATTTGAAGACATAGGTAGACTGGGAAAAAGCAGTATTACAGGAGGAAATGCTGTGTTGTTGGTAGAAAAGATGGTGTTTATATGCCTTTAGTACTTGGGGTGTGATTTTGTTCACCTGACTTAAATATGGTCTGTGAAAGGGAACCACAGGATGGGGGAAAAATCAGTTCTGAGAAGCTCCCTGAGATTGCTCTCAGGATCCCATATATTGTCAGTCCCTAGAGCAGCTCTGAAAGTGAGACCCTTGGTTTGCCTGGAGGCTTTTCTACTGCAGCATGATTCCCTGCAGTAGAAAAGTTCCCCGCAGTGATTCCCTTGGGTGAGAGGCTGTGCCACTTGCCTGTGAGGCCCTGGCACAAATGGCAGGCACCAGATCCAGGAGCATGCCACACAGCTGGTTTTCCCAATCCCACTGTCAGATGCTGTATGGGTAAAAACCGTGTCCAGTAGTACTGGGAAAAATTTGGAGCACACCAAGATCAAACCAGTCATGGTAGAACAGGGTGAAGGAAATTGCTGTCAGGGCCCAAACATGCTAAGCAACCCTTGCCTTACTGAGGAATGGAAATAGGTATCTCTCCTCATCAGAAACATCTTCAGGTGGTGACAATTGCCACTGCTCTGAGACACAAGGATTTCTTTTTGTTCATATTTATTCTTGCCTTAATGTCTTCTGTATTAGTGCACTTTAGGTTTTTTGCTTTAATTATTTTATTTGTGCTTGAGAAAGATGGTGTTATATGAGTGAGGGTGATAGATCACTAAAGGCAACCTCAAAAGATGTGGTGAATAATGTGAATATAGGAAGAGATAACGTGAACACATTCTAAGCCTGTTAATTGATTTACCTGTATGTGATTCTGATGTGGGGTTTTTTTTGCCATAGCGCTCTTAAATGCCACCTTCCAGTGTGGAGCAGATGATGCAGGTTTCCCCTGCAGGTGTCTTGGGAAGAAACTTTGACAAAAAAATCCCAACAAACCAAAACACTTCTGACAGCCACAAGTCCCCCTGGCTGGCCTGGTCCCTGCCTTCTCTGGGGCAGGCAGGTGAGGGCCTGCCAGGAATGTTTCAGGGTAGCTTGGGGTGCCATGTGCTTCCTCCTTCTCCCATCCTGTGAACATGCATGTGATCCATGGAGTGCATGTGAAAGAGTGCTTCCCACTTCAGCCCTTGATATCTGAATGTGGGTGCCCTTGGGTATGTGAAATAAGAGACAATCCTTGCACAAATCATGACGGAAAGACAGGTTGCTTGGGGCAGCAGAGAGCAGAGATAATTGCGTAGATGAGGACTGGAGGTACAGAGAGTTTGTGACAAGGTACTGTGAGCAGGCAGCTTGTGCCACAAGAAGGAACAAAAGGCAAGTTGGTTTCTGAAGTGCTCTCCTATGGCTTCACGAGTCTACTGCCAGAGAAGGAGGTAAGGTTTGCATGCTGCTTTTGGAGGAGTCTGTGCTGGACCTATTGCTGTCTTCAGCATCTTCACCAGGGGAAGCAGAGGGGCAGGCACCGATCTCTTCACTCTTGTGGACAGTGACAGGACTAGAGGAAATGGTATGAAGTTGAGTTGGGGTAGGTTCAGGTTAGATAACAGAAAACAGTTTTTCTCCCAGAGGGTGGTTGGGCTCTGAAACAACCTCCCCAGGGAAGTGGTTGCAGCACCAAGCTTGACAGAGTTCAAGAAACATTTGGGCAATGCTTTCAGGCACATGGTATGATTCTTGGGGTGTCCTGTGCAGGACCAGGAGTTGGACTCTGTGGTCCTTGTAGGTCCCTTCCAGCTCAGAATATTCTGTGATTGTGTGACCCAGCACCCCTGGGGCCAGACACGGCCCCCATGAGAAACATCTGCTATGGGGTAACCAGAGGAGTGTGTGGCACTGACGGAAGGCAGAGCAGCTTCATGTGTGTGTGCCTGATTGCCAGCCCTGGGTGTTTCAAATCCCAGGCTGGACCATCGTGTGCTTCCTCCTACCCCAATGGAACCAAGAGATGCTCTTAAAATATGAAATGTCATCAAGAATCTTTAGTGTCTTTATATTTTCCTTCTGATCTCAGCACCTTTGAAGCCTGCTCCTTCAAGCTGATCACAGCTGTGAAGGCCAGAAAAGCTTTTGGAAACTGTGGCTGTCAGTGAGATCATTTCCACGCTGCACCTGGTCTTGCAATGTATTTTGCAAATGATGTAAAGCCACAATGGGTATGGGAGCTCTCCTTACCCCTGCTCCTTCCTGTCCAGAGTTTTGGCTGGCAGAAGGGATAATGGCAGCAACTGCCCAGAGGAAGGGAAGCAGCATTATCGGTGGCTTTCAGAGAGCTGGCTTCTGCAGAGTGGTTTTGTTTGCAGCCAGCGCGTGGTCCCAGTGGCATGCTGTTGGCCTGCCTCAATTAGACTTCTTGACTGATGGCCAGTTTAATGAGCCTATGTACAGAGGGTCATTCAACATGGCAATTATACCTATAAATCTATTTGCAGCAGGGCTCAAATAACCTTTTGCACACAGTTCTTCATAAAATGACTGTCTGATTAATTAACATTAATTTATCCACTGTATGGAGCCAGATGCAGTCTGTATGAAAGCCTCTGCTCTGATGTGCAGGTGCTGTGTGAACTGGGAGGATTTGGGGATGGGAATGGCTCTGATGTTGTTTAAAGCTTCTCATTTAGATTTATTTTTTTTTCCCCATCTTTTTTCTTCCTTCTCTGGTCCCAGTTGATTAACATTCCAGGGCAGCATCATATAACAGGGGGCAAAATTCAATTAATTGAATATGAAATATTTATAACCCTTCTCTATGTGTCTATCAGAGAAGGGTCCTTAATAGATCTTCTCATTAGCATGGACTGGTGACTCACTTCTCTGCTTTCACAGTCATTTGGAATTAAAATCCAATTAATCTAATGTCCCTGTGAATATTATTAAACTATTTGAAAAACTGCATAGAAGAGATATGAGGCGGGGGGTGAGGGGCTAAGAGAAGAAGAGGGAATATGTCTTGAGCTCATGAAGATTCATTTCTTCTCTGTTAAGCATGTAGTCTGGAAAGACTAATTCCCTGTTTTCTGGAAAGTGGATAGCTAATTCTTAATATCAAAAACCTGAGAATGGAAAAAAGCCCTTGCTTTCTATGAGCAGAACTCTGCCATCTTTGAACAGGCAAAGAAATTCCTTTACTTCCTCCCACCTTTCAGGTTGCTCCTACTTCTTGGGTGCTAGTGCTAGACTGAACTGGTGTACAGATTTACACACGATATTTAGGTACCACGAGATGACTTTGGGGTTCAATCCCAGCTCTTCAGCAGCGTTCAGCTGCCCTAGGCTCAGGGTTGGCTCTGGCCAGAGATCCCAGCTATCCATCCTGAGGACCAGGAGTGTGTCCCTCCTGGCCCTTGGAGGGAATTTCCCTTCCCATGGGAAGGGGAGTGTGGGGAAAGGTGAAGTGAGACTATACCTTTCTGGATCAAGAACAGTTAGGGCATGGAGATCCCCAGACTGAGGAGCACTGCTGGACTGCATGGCATGGACATAGCCTAGAGGAAAATTCAATTGTTAAATATCTCTGTCTTTTCAGTGGATAGGGCACTGACCTGAAACTCAGAAAGGAGGAACCTTAACCATGAATTTCACATGTGAACTTTGAGCATCAGGCAAGTTTCTGAATTGAATATTCCCCTAATGGGAATGACTTGAGGACAAAATCCTTTAATGACTCGGAGGAATTCAGAGACTGCTGCAAGAGCATGTGAGTCAAGAGATAAATATTTCTGAGCTGTGAATATTCTGTGTATCCAGATACAAAATATACCTCTTCTATTTAAAAACAATAAATTAAAAAAATCTATCCACCAAGTTAATTCTGGGTTTTTTGTTTGCTTTTTGGGTTAGGTAGAAGTAGCCTGCTCCTTTGAACACTGCTTTTTTTTTTCCTTCTGTTAGAAGCTCAGTCAGAACATTATCACAGGCCATAAAAGCACATTAAGATACAACTAGTATGGATCCCAGTGTCCTTATGAAGGCTCATAAAGCCAGACTTTAGTGAGACTGAACACACTTCTGCAGTCACAGAGGTACAACCCATGGGAGACATGTAGCTGCATAGTAATGATGCTGTATGGACTCCAAACTAGAAGAGAGCAATATTTGTGCATGCTGGGCAGAGGTCAGGCTCAGTCACTCCTTTTCTTCAGCATGTATTGACAGGTTCTGATTTATTTGTTGTATCTGGTAAAACTGCAGGCTGTGCCTGTGTGGTGCAGAGAAGTACAACATGCAAATCTCAACTGCTCAGGACTTATTCAGCAAATAAATCCCAGGTGAACATAGCTATTTTTAAATTATTGAGGGAAATCTATGCCTAAGGTGCTCCCTTTTCTATTATTGTAACCCTAGAAGATCTTTTTAAAGTTGCTTAATTTACTAGTAGTGAAAATCTCATCAGCAGTTTAGTTTGGTGCTTATCTGCACTGAGGAAGTGAGACCTGGCAGAAACGTGTTGTGATTCATGGTAAATCTGAGCAAGAAGCCTCTAATTCAAAAGCTCCCTTTTCAGGGAGCAGAAAGGAAGAATTGGAGTCTTAACCCTCTTGAGTCTGGAGAAATCACAGTACCTTAAACGTGGTGGCATCTCCCAGGAGAAAGCCAGAACACCCTGAGGGTGCACTGTTGGTCTCCTGAAAGCTGGTGTCGTTGCAAAAAGCTGCTGTTTGGGCTTGGTAGCATTTTCATACCTGTTTTGTCTGTCTGTCTATCAATCTTTATTTATTTATTTATTGCTGGTGACCTGTTATGATGGATATAGGGAGGTGGTTGAAGCTGAACCGGAAGCTTAAAATTATATTATCTAAGGCTGTAATTGAGTTTGCTTTTGATATTACAATAGATTGATTGTGGCAAAACTCTTGAGTCCAATTAAGAGAAGAAACAAGTTTTTCTTTTCTGTAACTCTGCTTTTTCTGCAGCTAGTCACTGGATATTGTCCCCATTTTATTCTTATTCCCTTTTTTCATCCTAGCCAGAGATAAATGTGTCAGCCCTTCTCAGTGGCTTCTCTCTCCCTTTGTCATCTTTATGGTCTATGTCCTAGCTTAGGCTCCAAGCCCCAATGGTCAGAGACAAGTAGCGTTGATTGCCCCTTTCCCTGGGATCTTTGCAGCAGGAAAGCAGAGAGAAAGGCAACATGAAGTGCACTTGCTTTGTGCTGTGAAGATTGCTCTCCCACTTTGTGCTGGTATAAAATGACTGCTGCTGTAGAAGGGCAGTGGAAAATCAAATCTCTGGGTCTTTTTTTTTTTTTGATCTTCTGTAGTCCCCTGCACACTTCAGGCACTGTTAATCATTATAATTTCTTCTACATTGCCACTTTGTCTGTGAGTTTCCTTTGAGCAGCTTTTTCTGTTTTGTGCTCTCTTCCAGCAGGCTCCAGCTTTTCTGGAAGCGATTGCCTGAGCTCTTTCCCAGGGTGAGGATATGCCAGCCAGTGCATCAATCCACTTTTGTTTTCATGATGCCAGCTTCCTGCAAAGTTTTCAAATTCATTTTAATGCTTCCCTCAATTTTAAGGCCTATAAAAAGACCCTGGTTCTGCCTACCTTGGTGAACTGGGACCTGTTCAGGAATCCAGAGGATGCTTTTGCCTTGGTGCTGGGGGTAACCGCTTCCCCTGCCAGCATTCTTGGCACTATCAGCCCCAAAACATCCGGACCCTTCCCCAGTACCCCTTCTGGGTCAGAGGATGGAGCTCTGCTTCAAATGTCACACTGCTGGCCCATGTTGTGCTGGATCAGGCAATCCTAGCAGTGCAGTCCTGAGCCTCCTGTCCACCATCCCATGCTTGGCCGGCTTTGCTGAGCCGGGGTTGCTCTACAAAAACCCAGCTGAAGTTGGGGGGAGGTGCTGAGGCTGAAGGACAAGTGGTGTGGTTTTGGTTTTCTTATGCAAGGTCAAAAAAAAAGAAAAAGAAAGAAAAAGAAAGAAAAGGATAATTAAATAAAGGGTTTGGTCTGTGTCTGGACTATAAGTCAAGAAGGGTGCAGGTTGTGTGGACTTATGTTAGCTTTAAACTAGCTGGCTCTGCAGCAGCATAGACCTTCACAGTATCACAGTATGTTAGGAGTTGGAAGGGACCTCGAAAGATCATCTAGTCCAACCCCCTGACCTTGATATGGGCTGAGAGCTGGCAGAGCTCTGGAGGGGTGGTGGTGAGGACATCCTTGAACCCATGAAAGCTGTTCATTTTGCATGCTACATCAGGGGTCTATGACTTGTGGATGCTTATGGGTCTGTGGACAACTGGCAAAAACTCCACAAGGGAACCTGATGTTAGCTTTGTATTTGCAATTTAGGCATCTTTGCTGCCAGTGGAAAAATATTTAATGGCCTACAGATGGGGGAAAAAACCCCAACTCCCCATGAGGCAAGATGCCCAGTTGCACTGCGTAACTCCTGCTCTGCTTTTTCTTAACTCTCTGCTAAGTATCTTCATCAACTTCTCTTTCTGATGAAAGAAAATGCATGTGGTAAAGCAGTCTGGAAAGAATACGTCTTGGTTGCTTGTAAGTCTGTGCTTCCAAGGGACACTCCCTTCCTTTCTAAGTGTTCTACTGTGGTGACAGAGTTTAGGGGGACAAACCAGGCTACAGAAAAATAACCATCCTGTTCCTCTGGGGTCACAGGTCTATGTCAGTGGAGAGTGGTCATGAGCTGCAATAAGTCAAAATGGAGCCAAACAACATTTGGCCACTTCACACCAGAGGGAAGTCACAGAAGCAACATAACTGAGACTGGGAGGAATCTTTGAAGGTCAGATGGTGCAGCCCCCATTGTTGCCACATGGGGCCAACAGGAGGATATGGGGAAAAGGGCAAAATGTTGATGAATGAGTCCCCCAGCCACCTTTCTGTGTCTAGTTGTCCCTTGCTCACACTTGTAAGGGACCCTGTTACTGAAGCAGCAAAGTGGCATTGCCAGAGCATGGGTGTTGGGTGGAGGAGACTGGAGGAGAGACTCCTGCCTTTCCCCTACTCTCGAATACCTTTTGCAATTCAAGTGTTTTAGATAACACAAAGGGAAGAAACTTCTAAACCCCTTCTATTCATAAAAAAGAAAGAGAAAAACCTGTCAGTTTTCCTATCAGCTAAAGTCTTACGGTCTTGACTGAGACATTACCTGGTGCATCAAGAGGCTTTCCCCAGTCAGATGGTGAAAGGAGTTCCTCTGCCAGAGCCCGCCTGCCCACCTAGTACTCCACAGCCTCAAATAAGGCTGAGACCTGACAGCTGAGAGATAGCCTACTTTTTTTTTTCCTTCCCAGCATCAGGCTGCAACTGAAGATACCTTTTCAGCCCTCGTATTATTACCCACATGGATGGCACCTTTAGTGCACGCTATTCATTGCTGTAATAGCTGCACCTGTGTATAGCACAGGCACTGGAGCTGCAGCAGCTGTGGGCTGTAATTGCAAGACATTATTTTCTGTTTCTCCCTGGAAGCTTTTTTTTTTTTTACTTGTTGTTGCCATGAAGGTCCATTCATAATGACTGCAGACCTCTTTCTGTCTGCAGGGCTCCCTCTTCCTATTACACCTAATTCTATACAGAATCACAGAATCATTAAGGTTGGAAGAGACCTCTCAAATCATCAAGTCCAACTGTCAACCTATCACCACCATGGCACTAAACCACATCCCTAAGTACAACATCTATATATATTTTAAATGTCTCCAGGGATAGTGGCTCCCCCACTTCCCTGGGCAGCCTGTGCCAATGCTTAATAACTCTTTCAGGGAAGACATTTTTCCTGATATACAATCTAAACCTCCCCTGGTGCAACTTGAGGCTGGAGCTCTTCAAAGACCACCTGCGTGAGAGCACATGCTGTCCCATGTGGACACACACCCAGCAGCCTCCACACATGTCCAGCAGTGCCCAGGGTGGGAGGGGAGATGCTGAGGGACCAAGTGTGGTGTGGTCACCCGAGGGGCCAGGCTGTTCCCACCATCACCACCACCACACTGGGAAGTGGGCTTTTTTGTGGGTTGAGATGGAGGCACTGAGATGGTTAATTCATGTGTTCCTTGAATGTTCTGCCCCTGGGTGCCTGCATTACTGTGAATCAATTTAGTACTTTCGGGCCTGGATTAATGCAAGTGCCGACAGAGCATGCACAGGAGGGAGGAGGGGGATGGAGTATGTCCAGAACACAGCTAGTAACTCTGAAAAATATAGAGATGGAGTGCTTTAAAAAACAGATTTGTTCATTTGTTTTTTCAGTCCTCTCAGCTAGCATGCTCAATTCAGTTGGCTGAAAAGCAACCAGCTAGTCAGTGTTTCAGGTTGTGTCTTGTAAATCAAAGCTGTAGCAAGGAATTTGAAATGTATATTGACGCTGGCTGTTCTCTTACCTCCTGCTGTAATGAATTCATGTCTGCAGACAACAGACACAATTATTATGGAAATTGCACACACACAAACACTCAGAGGAAAACAAGTTTGTTCTTTTTTTCCAGAGTTCTTGCTTTACTGCTCCTGGTCCAGGCCTCTAGTACTATCGAGGCCATCATGGCTGGTGGCAGGATTTTCTAGCTTGTGGGGCAGCCACAGGACAACATCACACCTGGTCTGCCCCTAAGCAGCTGGGGGTGCAGCTAAGGGCACTGTCATCCCCCAACCCATGCCTTAAGGAAGAAGCATGAAAGGTGGGTGTCCAGCTCTTAGCTGAACAGTGGAGCAGCAGTACAGCAGCAGGTGTCAGAAACAATCAGGAATCCACTGGTCACTCTGAGGAAGGCTCCTTTAATTAAATAAAATAAATAAAACCAAACCCCATCAAGTCTTCATGTGTAAGTGTTCGTGTGTAAATACTCCTGTGTTCATGTTCAAAGTGTAATATTGTGGTGAAGGGGCATCATAAAATAGAATCATAGAATTATTTAGGTTGGAAAAAACCCTCAAGATCACTGAGTCCAACACTTAACCTAGCACTGCCAGGTCCACCACTAAACCATGTCCCTCAGCATCACATCTACACATCTTTTAAATACCTCCAGGGATGGTGACTCAACCGCTTCCCTGGGCACCTTGTTCCAATGCTTAACAAGCCTTTTGGTGAACAAATTTTTCCTCATGTCCAATCTAAAAGTCCCTTGGTGCAACTTGAGGCCTTCTCCTCTTCTCCTATCACTTGCTAGCAGGAGAAGAGACCTCCTACCTTTCTACAACCTCCTTTCATGTAGTTGTAGAGAGAGATAAGGCCTCCCTTGCACCTCCTTTTCTCCAGATTAAACGACCTCAGTTCCCTCAGCTGCTCCTGATAAGACTTGTTCTCTAGACCCTTCTCCAGCTTCATTGTCCTTCTTTGGATACACTCCAGCACCTCAATGGCCTTCTTGTAATGGGGGGCCCAAAACTGAACACAATATTCGAGGTATTCAAATTCACAGTACTGAACAGCAAGTGAATGTGATTCATGTTCCAAAAAGTTGGTCTATCCATGCCCCTTCCCTGGACCTTTCCACTGCCTTTTCACTGCGGCTGCAACCCCTCAGCAAAATCCTTCTCTTTCAGCCTTATGTCAAAAGGAAGCCTTCAGTCAGAGGCATGAAATCACCCCAAACCCCACCGTGGGTAAGGAAGGCTAGAAGCATGGATTCCTCCCCCTTTCCCCATACACCGCTAATCCCCAGTCAAATCCTACTCAGCCCTGCTCAGCCCCAGAGCCTCTCTCAGCCCCTGCTTAGCCCTGCACAGCCCCACTCAGCCCCCCTCATCTTCACGCAGCCCCGCACAGTCCCCTGTCGGCCCCCGCTCAGTCCAATACAAACCCACGCAGCCCTGCTCAGCCCTATTCAACTTCACAGAGCTCCGCACAATCTCGTCTAGGCCCCCACCGAGCCCCGCACAGTCCCCGTTCAGCCCCAGTCAGCCCCGCGATGTCCCTGCTCTATCCCATTCTGGCCGGCAGGTGGCAGTGTTCCCTAAAGAATTTGGGCACAGGTGCTGGAAATCCCAAATCGCCAAACCTGCGATGGCTCCGCGGCTGCCAAACGGCATTGAAATGGGGGCAGAGCTCTGGGACCGTTTTTCGTTTCTTTCTTGCTTTTTCACAGGCAAAGGTTGGAAGTATTCATCCTTCGTTTTTCTGAGTGGTTAAAATTACCCCTGAAGGTGTTCCTTCTGTGCCTAAAAGTAGAAATGAACAGACCTTCGGTTCACTAGCAGGTAAGATTTGAGACAGTATGTATATATTTTCAGTGTTGCTAACCACTAATTATATACAGTCATAGAACCATAGAATAGTTTGGGTTGGAAGGGATATTAAAAGTTATTTAGTCCACCCCCTGCAGTGAGTAGAGACTTCTTTAACTAGATCAGGTTGCTCAGAGCCCAGTTCAACATGACCTGGAATGTCTTTAGGGATGGGCTATCTACCACCTCTCTGGGCAACCTATGCTAGTGTTTCACCACTCTCATTTAAAAAAATTTCTCCCTTCTATCTAGTCTAAATCTCCCTCTTTTTAACTTAAAACAATCATCACCTCTCATCCTATTGCATCAGGCCCTATTAAAATTGTCCCCATCTTTCTTATAGGCCCCCTTTAAATATTGAAAAACTACAATAAGATCTTCCTGGAGCCTTCTCCAGTCTGAACAACTCTATCACTCTCAGCCTTTCGTCAGGGGAGCCACCACTATATTTTGTAATCGTGAAAGGTTTCTGCAACTTGCACATAGATGGATTTAGTTCTCCTTAATCTGAGGCAAATGCATTTGTTTCTCTATTAACCTCAAAGACAAGATAGGCCACTTTTTTTTTTTGTAAAACCTTAGGTTGTGTTTTGTTTATTTTTGTCATCCTTTTGTGTAAGTGGGTTTTTCATATTTTATTTCCACAACATTATGGGCTCTTCATTGTTTGCTCTTTTGTTAGTGCCCCAAAGGTTAAGGCAAGGACCTCCTGTGCAGCAGAGATGTTTCCAATGAGGCAGAAGAAAAACCTCACAAGAAAAAATTGTCCTGATAATGGTACATCTAATTCCTGCATGCAAACTCACAAACTCTCCTTCAAAGCCACAGCTTCATGACAATCAATGTACCAGGAGCTAGAAAATATTAGTGTATCGAAGGGTTTTTGAAGGGTAGTTTATTATGGAAGTTTCCTGAATTCCATCTTTATTGGGGCTACATACATGAAGGCTGTTCTGCAAGCAAAGTGTCTAAGGGCTCAGATGGTGGCATGGTGTGAAGGGTCCTTTGTAATGTTATGTGCGTTTCATGACTACCACTATTTCTGACCTAAAAATGCTAGTGGGGAACATTTGCAAATGTTGTCTTTTGACTCTGGTCTTTTGAAAGTGGCACCCAAAATCCACTGTAGAAATTTTCCTGTAGAGGCCAAATATCTGAGAGGAATAAGGCTGAGAGTTCATGGTCAGCTGATCTCCAGCTAGCACAATGTCTTTTTCCACCTCTGCGAATTTAGTGTGTACAGCAGTGGCAGGATAAGGAGCCCCAGAGAAAAGAGCCCTCAGTGCACAAAGCCAGCACAGCAGCAAGTGTACAGCTTCCCTCACAGTGAGGCATAGCATGCACTGCTCACCTCCAGAGGCACCTCAGGCATGCATGCAAGACTTTCATATAGTCTGTCCCTTGGGATACTTGGACACTGTTTTAAGCCTGCAAAGGTGGGTGTTATTTGATGTTACTTGACTCAGACATTACAGAGAGTCATAGAATTATAGGATGTTTTTGGTTGGAAGGGACATTTAAAGATCATCTAATCATCTAGTCCAACCTCCTGCAGTGAGCTGAGACATCTTCAACTAGATCAGGTTGCTTAGAGCCCTGTCCGGCTTGACCTGGAATGTTTCCAGGGAATGGGCATCTACCACCTCTCTGGACAACCTGTGCCAGTCTCTTACCATCCTCACTGTAGAAAAAAGTCTTCCTTATATCCAGCCTAAATCTCCCTCTTTCAGTTTAAAACCATTACCCCTTGTCCTGTCACAACAGGAACTGCTAAAACGATTGTCTTAATCTTTCTAATAGGTCCCTTTAGGTACTGGAAGGCTGTAATAAGGTTTCCCTGGAGCATTCTCTTCTCAAGGCTGAAAACCCCAACTCTCTCAACCTGTCTTCATAGCAAAGGTGTTCCAGCCCCCTGATCATTTTTGTGGCCTCCTCTGGACCCACTCCAACAGGTTCATGTCCTTCTTGTGCTGAGGACTCCAGAACTGGACACCGGACTCCAAGTGAGCAGAGTAGAGGTGGAAAATCGCTTCCCTTGACCTTGAATTACTTCCGAAGAGGTTGTTGAGTGGCCTTCAACAGTGAAGCAACTTTCAATAGTTTGCCAGGCCCGAACTATAACGTTATACACAGAGGTGGTGGGTTCCCACCTAGTCTTGTTCATCACCATGCCCTTTGGCCTTCCTAACTTGTTTGCTTTGAAAGAGATAATTTTAGAATCCAATAGGACAACGCTGAGAATTCTCCCTTGTGCTGGGGAACAGCTTCATCTAGAATTCAAAAACTATACTGAGTCTTCGAACTTTCTCCTATTGCTGCTCACCTTTTTCTATGTGCTGGGTAATTCAGCAGGGGGCAACCATAAATGGAGAGTTCTAGTTCCCTGGAAAAGTTGTTTTGTTTTTTTTTTAAAAATATATTTCCTAATTAAGAAGTTAATTATGAGAAGAGGCTTAGGGAGCTGGGGCTGTTTAGCCTGGAGAAGAGGAGGCTGAGGGGAGACCTTATTGCTCTCTTCAGCTACCTGAAAGGCCATTCTAGGGAGGCAGGTGTTGGCCTCTTCTCCCTTGTGACTAGTGACAGGATGAGAGGGAATAGGCTCAAGTTGTGCCAGGGCAGGGTTAGATTGGATATTAGGAAAAATTTCTTCACCAAAAGAGTGGTTAAGTATTGGAATAAGCTGCCCAGGGAGGTGGTGGAGTCACCATCCATGGAGGTTTTTAAGCAGCAAGTAGATGTGTTTCTTCAGGGGATGATTTAGGGACAAGAGTACTGTGGGGCTATTGGTTGGACACGATGTTCTTGAGGGTCCTTTCCAACCCTAATGATTCTATGATTCTAATTGCAAAGCAGAGCAAAGCATTAGGTGTAACCTGGTTTTACTGGTAGGTTAGTGTGATTGCAGGATTTATTTTAGAGAGGAAATAGTAAAGGATGGATGAGGCATACAGAGTTTGATCATGATAGAGCAGTTCCTACCTCCACGTTGCTGGCTAAAACCAGCTGAGGGCTGCTTAGATAGCTGTTACCATCTGTTGGTTGTGAAATGATGTGATAGTTTCGAGTTGTGTTTCTATGGGACGAGTTTCTGTTTAACAAGAAACCACCAGTGAAACAGGCACTCTTGCCAATCATTAGAGAGGCTGGAGATTGAATAGATGATGGAAACCGAACTTCTTTCTCATCTAGCTCTTGTCATCACTGAGTGAAAAATAGAACAGGCCTCGAACCAGGAAAACAGCTTCATCAAATTCTGAACTTTCAAAGTTATTTTCATTGTGCAGGGACTAGAATGGACTCCTTTTATTTCTTGTGAAATAGGCCACAGCATCTTTAATGAAATTTGTTAGCAGAATAACTCTTGAGATATTTAATGTACTGAAGGTAGATTTTTTTTTTTTTTTTAGAGACCAAAACCACTCAATAGTAATTTTGGTGATAATTTTGTTAAAAATGATGACAAAGTTTTGCAAAAACCAGGAAAAATACTGGGACTTGTCTTTTTCTCCCAACTAAAATGTATTTAATACAAAAATTCTCTTTTGTTCCCAGGTAAAAGTTCTGTCCCAGCCATTGCTGAATAATCATTCAAAACCAGGTTTGGGTTTTCTAGGCTATTTGTTTTTTTGCATATAGTAATTAATAGCAACACTGGAAATCAGATCTTCCCTGACACTCATTTGGACTGCTTGCAGTCACTTGTGGTTTTCCAGATTTTGAAGTGCTTGCACTTTTTTTAACTCTTCTTTTTTTTTTTTTTTTTTTTTTTTTTTTTTTTATTACATCTGCACCCACAGACTTGAGTTGAGGGTTAGGATCCTGTTGTGAGCTGTGTTGCACAAGTACATAAAAAGAACCAGTTGCTGTCCCAAAGACTTTATAATCAACATAATGAAGTCAAATGACATTTGGGACTGGAAACAGGCAAATGGAGACAGAGGAACTTGTCAAAGGTCAAGGCTGGGATAAAATCCAGATTTCCAGCATCCTTGTCCAGAGCCTGACTCACGACTGGCTCTGACTTTACCACCCTGATCCCTTCTTCAGCATTTTGCAGTTGGGTGGACTTTTCCTCTGACCTTCCCTCCCATTTCACACTACCTCTGGGGGGGGGGGCGCCACCTCCTTTGCAGTCAGACCTGAGAGTACCTGGCTGACAGGAGAGGTCAGATGCCAGAGGAGATGGCTCAGCGGCCGGCTTGCCAGGCTCTGAGCTCTATCGCCAGCAGTTGCCAGAGCCAGATGCTTCAGGGACATAGAGAAGAAACCCACAGCAGGCAGTTATGAAATGGCTTACCCCTGGGAAGATTTCCTTTGAACTGCTGTCAATGAAATGATGACTTGTGGCCTCCAGCAATGCTTTTCTTTTTTTTTTTTTTTCCTTTTAATATTTACTATTTAAATTCTATATGTTCTTGTTACCCAGACTTGTTTATGCTTGGTCTACCCAATTTAAGCTAAAATAAGCTCCTCAGGGCAGAGTTCTGATCTTCTTACATTTGTAAATTGCCATGTCCCTCCTATAATCGTGCAGATTGTAATAAATAATATAGCAGCGCTGGGTCCTTCTGGTTTTAACCAGCCACTCCCAATCTGTCCTTTTCTTTTTGGTGTTGGTTAGGCACACTGCTTGAGTTGAAAACATTGTCATCCCAGGTTTTAAAACAAAAGAAAATTGTATTCAAAAATAACTAAATCCTGTTCAAAGAGGTAAAGACATATCTGGGATGTTTGTGCCTTTGTTTCTTAGCCTTTTTGATTTGGGCACTTGAGGCACCAGAAATTTCTCAACAGTGAAATTCAGCATCAGGAGATAGACCTTCAGCCAGGATAAGTCAGGCTGCTTCTCCTACAGTGGGAGGGACTTCAGGGCACGGTGCCCTGGGGGCTGCTCCAGGAACAACTGCCAGACAAGACTGAGTTTGAGAATGGCTGGTGAAGTGGCATGAGCCCCTCAGGACAGGGCTCTGGGGAGGCCACAGCCATCCTCATGCCCACTCCTGGCATGGCAGTTAGCTAGGCTGAAACCAGTGTGTGATGGGAGAGGTGAATAGCACAGCTCCTCCCCAGAATTGGAGAAGGAGATGGAGATTGTATAGGGTCCTTCCCAATCTGGTGTTTCAGATGACTTTGATACCACCTATTCTGGAACTTGTACAGCTTTTCCCTAAAGTCTGTTAACTGCTCCAGAAAGTGCTGGTAAGCCTGATTTGTGCAAGCACTTACAGTACATTTTTTGTGAGGAGTGCTCAGTTAGGCTTAGTGCATGCACTAAGGAGGTGTGCGTGCTGAAAGCAAAAGCAGCCTCCACTGCTTTTGAACAGGAGATGGTACCACCACACCTGCAAGGTTTGTGGTCCTGATGCAAAGTGTACCTAATGTCAAGAAGGGTTTGGCACCTTTCTCATAACCTTCACCATGACATTGTGCACAGATTTTTCTCAGAGGAGGACAAAGAAAAAGGTTTTTCAGGACAAGATCAGTTTGTTTGATGTGGTAGCTTGAGTCAGATGTAACTGTGCTTGTATAAATGTTGCTAACCTAGCCATGATGCAATCAAGGAAACCACACTACAGCTACACAAATGTTGTGAATCAAAAAAACCCAAACCAAAACACCAAATGCTGCACAAATCCAACTCTCTCTGGTTCAGCCTTACTGAGAAAAAAGGAAGGTAAACAAAACCTTATGTGAACTCTGGCCTAACCCTTGTACCCAGGTCTGGCTGAGATTGAAGATGAGTCATTTACCGTGGCATGATGGTGAACATGAGCATCTGGACTGGGTTTCTAGCATGTAGAAAGCCACATACACTGTGTGCACTGCAGTCCTGGACTCTGAAGTAGGATTAACTTTTTTTTTTTTTTTTTTTTTTTTTTTTNACTAGAGCTCTTCCCCATCTTCCTTCAACCCTTTCCCTCTCCTACAGCCCCACAGACCGAACTGGGAGAGGTCAAGCAGAGGATCTCCTACCCCAACACATCTTCAGGGAGAAGTAAGCATGCTGCCTGCCTGTTTGGGAGTAGTGCTCAGATGCAAGCCTTCCCCACAGATGGCTGAAACTGAATTTTCAGTTCACTGGGTCTGTTATTTCTACCCTGTTTGAACCAGAAATATGTTTGTTTAAATATTTTCTCTAAAATTTCACTTTTGGAAATTTGCCTTGTAGCTTCTCAGAACTAGTTCACTTGGTGATTTGTTTAATTTGGGAGCTAATTATTACAATTTTAAGGCATTTAATTATTAGAATTTTAAGGCATTCCTTCATGTCAATTATCAGAACTATCTTGATGTGATTGGTAAGTAATACAAAGAGTATAAAACCCCAAATCAACCACCTCAAAACATTTTGACATTAGATTCTCAAATTTCATTCCTAAACTTCAAAATCTGACCTCAAAATGCCAGCATGTTCTGGGATGAAAATGCTTGACTCATTTAAATTCAATTTCAGTATCTTTTCAATATTCAAAATATTGAGATCATTACTAAAAAGATTAAATTGGTTAAAGTCTTCAGTTTTTCATTAGAAAGTCATTGTTAAATTCTGTTGCCACTACCCTGCACCTGCAGTAGAACCTCTTATGTGAGGTACATGTCACCATCAAGTCTGGATGAAAAGCTTTTGCCTGGGTGTTAGAGTAATGTTAAAGGCAACATCCTGTTCAGAGTTTGATTTAATGCCACAGTGAATTTATCTTATTGTGTGTTTATTTTCTCAGACCTATCTGGGCTTCAGCTCTTTTCATTAGGGGTAAATGCTCAGAAACCGTTAAGTCGCTGCCTACTTACATGTCTTACCTGCCTAAGCCAAGAGATTGCTAAGGATTTATGATGTCAATATTAAATATGAGATATTAACACACAGACATGGTGATGGAGAGGACCAAGAGAGGGCTTCTGTTGTATTACCTTGTCCCTTCCATCACTCCTTCTGAGAGGAGCATGGAGGAGGGGTCAGAAGAAGACAAGGTTAGGGGATAGGACAGAACCCTCTAGGTTTAATGTTGAATATGGTGAATTTGAGGTCATTTTAATTTCTAATGGTGGTGAGTTCCATGCCACATAAATCACAGGTCTGTGGAAGAGCAGCCAAGCTCTGCTGTCAGGAGGAGATGGATGGCTGGTGAGGAGAGGTGGCCTCCCAGGTGAGCCTGGCTGGGCCATGCGCAGGCGCAATGGGCAGCTTAAACTGTTCTCTGGCTGCACTGAGGAGTCTGTGTCTCAACAGCAGGATGAGGGTGGAGGTTTATTCCCAGGTACCCACTTGACTGAGCAGATGTGCTGCTCTGCTTTGCACCAATGCAGAGCTTCAGCTTTTTGTGTAACAGCAGGAAGCATCAAAACGTTGCTCACTTCACTCACCCTGTGGGTAAGCAATAAGCCATCACAGGCAGGTGAGAAACGCTGTGCTTTGTACCTGTGGTTTCTTGTCACCCAGTGCTCAGCTCAGTCTCCAGGGTGGCAAGGAATGATCCCAATAACCCGAGTGGGCACTGCCAGAAAGATGGCTAAGGCCAATCAAGCCTCCTTGGTGGGTGCTTGATGCTGCCAGTGTCCTGGCAAGATATGCATGAGAACAACACAGAGCAGCTCACACCCTGTCCCTCCAGAGACCCAGCGCTAATCCTGCCAGCCTGGAATACAGAAATCCTCCTCCTGACTGGACTGAGAGCTGGGATAAACCCTGAGATGGCTGAGGCTTGCAGATGGCCTACACAGCTTGCAGAGTGCTGTTGCTGGCCTTTGCACGAGTCTCCTCACGATGGGACAGCAGGAGGGTGGCAGGGCTGTACTGCACACTGTCACACCTCTGGTTGTCCTCTCCTATCTGTGCACTTCTTGCCCTGTGCTGAGTACAATATCAGTGAAATTAATGATCCTCATTTATATCAGTTAAGGTCTTAGCCCACTCTGGAAGTTACTTCATTAGGACTGTAGGCTGAATTTATTTTAATTTCTTCTACCCCAGTGCCTTGCTACAGTGTAACTGAAGCATCTCTTTTTAGTGTACTGCAGTACCAGAGTTGTCGCTTCTCATTTCTTTTAACTTTCTTCAGCTTTCTCTTCCTTCCCACTTCTTCTCGCTCTCCCTTTTGCAAGTTTTTTCCCACTATTACCCAGCCTCAGACTCTGGGCATTGTGTGGATTCATCAGCTGCTAGCTGTGAGAAGGCAGCAGGCAAGGATACCTGCTACACTTGTACATCACTTGGTCCGCGTAGGGAACCAAATGGCATCTCACTTCAGGGGACAGGTGCCTCTCCTTCTTCTCCCAACTATAGCAGATCAGAAGGTGCTTTTGGCTGAGGGAGGACAGAAAGCTCCTTCTGCCTCTAGGGACAGGAATAAAACAGGAGGAGGGCAACAGACAAAACTTAAAATGGAGAGCCAAAACTTAAAATGGATAGAAACAGGTGGGGACACTGGGAAACCATTGCCTTTGGCTGAAAGAGGTGAATCTGTGCATGGTTTGATGTGGCTGTGCATATTCTACCCTGATATTGTCAAAAGCAGTACTTCGTGTCCAGCTCTGTTCCTCTTCTAACTAAAGGCTGGGATAGGACTGCCCTTTGAGAAGGTGTCCCACCTGCAAGGAGTCTGGGTCCTCTCCTTTGCCTTGACTCCCATTTGTGCCCTTGAAAGACAAAAAGGAAACTTTTTAAAAGGTCTTTTAAGGGTTGTTGCCTCTCAGAGCTTTGGCGTTTCCAAGCGAGGCGCACAGAGGTTGTCGGGAAAGTGGCTTTTATGGCAGTAAGGCCCTGTGAGGTGAACAAGAGCAGCAATAGGAGCACCAACCCCAGAGGAGCCCACCTCATGCAGGCAGCTTATTCCCAGCAGTGTGACCATTGTGACCATAATGCCAGTGCTTGCCATGCCCACCATCTCCCTGCTCCTCTTCCCATGCCTGCAAGACTGTAGCTCCCACCCTGTGAGCTATGGGTTGACATCTCACCAATTGCACTGCAGATTCCCCACACACTGCTGACAGCAAGGTGGCTGCCCAGGCCATGGGATCTGTTTCCAGGTGAGGTTATTGCCAGGCTTATCAGGTTTTGCTTGATTTCTGCCATGAGGCTGGTACCTCCTCCCCTTCCTTTTCATCCAAGCCCTCTGTTGGGAAAAGTAAAGAAGTGAAGAACAGCATAAACTAGTCAGAAATAATCTGAAAACTGTTAACACAATATAACACTTTCCACTCTGTCACACACCTGTGTAGTCATAGCTGCAGCAAGGTCATTGCCACTGACTGCCTGTGGACATAGGCAAATAGGTTTGGGTTTGTTTTTTTTTCAATAGGCTTTTCCGTGAATTCTAATTTTAAAAGACATGTAAGGACTTCTTCCATGACAGTCTGGCTTTAATATAGCTTGTACAGCCCTTCTGTTTGCCCATAACAAATTTTCCAAAGCCTGACCATAAACTTGGGGTACTGCAGACTGGTGGCTCAGCACATCCATCACTTCTTGCTCTTAGACCTGGTATAAGACCCTTAGAAGCTCCCTAGAGTCAGAGCATTCCTTCACTGGGAGTAACACTGTGTTACACATTGTACTTTTCCCGTAGCACTGGTTTTGCATTGTAACACTAGAAATACCTGGTTTGAATAATGACAAGGCATGTGCTTGTGTGGTGCATATGCCTGTGTTTGCCTGTGTGCTATCAATGGATGGGGAGAAGGTGTTCACCAAGCTCTTCATCCCTTTTGGTGGTGGTGGCAGCACATTTACTTCAATAGAGAGCTTTATAGTCCTGTTTCCTATCAATGGGCAGCCCTGACTGCATTAATTCCTTCCATTGAAACAAATGAGTCTGTGGCTGGATCTGACTGCATGGCTTTCAAGGGAATTCATTCTGTATCTTTCATGTTAGTGATATCTGTGAAAAACAGGAAACTGTTTTCCCATCTCATTCACATAATAGATAAGATGAGAAATTAGCTGCTGGATGAGCATCCTGGGGACTGTTCATTTTGTCACAATAAATAAGGCTCCACTGTTGCTGCCTTCCTGTGCAGCACACACACACGTGCAACCCACACATGTATGCATGCACACTCACGGTCACACTCACATTGTCTCTCTCTCAGGATCATCTTCACACTTGAGTGGCTCTGCCTTATTGCTATAGAATCCCTGATTTGGAAAGCAGTTCCTCCCTCAACTGATCTTCTATCTTGCTTCCTCCTATAGCAGATGCCAGTGGAGTGACCAGGCTCCCCATGGCTGGCTGTGTGCACCCTAAGTAAGGAAAACTTGGTTGGGGAGTGGGTTTTCACCAGCACAACATGGTAGATAACCCCTCCTGCTCACTACTATTTCCCCTTCCACATCCAGGGGCAGGGACCTGGTGGAAGCCCCCACTGTGGTGACGTGTGGGTGAGCCCCAGTCACTGGTTCTCTCAGGTGGCTTCCATAGCTTGGCAGCAATTATTTTTCCCCAGCCCAAGGAGGACTGCACCATCGTTTTGCATTTCTCCCTCCATAAGTGGTGGCCAATGCCACAGCTGGGTACTGTTGTAACCTACGGGTGACAGGCAGCACTGTCTTTGTATTGACATTTGCTTTTCCCACCACCTCACCTTTTGCCCGCTTTGGAACAGTAAAATGAAGCCAACATCAGGCAGAATTAACCATGTTCAGGAACTGCAGATAGTGTTTAGGACAATAGTGTTTAGGACAATACAAAAGTATTCCCAGGAGGATGTTGGGGAAGGAGTGTGCTTTTGCCCTCTAAGTTATCTTCCAACAGACCTGGCTTGGGAGGAAGCTCACAGCCTTGGAGCAAATTTGAAAAAAGGGAAGTGTAGGCAAAGCAGAGGTGGATTTTTTTTGTTTTGTTTAATGTTCAGAAAACTAAAGAAAAGGAAATCAATTATGAGGCCTACCTGAATTTTATTTCCTCACCAAAAACCAAATTACTCAGCAAACTTATCGCTTGCTATTGCAGGCCTTGGTATTAAAGAAAACAATCAGGCCAGCAGGATTAATCTCTGACAGCTGCCTTATCTTTAACTTGCACCTTTGTTATTTTCTGATGAGCTTCTCTTTTTTTGCTGCCACGTTGTACCATACCTCACTGGTTCTTTTCATTTTATCATCAGGCAGGAGCGGAGGACCTTTCAGTTTATTAAAAAACCTTTATTTGTGAAGAACAAAGAGGGGGGAAAAAAGGCAAACAATGAGGTCAGACAATCTCCTTCTTGCCAGGAGTCACTCACCTGTTATTTAGAGTGTTATCAGTTAGAGGAGACTTGCATCATTGAAAATCACTCCCTGACAGCATACTCTGTTAATGCACACACACATACGTACGTGCACACACACAAAGGCCCCTTACAATTGACTCATGCCAACCTCCACACAAGGTCCTCTTCTGCCAAGGCTATAATATTTTCACCAGGGGAAGTTCATTTTTGCTCTGGGTTGGGTGCAGCAGCCAGGGTCTGTGGTGCAGGAACATGGCTTTGACAAGTCTAGCTGAACAAGGCTAGGTAAACCACAAACAGTGTCCTCTGCCCCAAGGAAAGCCTCCTGTCCTAACCTGCCTCATGTTCTCTTAGCAGCTAGTGAGATGCAATATGACTTTGAGATTTGCTCTCGAACAATAGCTTTTCTGCTGGGCTTGTTCATGTGTCTCTCCAATTAAGCTTTGCTAGTGAGGTTGACTGAGGTAATAGTCAAAAGGACTTTGTCAGGCAAAAACACTTTGTTTCCCTGCTGCAGTCATCTGTGTCATGCAGATGCTGACCCCCTCAGTGTAGGAAATGCCTCCTGCCATTGTCCTGCTTGTGGGTTTTGCTGTGGATGTCTTCACTGAAGCTTGAGGGGCAAGAGGAGCTCTGATGGAAAAATGTGAAGCTGGTTTTTTGCTCTTGACACAACAAGTCTAGATTGCAGTGATTTTTTTGTTTCCTTTCCTCCCATTGAGTTCTGGACTTGTAGGATGTGAGCTCATGAATGAGTGAATTTGAGTTAGTGGCATCACACTGGTCCTGCAGGGCTGAGAGCTGCACCTATAAAACCAGTGTTATAAAACCAGACTTCTCTTTCTGGAGTTTAAAAAGTAAACCAACTTTGAAATGTCATTAAAGAAGAACCTGTTGAAGACATTGAGATTATTAGTGACTACTTTATGACAGTGGCAATGAATTGTGGGCTCAGTAAGTTCATCGTACTCATAGCTCATCTTGACACCTGCATTACATGCATATGTCAGTTCCATTTATATGGTGTAGATGAGCTTGGGGGCACTTGCAATGTATGCATTTCCCATAGGCTTATGGTCATGGTGGGGAAGAAGGAAGGCTGAAGGAGGAACAGATCTAATCCAGAATGGAGACTCAGTTACGAGTGTATCATGAGGCAGAGTTTTAAAGACTGAGAGCCAGACAGGTTATTTTCAAGTCCCTTTAAGCCATCTCTGTACAGTTGAAGGTTAGCCAAAAACTATGTGCACATTGCTAGAGCTGTGGAGTTAATGTCACTGAGAAGTTTTTCAGTATTTAGAGAGGGCTAATAAGAGAATCAAGGAAAAAAAGAACAAGCAATCCATAAATAATCATAGTAAAAAGGTGTCACTCAACCCTCACAAAAATGAAAAAGGCCTGGAACATAAATGTGTGAACCTATAGAGACATACTTTTATCTTACTTTGTGTGTGTAATCACAGACATAGTCATGTACATGATAGAAGACAGGATGGTCTAGCAGTATAAATGCTTTACTGGCAGGAGTTTAAATTGGTCTACTTCAAATCATGCCTTCAAGAGTGGTGCATGGCATTCTTGTCCTTTGCCTGTCCTCTGAACCAGAGGGGAAGCAGATGGTATAAAACTGTTTCTTTCATCACTATGCCAATCCTCATTCTAGGAAAAAACCCCAAAACCTTTGCTGCCTGTTTGATGCAGCTTTCAGTCCCCTTCACACTACTGGAGAGCAAGCTCCCTCAACAAAGCTTTTCTACAGGTAAAGCAAGCACACTTTCAAAGGGCTGACATGTCCTGTGCTTTTCTAGTTAGAAGTTTTGGGGAGCAGGGTTTCTCCCCTTTCCTGGGTCTTGGGGTGAGGTCTGCAGTGGGCTTTTTTTTCCCCCCATAGTTTTGTCCTGTGAGCTCTAGGCAAGAGGTCTTTTCTGACACACATGGCTACGGAAACTGAAGGTCTACAATTGTCATTGCATATGCAAAAGGGACCCTGAATTGTGGCTGGTTTATTAAATAGAAATATAGACACATCTCCAGCTAGGGGGGATATAACCATCCACATAAGGTGTAGATATCTTTCCAGTCTGTAGATATACACAAAGAAATGCTTTTGCAGTCATGAACAATTTACCTACGTGTGTATATATATACACACATGTGCCTTTAGACAGAAGCAGTTGTATCTCCTAAGACCTTTGGTTCTTTTCAGCAATCTGCCTTTCTTCTTTCTAGGTGTTTTCATTTCTTCTCCAGAAGCATTATTCAGTTTGACAGCTCAGTTCAAATCTGCAGTGTACAAACCCAGCTTAAAAGAACCTGAGGAAATGAGCAGAGACAGAAAAACAAAGGGAGCTTGGGGGTGACAGAAATGAGAAGAAAAAGGAAGGTAGGATAATTCCATGACAAAGGGGTCTTGGGGATCTAATGATGCTGTTGTGGTTTGTTACTGTACTCCATGCTTGCTTGCTTGCTTGCTTTTTTTTTCTTTGGACACTGTCTCTTGGTCAGTATCACTGTCCTTTCTTCTCTAGAGCAACAGCAGTCATATATTACAAAGAACTCTAAATATGAGCTTGAAGGACACCAGGTTCCAAGAATGCCCTTGCAAGGAAACTATTCAGTGGCATCCTGCAGCATGAGTTATAGGAGGTAACCTGGTTTACTCCCTTTTTTCAGCCATACCTTCTCAATTCTTTCCAGTGCAGCGATACTCTACTCTTGTCTTTCCTTCTCTGGCTCTTCAGAAAACAGCACTGGCCTGAAGCAATGGTAATTATTTATTCGATTTAGTTTATACTGTGCACAATCTTTTATTGTATTAGCTATAGTTAAAATAAAAGCAAATCAAACCCCATATCCCCTACTGAATTATGCTACAATGAAAGTAAAAGTGTCCTCATCGAAACCTCCCTTCTTAGCCCACCCCATTATATTAAACTAAAGCTTAACAAAAGAGACAAGTTTCACAACATGCCCTGAAGGTTCACCACACAGGGAAGAAAATTCAAGAGCTGTGGGCCACCTTCTGCGGAGAGACAAGCCATTTCCAAATGCGCTGCTTCAGGGACCGTCAGCTCAAATGCCTCAGCTCATCTCAGCAGTGGACCTAGTGTTTGCAGGCAGAGGTAGTCTCTGGGGGACGGGCAGGTTCAAATCACAAGGAGATTTAGAAACTAAGGCCTCAATTGCACCTGGAAATGAACTGAAAATTGGCCCAGCTTGTGTGCCATCTGCGCTCTATGGTTTGTGTCTGAAATGTGGATATGTAAGCAGGCAGCTGCATACTGCAATTAGCTGAAGTTTCTGAGTGGTCCTCAGACATAGTGCTGAGCAGACCACATGGCAGTGATCCAGTCTGGAGATGAGAAAAGCACAGACAATGGCGACACAGTCCAACAGGACAAGAGGTTGAAATCTCCTCACCAAGCAGATAGGAGAAGGGGAAATAAACACTCATAGCTCTTGCTGCTGCTGGAACATTCAAAAGCATCTCGAAATCCAGGAGGCCTTCTCCAGCAGGGCAACAAAGGGCAAGGCTTCCCTCCATCCAGACGGCGAGCACCACTTTTGCCATCTCCCCCAGTTATTTTTTGCCACCATTATAATTTTGATTTCATGTGTAGCCAGTTCTTGTCTTCCAAAACCTGGATTTTGATTGAGCCTGAGAAAGCCAAATGTCTGCAAAACCTGAAAGTCCCATGAAATAGGAGTCACAGAGCTGAATGTCATGAGCATTTTGATGGTGTTTTCCAGCAATGTGATCATTCCTTTGTGAGTGTTACAAGCCATCTGTGGAAAAAAGCAATGAAATAACCCTCTAATAACCAAATAACATGCACATTTTTATTCATATATCGGAACCTCTTGATGATAAACTAGGTGGGTGAAGAATATACTCTGAGGTATAAGCTCTATTATGGAAGACTCTTTCTAAAGTTTGCCTCAAAGGTGGTGGTCTCCTTGCTGCAGGGAAAAAAAAATTATTTGAGACCTGCTAGGATTATCATATCCAGCATTCAGAAGTGTGGCAAACTTCAGCCATAGTTATAAAAGCAAGGAAGACTGCAGAGACTTTTCTGAGGGAATTTTTGGGAAGAAAATGGTGGCTCAAAATGGAAAGCTGAGATTGGAGCTTTACTGTTGGCCAAGAGTTGCACTGATCTGAGAGCCTGAGTATACTGTACTGTGAATGCCTGATGTATGGAATGGATCCTAAATAGACTGGCTAAATTACAAGATAACAACTGCATTATCACGGACCCAATGGGTATGACCTGCCCCTCCATTGCTCAGGTTTTGTGGTAACATAGATCTTCTGAAGTGAATTCTTTCTGTTGAGGTATCCTAGAGCAACACATTACCCTGGAGCTCTGTGACAGTGCAGTCAATGTTGTTTCTTGAGTGACAGAGAGCAGTTGTGCTTCTGGGGGTGAACAAGTAAAATCTCTGCACCCCAGAGTTCACACCACAATGTAATCTAAAGGCAGCCATTCATTAGCTGAAAGAAGTTTTATCAATACACCAATGAACACATTGAAACTCCAACAAATTCACATGGGGTGCAGAATCCAGTTTTTCAAGAATGACTGTGTATCAGGAGAGGCGTGAAAGGTTTGTTTAAAAGTTATGTTTGCTGACTATACTAACTGAAACAGAGAGTATGATTCTTTGTGTCCAGCAGATGCTGAAAAACACATCCCAGAGTGGAATGCTCTGATTGATTTTGTTCTGACACACCCAACATCCTGAAGACTGGCAGCTAATTTCAAATTGGATGGCTTTGGTTGTTAGTGGTGTGTAAGACAGAATGGCAGCCGAGGCTGAGGCTATTGCTGACAGTTAAAATAATGGTCTTTTTACTAGTGAATTGTGCACATTCCATCTTGAGTCACTGAGAGAAAACAGCATTGACAGAGCTGTAGGAGGTAGCTTGCACAGTGTCTTCCCTTGTACAATGGAAGGGGAGACTTGCACTTCAGATTTCTGCTTGCTTGATACCAGCTTCAATTTTGTTCAGCTTTGACTTTGTTCTTAGCACAAAATGCACTTTGGTTCAGGTCTGCTAGTTCATATTTATGCCTAGGAGAAGACTGATGCAATAGTGTTAGTGCTAATTTGGTAGTCTTGATTTAAAAATTCTGTGTTGGATCTGTGTGACCTTCTGCCCTTTTGTGCCCTTTTGGGGCATGTCATCTACCAGGTTACCTACTTACCCAGATGTCCAATGCATCCAATCGCTTGACCATCACAACCCAAATTTTCTGTGGCTTGTTGTGGTGACCATACCAGTCTGTCCTGAGAGATTCCCACCACTCGCTTGTCTTCCCATGCTACACTCAACATCAGTTACATATGTTCATTTTGAAGGCCTGATTCTCTAGCTAATACATTACTGGGTCACCACTATCTATTGCATACTCTTGAAATGTCTACTTCCGCTTCCAGTCGGACCATTTTCTGATCTCTATTGCTCATTTGTTAATTTTTCAAACAAGGGCCTCTGTGTTTTCTTCCCTGTTGCCTTGTTAAAGTTTCAAACAAGTGTCTCTCTGTTTTTTTCCTGCTGCCTTTTGTGCTCAAGATGCATCCCCTGCAGCCAAAGCCAAACTTGTCTTATTATTGCTGTCCAACCCGCCTTGAAACTATCCTTTATAATGCTATCTATAAAAGGCTGGACAACTGCTTCTGGGTGTGCTGGAGTCACTGCTTGTCCAGCTGACTACTATTTTCCTTTTGTTTTTTTGTATTTCCTTCCTGTCTGGATGTGCCTGGGGTCTTTTTTTCTCCCAGTAAGCCTCTTTTCTTTATAGCTGAGACCATTTTCTTGTGCTGTGCTCATACAGTGTATGCCACAATGTGGGTCTGGCCAGTGGCTAGGGCTCTTGGACACAGTGGTGGTTTATGTCAGGTGGAGATGCTGCGAGAGAGGAGGATCCCTGTCTTGCCTGTTGCTAGGCCTGGTAGTGTGGGACATGTGTTCCTCAGTCCATAGCACAGCTGTGCAGGCTCCTGTCTGTCTGCCTGGAGTCCAATCCTACAAATCTGAGACATTATCTGCAAAATTTGGAGGGGTTTTACAGTGTGGAAATGCCACACTGTAGCACAAAAATGTGCAGGGTCAAGTCTTTCCCTGATGCAAAAGGACAAATTGCCACCCCAGCTAGTGGATGCACAGAGATGATACATTGGTAGAAGATGAGCCCCTCTGAAGGTGGGTGAGTGCTGTGGTGTCTCTGCTGCTGATCTGAACTGGCCACTGTGGGCTCAGGGCTGTCATGAGCAACTACTACTAGGTCAGGAATGTGAATGTGAATGGAAAAAGAAAGAGGAGAGGAGAGAAGAGGGGAGGGAAGAAGAGGAGAGGAGAGGAGAGGAGAGGAGAGGAGGAAAGACAAAAGGCATTGTCTGGAGCTATTGGCCAAATATGTTTTTAAAACATAACTGCATTTTTTCCACCTCAGTGGAATATGGAAATTCTGTGGAAGTATTTTAAAGATAAGTACTAGTTAAGTAGCCCACAAAACAATCATATTTTTCTTTGAGCTTTATATTTCTCTTAAGTTAAATCCATTAGTAGATTAGGTTTTTCCAGCTCTATTCATGGATATTTGATCCTTGAATCCTTTCAAGAAAATCAATGTGTGGCTTTCCAACTAATTAGCATAACGTTAATAATGTAAAATAACACAGTTAGGATTGCCGGAACCACACGCTTCGTCCTACAATGTCTGTGGGGAAGGTCAACAAGTAGACTGAACTCCGGGGCAGAGTGGGCAGTCCGGGGCAGGGGCTGGCAGCAGGGGCTCAGCCAGCAGTGGGAATGGGCAGGCAGGGACGGCCTCCCCTTCCTTATTTTCCAGCCCCCTCCCTGCTTTCTTCTGCAAATCAAAGCCGCCATCTGCTGTGACAAGTGTTCCCATTCACCTTTTCCCTCTTATCTGCACCCTCGCAGGGAAGTGCTCTGGAGGCTGGCAGCCTAATCTCTATGCTGATGCTGCAGTTCTGCAGCCATCGTCGTCTCCCCCACCCCCCGGCCCTGGTCCCCGCCGCCTGTCACGGAATCATTAAGGTTGAAAGAGACAGCTAGGATCATCAAGTCCAACCATTAAACTACCACCACCATGCCACTAATCCATGTCCCTAAGTACCACATCTATATATTTTTTGAATACTGCCATGGCTAGTGACTCCACTGTTTCCCTGGGCAGCCTGTGCCAATGCCTAACAACTCTTTCAGTGAAGAAATTTTTCCTGATAACCAATCTAAGCCTCCCCTGGTGCAGCTTGAGGTCATTTCCTCTGTCCTCTCATGGTAACCTGGGAGAAGAGACTGATCCCCATCTCACTACAACCTCCTTTCAGGTAGTTGTAGAAAGAAATAAGGTCTCCCCTGAGCCTTCTCTTTCTCACACTAAACAACCCCAGTTCCTTCAGCTGCTCCTCATAAGACTTATTCTCCAGACCCTTTGTCAGGCTCATTGACCTTCTCTGGACACGCTCCAATGCCTCTGTGTCTTTCTTGTAGTGAACGGCCCAAGACTGGACATGGTATTCAAGGTGCAACCTCACAAGTGCCAAGTACAGGGGGACACTCACTTCTCTGGTCCTACTGGCCACAACATTTCTGATAAAGTCCAGGATGCAGTTGGCTTTCTTGGCCACCTGGGCACACTGCTGGCTCTTGTTCAGTCGGCTGTCAGCCAGCATTGACTGTCGACTCTCCTGCGATACTGGTGGGGAGCCTGGGCTGCTGGAGTGCAGGGCAAGGAAAGCAGGTGGAGGTGCTTTGTACTCCCATGGTATTCTGCCGTGCCCCAGCATCTCTCAGCATCCAGGATGCTTCCCCAGCATCTCTCAGCATCTCTGGATTTTTGACCTCCCTGCCTTGTTATTCCTATTTTTGAGGCAGATGCTGAAGGGGTAAACCTTGCTTAGTTTTCCCTTTGTCCTCTTTCCCATGTACTTGCACAGCTTACTGTTATTTCTCATTCATTGAGAGGAAATCATTTGGGAGACCGAGAAGCTTCAGCTAAAATATGTAATGGGCCCCAATAAATCACAGCAGTAATGGCAATGCAGCAGAATGCAGAAATGCTGGGGGTAAATATTTTTTTCTTTTCCATCCAGTCAGCTCCTGCTGACATGTCTGTGGTTGCATAGGTGTCAACAGAGAGAGAATTATTTTCCTGAATGAAACAAACCTGAGAAGGAAAAAAAGAAAAGAAGCTCCTGTGAGTACTATTTTACTTGCTGTACGGGGCGAAAAAACCAATCCTTCTGTCTTGGTCTCTTGTCTGGATGTGACATTTTGCACCATTTCCCTTCTATTCTTTCTTAACCAATTTAAAGGCTATGACCACCTCACCTAAGTATTTCTGTGGCAGGCTGTGCCGACGGCTGCCAGTATGGGCAGGCAGCAGCAACTCCATCCTCAGGGCTTCACCCTTGTGGTCCCTCAGCACTCTGAGGAGGGTATTGAGTGATTTCTGGAGAGTTAATGCTGATTGCTTGAGAGTTAATGGTACTTTATTGTAGAATTAGTTCCATACTCTCATGTTTTTGCACCCTTTGGCCCAAACCCTGTCATCCCAGTGTCTCCCTGCACAGCGGCACAGTAAAGCCTTTCTGTTCATTTGAACCATTGAAGGTGAAAGAACTTTGTATGTTCAGTAAAATTAAACAGAAAAATAACTTTAATTAGTGATAAAGTTATTAGTTGTTGATAACTGATAGTACAATGACACTAGATGAATTTACAGGAGCTCTAGATACTGGAAGAAAATTGAAAGTGAGGAAATTCAGAGTGAAATACAGGTGAGTAGATTGCTCAAAATCAAATACAACTTGTGAAAAAAAGATAAAGGACACCCATGGAAATAGTTTGCACAAATAATGGGGTCTCCAGAAAAAAATAAAACAAGTAATGTGTCACAATTCATAAGATTAAAAGAATCAGCCCCCCTTGTGTAAATAGTGTCTTCAGCTAGAGAAGGAAAGTTAGTCTAGTTTGCAAAACTTTTCATTTCATCTAATAAGAAAAAAGGAGAAAAAAGAAAAAAAAAAAGCAAAGCTCAAGTTGAAAGATGGAAGGATCTGCAATGTGAAAGGATTGAAGTCGGCTATGGAAGTTATTAGAGGTATGGAAAGATAACCTTTGAGAGAGGGGGGAAATGCATGAAATCTAGATTGGAGCAGAGGTTTGTAAGGTGCTCACAGAGGTGTGCGACCCAGAGGATTCCTCAAGGGGAAGGAGAGCTGTATTCTGCAGAGTATTAGAGGCAATTTAATTTAATTTAATTTAATAGTCGTATAAACCCTAATGCTTCATGACATAACTCAGAGATCCATTGTCTAGCTTCAGACAACATTTTTCAAGTGCTCAGTTATTTCATAAATACATACTATAGATTGTTTTGCTTTGTCATTGGGGCTGCTCATACTAGTCACTTGTGGAGGCCCAATACTTGCTTCCACTTCTAGTGTGTTATGGGATAGAATTATGTGTCTCTGTGCCAGACCTAGGAGGGTTCTCAGTGAATAAGCTCCTTGAAAAAGGTTCCTAATATCTTGTCGTATGAATGTCCTTGAAAATTGTCTCAAAGACTTCTGCCCATATACTTGGCGCTTTCTCCCCGTGCAGTGTACTCATGTGGGTACAGCCATGTGTCTCCATCTGAATGAGCCAGCAGTTCTCTATGGGAGGACACGGATCTGGATCCAATGTGAGCTATTAAATAAAAGAACTTTTCCCCAATAAAACAGTGTGTGGCTCTTACAGTGCCAAAGTGCTGAGCAGTACATTTTCTGAGCATGAAACGTATGGAGGAATATTCCCTGTCTTGCTAGATGGGATTATGATTAAGTGCCATGGCTTCATCACTATTACTGCTGTACTGGGTTTTTGTTTGTTGGTTTGTTTAGGTTAACATATGTAATGTTGCTCAATAGCAATTCTCTGCTTGTTCCTGATTCAACTGTTCTTCCTGTGTGTGCTGGGCCAATGTAAAAGCCAAAGGACACAGAGTGGGAATACAGTGAGCTTTGGCTGGAATGGCTGGTACAGAGGGCAAGGCATGGGACTGAAGCATCTCCACTGTTGTGTTGTGAAGTGTATGTGTGTGTCTTGCAGTGCTTTGAGGGTATTGCCTGCAAGATAGAGCTTTGGCTTTTGATTCTTTCCATGTGGCAGATACAGACTGCTTTTCATCTGGGCTTGCTCTTGCACCTGTAGCAGTGATGCCTCAGTCATGGCTTGGGTGGTCAAGAATACCAGCAAAGCTGAGGTGATGAGGGAAGGTCTGACTCAGCCCTATGGATAGAGCAGAAAGACATACTAGATGGCTGAAAGCATGAAAGACATTTCTGTTGTCTTTTGGGAAGCTGCTTTACCTTGAACTGATTGACAAAGGCTAAGCTAAACTTTCTGTGCTGATTAATAAAGCCTTCATGGATGGGGTCCAAGCCATACCTACTCTATCTCTGAATTTCAGTTTGTTACAGCATTTACATTAACTTGTAGATAATGTGCTCATAAAGCATTAATCTAACACTCTGAATTATGAAGCAGTTGCAGTTGAATTAGTCTTTTTACAATAAAGTCTTATTTTGGTACCCTTTATGTTCAATTTCCTGAAAAAATCTCCTTTCTACCTAAAATTTGCATATCTGGTTCTTAACAAATCTGGTAGAACTGTGTGGCAGAAAGTATGAGGTAGATTAGTGGAGGTATTTCACAGGCTTAGGCATGTAAAATGAGCTGCAGTATGTATTTTGCAATAGCTTCCTCCAGTTTTAACCCATGTCTCAAAGTTGTCGTGTTTTGGAAGTGTCAGCCCTAAGTGAGATGCAGATTGCAGAAGATACATCCGGCTGACTTTGAATTTAAATCAGTTAGACACGCAGTAGCTCACCTTGTGAGTTTGGGAAGAAGTCTGTTCAAGGCTGGAAGATAAATCTGGCATATATTTACAAAGATGAAACTGTAGAAGCCATCAGCCAAGCATCTTATTAGAAAGACAAGTTAAACTCTGCTGGGACATCCTAAAATAAGGAGACACTGGAGTCAGAAGCCTGTATAATTCTCATACTGAGTGAAGTGGGGTGCACTTCTGATTTCTGGTGGTAGCAAGACAGACCAGGACCTTTACACTTCTCACCTGAACCTTATTCTGATCAGTGTTCCTATGTGCAGGAAATACTTGATGTTTATTCACTAGAATGAACTACATCTCAGAAAATCAGGTTAAAAGCTTGTCTGACAGGGAGTAGACTTGGTAGACTCAGCAGACTCCAGGCCTGTCCATTCTCTTAGTCAACCCAGACGAGACAGGACATCGGGATCATTTATGCTTTGCTCAGCTTTCAGAGGATCTAAGTAGTATTTTGTAGATAGACCAAATCTACAGTAAGAAATGGCTTGAATTGACTGAAGAGTTATATGCTCATTAGGTAAATATAGTTCAAAAAATAAGATACTTTTTTATGGTGGGAAAACAAAAAGAACATCAATTTGGTATTTTGTTGTACCAAGGTGTTGCTGTGCAAATGAACTGTGAGAACAGAGTTTGAACATTATGGTGTTTGTCAAGCCTGGTTTGTTTATCAGATACTTGTTTGATTCAGGTTATCAGTAAGGTAGAATTATGAGACAGTGAGTGGAGTATGATTGTGATTTTTTAGTGATTTTAATGAGTCCCTTTAAATCTTCAGGTTGACTACCTTAAGGTACTCCAGGAATTTCCAACAAAGTTGTTGGTTATGTTTACTAACTACAGGAGGAAAAAACACAGTTTGGCAAGTTAGTTTTGTAATGATATATATTCTTAATATCCAGATAAACTCCTAATCCTACTGATTTTTTTTTTGCTTCAGTCCTATCTGTTGTGATAGCTCCAGAAGTTACTTGCATGTTGTACACAAATAAATAAATCCTTTTATCAGTTTTCAGTTGAATGCTTTTCAATTTTTTTTAGCTATCTGTTGTTCTTCCATTATGAGAAACAGTAGATAACACAAAAGTAGATTTTTTTTTGTGTGTATCACATAAGCTAGTGAGTCCCCATTTTTGTTACTTCTCTAAACTAGAAGTCCTGTTCTTTTCAATCTCTCTTCCTATGGAAACTTTCCTTATATCTCTAATAACGTAGCACTGAATTGCACAATGATGAACTGAAAAAGGAAGTTTCCTGTTGTACAATTAGCTTCGATGAGTGAGTCTTCCAATAGTATTGACTATCAATTATCAGTTGATATCAAGTACTCGAGGCTCAGGGTTCATGGATGAGGTAGACTGACACTTTTCCTGGTGGGAAAAGGCCAGGAGGGATTTGCTTATCTAATTTTGGAGCGGCTGGTAAGTGGCACAGTTAAAGGGGCGAGGTGCCAACTTCCTTCAAAGAAGCAATTGTTGAACACTTTCTCAATAAATCATCTTTTGTTTCTGATAAATTCAGCAGTGTTTGTTCTGCTGCTTCTTTTCCTGGCAGGAGGATTAGGCTAAGCAACACCAGCATTTTCTGAGTCTTTCTTAACCTTAGTGAGGTTGGTGTGTGCTGTGGGAACCAAGAGGGAACGGTGCTGACTAGGCTGTTTAATAACACTGCAGAGGGTCATGCTGGTGGTGCTGACTCCCCAGGGTCTGGGGCAGCTTGGCATGCCAGGTTTGTTCAGTGTGGAAGCGCTATAACTGACCCAAGACTTTCCCTGGAATCACCTGCATCTTTGGTGGGCTATTGTCATCTCCAGAAACACAGCATTTCTGGACCGCTCAGATCTCAAGCCAGTTCCTAGCTGAGGAACTTGCATGTGCTTCCTTCAGCACCTACTTCAGCCTATGCCAGTGGCCCAAAGCCTTTCCAACCCTTGTCTTTTGTCCAGGTGCTATCCTCACAGCAATTTCCTTTCCCCAGGATTCCCTGTGGTATCTTGCTTCTCTGCTGAGTTCCACAATAACTCTTTATTTGCCTTGTAACAGGAGCATTCAGATATGCAGAATGAGTGCAAAGCAAATGTTCTGGGAAGTACTTTGCAAGTGTTTAGATGTTGTCTGGGCATTCTGTAAGATGTTGCTGTGCTCACCAAAAATCTGCCTTTGTGCAATTCTTTGTCCAAATGATGAATATTCACTTAAAACTCTTCCTTCTTGTAAAGCAGATGAGGAGACTGCTCCCATTGTCTCTTTACTGCTTATAGAAATGTCAAAAGTAGTCTTGACAAAAAGGCAGACACAGGTAGAGACAGTTCTATGGTAGCCTTGTATTAATGAAACAAGATTTCCTTCGGTTTAACTTCCAAACACTTTGGGTTTCACACAGAACCTCAAATCTGGGCATATTTCATTTGTAGGTGCCAGGATGCTTGGGAGATGGGGAATTTGCTTTGTGGAAAATTGATTTTAGGCTTAATATGATTGTTGATTCATATCCTAACAACAGTAAACTTCCATTATCCAGATACTGTATCTCAAACTTTTTATCTGACATGAGTGAAAATTTGATGCTGAGTTCATTTCAAGTCACGGTTTCTGGCTCCCATACTGTATGTGTGAAGAAATGTCCATAAGGTATTTTTTTCCTGTGGACACAGACAAATGTGTCATTTCTAGATTACACCCTCAGTATATTACCTTATATACAGCACAGAAGAACAAAAAGGCCAGAAAAGAAACACAAATATGTAGCTGCTGACCCATATACGACCCTGGTAGAAGTAGCTGCAGGAGTGGTCCGTCAGTGCATCATCTCAGGCTTCCCAGCTCTGAGAATATATTCTTCTAATGATCACTGGAAAGAGGAGTTATTGTATTGAAAATAAGGGTGAGTGAGTGAGTGAGGCAGGCAGGCAGGCAAAGTTTTTTAACATTAGCACTTTAAGTCTTCTGTAATTTGCAGCAAATCAAAACACATTATCACATGAGTAATATATAAAGAGATAATCACATAAATGCATGCTGCATTTCCATATCTGCACACCCAAAGAAAGAAAATTTGATTTGTTCCCATAATTCTTCTCATCCAATTGCTGTAAAAATCTCTCTTCTCTCACAGCTGTCATTATAGTATCTGAAATACGAATATGCATCCAGACAGCAATATCCAGGTAAACTGCAGAGAGGTTTCTGCTCTTACCCAGCCTGTGGCAAAAATAGGTCTTTGGCAAAATGGGAATACAAAAAAAACCTATCACCTTTTGCTTTAAGATTTTTTTTCTATTTTATTTTACTGAGATCTGCTTTGATAGTTCTGTTTTCAGTTGTTGTTTCTTCTTTCACCTCAACTTTTTTCCAGTAAAGAATAACAGAGCTGTGGGGAAAAGCAAAAGAAAGCAAGGAAAGAAACAGGCTTTGCTCACCCTTAATTTTAACATAGATCTTCAGAGAAAACAGTCAGTGAATGAAAAAGTTTGTTCCAGAGCTGTCTAAGGAAAACTTTATTGGAAGTTGTTAGAATTTTTGAAGAATTTGAATCGGCACCACTTGCAAGGGAGCAATCAGCTGCGTTCACTTAGCAATAATAGAGTGAACTGAGGTTTCTTTTTCCTGGCTGTTGATGTTGAAATACTGGCACTGTTCAGCTGCTTTCTCAAATACTCCATTCATAAGACGCAACATTTTGTGGGTTCCTGAATGTAGTGATGATTTCTGTAGATTAGATTTATTTTGAATGCCCTGGTGAAACTCATTGCTTTGGTATAGAGGTCTCATCTGATCCCTGCTTTTAACATGCACATTCCTCAGTTGAGAAACCCATTGTTCTGACTTAAACCAGTGAGGACACAGATTAAACCATCCAAACCCAAAGCACTTAAGGGAGAGTAGCCTTCAAAACATATATGCATGTTTGTGCTTGGGAACGTTCCTGTATTTTTTGCAACCCAAATTTGTATTATTTTTTAAGAGGTGAGAATCATTACTTCTGGAAACAGAAGTGTGATGGAGATGTAACACTGTGCTGTTCCTGTTGCACCACAGGCTGCAGTGCTGCTTGCTAAGATCCTTGCGAAAGTCCATGAGCCAGGGAGTTCAGTGGCCCTAGAGCCACCACTGCTTGGATGCTGCAGATGGATGTGTATGCATGCAAGTGGATTTTTAATGTTTGGTTATGTATGTTTAAGTGCATGTGATTTTATTGACAGGACACGATTGTGCTTGGCAAATCAAAATTGTTAGAGTGTGAAATGTCATTTGCTGAATGCAATGGGGAATATTAAACAGAAGTCTGAAAACTATTATTATCAATTACTGTTACTGCTTAACATGCCATGCCAGAAGACAAATGTTTCTTATGCTTCTTGTCCTGTGACATCATGTTTACAGCTCTCCTTACCTTGCCTAATTCTGGTGTTGTATTTTTCATCAAACACTTCAATCCTGAGGTGGGCCTTCTGCAGTCTTTCATATGACAAAATGATTTGGGCTTCCTGTTGTCCAATTTAAATTCCTCTTCTACCCACACATAAAAAAGCTCCACCAAAATCCTTGATGGCCATGAGCAAAACACGACTGGTCCCAGTCTAACCCTCAGCTGCACAGCACTGCATTGTCATCATAATTGTATGTGACAGATTTTCACCCTGCTTTACTAAAAAAATTATTTGTAATTGAGTAAATGTGCCAATCACAGTTGAAAATAAATTAGCCCAGAGCAACAACAGCATGAGTATTTTTAAAAATTTCTACTTTTTATATACATACACTCATATATATATATATATATACACCCCTATCTATAAATACACACACATATCTATAAATAAAATACAAAGGCTGTATGAACAAGTCAAGTGCCTAGCCAAGATTAGAAAAAAATCCCCTTCATTCCTCAATGGCATCCTGAACTCCATTTTCTCTGCATGGGTTGTACATTTCCCCCTCAGAGAGGGTGAAAACATAAAAGCAATACTGTAGACTGCGGCGTGGGGGAGGGTTTCCTTCCTCACAATTTCTACTTCTGTCAAGCCACCTGAGAAGTTGATATGAGAAGGGCATTTTAGAATAAAGACATTGCTCTGACAGCAAATACAAATGAAATAAAATTGGCCTAAGGCTTTGATGCCAGAACCTGAATGGAGAGCTGAGACTTGGCAATGCACTAGTTTAATACACCAGAGAAATAGAACTACAATAATTTGCAATGCAGCATGATGAAAGAAGAAAATATAACAAAACTGGAGACTAAAATGGACTTTCCAGCCTGTCAGTACTCACATTTTGCACTCAAGTTGACCTGTAAACATAGCAAGAGAAGTAGGCCTGCACTTTTCACTTCTTTTGGAACAAAGCCATTGGATGTGGGGAGACACCATGTCAGGAGTTTGTAGCTGAGACTCCAGAGGGAAGGAACTGAGGGTCTTGCAATTCGTGGATGAAGTCATCTTCATGGGCATCTCCTAACTCAGGAAATAGCCACCACCAACCACATTAAGTCATCTCTCTAGTTGCTGAACAGACAGACAGGCTTTGTGGTGGAAAGGAAGAAGAGAAAGGCAGTACTCTTGGGGCACCTTGTGCATGTCATTGATGTGTTTTTTTCCTGTACATGTGCACACACACCTGTAGCTTCCTCCCAGTCCAGTCACTTTCCTTAGGGTAAAAACTCCTGATATTTGGGTTTTCATGTTTGAACAGCATTTATAACCAGAAGTGATCCAATGTGCTGTCACAATGAAAAGAGAAAAAAATACTAGCCAATGGGTTAAAGACTGGGTTGGTTTGAATTAACATGTGGATCTGTTTATTTTCATATCCTCCAGAAGACATCATTTATTAGTCTCTAATGTTCTTCAGGTTTGCATGACCCAAATACAAATTGTTTGACTTTTTTTGCAGTAGGCGTTTTGGCCAATACTGAATTCATTTTATGGCATTAAGTCAGCTGTAGAGAAAAATAAATAAATTGTTGATATATCAGAGCCAATTATAGGCACTGGTTCATGTGCTGTATTCTGCATTTCTCCTTTAGATATTTAAATGATTCCAGTGCACAGGCCCAGTCTTTCTAAGTCTTTGGATGTGTTCAAAGCAATGAAAACCCCTTTTCAGCACAAAAGTCGAATGCTATTACAGTCCCTTTAACAAATACTAATGATTAACTTAAGATTGTTGTAGGATGTAAGTTTTAGTATAGAATTTCACTTGCTAGTAAAGGAGTGTTTAAGCCACACAGAAAAAGTGCCAAGAAGTACAAATAATAACAGCATGACAACAACAACTCTTCCTCTTTAAAAAAAAAAGGGGTTCGAAGACCACATCATCCTTGCTTCCTGGTATAAGTCACTTCAATTTCTTCAGATGCAGAGCTTGATTGAACAGATAGTGATTTGCAGCAAATCAATGTAAGACATGCACAATTATACAGTGTGCTCCTAAAGGGAGACTTTGCTATCGGGTTTGTCATACAAACTGTCCTTAGGAAGGAAACCAGCAATTCAAATAAACCAATCATTAGTAAGTCTGAATCCTCCAAGTCATTAATTTTGGCTGGGAAGGGCAGGAGTACAGCTATTGTCTGATTCTGTCAGTAGAGTAAAAAAGAAGATAGTGGTGCTATCCAATTCATTGTGAATTTATGTACATTAGAAAAGCAATAACTTTGTTACAAACTACCACAAGTAAACTGCTCCTTCAAACTTAATGGAAAAGGCTGCAGCATGCCACAGCAGTAGTGCATTTGTTTATGGTCATGTATAGTTTAATCTATTTTAACATTGACTGATTTTCTGCTTTTCACACAAATATAAAAAATCCTAGGTTAGGGTGTAAAGGAAGGCGAAGCTTGTAAGCAAGAGCTGGCCAGCTGGTGATGGAGGTTATTAACTGAGGACAAAGCAGACATTTACAACAGTGGGGCAGAAAAAGAATGAAACAGAGATCTTTAGTTATATTTTTGTGCTTCAGAAATATCACTTTGTCTATGGCAGTTCAAACACTTGGGGAAAAAAAAAAGTAATAATACAAACGTTTAGGCTTCCCTTAGGCATTTGCCATGCTCTAGATATCCTCAGAATATAACAGAGCACCCTAGCTCACCACTGAATAATGTCTTAAATATGCCCTTCCCTTTGCTGGCTGGAGGAACTAATTCATGAAGAGAGATTAAAAGAATTAAATATAGATAGCTTTGCTAAGTGAAGACTACAGTGGGACAAAAGAATAGCCTACAAATGCATGAAGGGGTCAAATTGCTGAAGGAAGTGAATTATTTAGGACTATAGGATGGGTAATGCAATGAAATTAAGAATAGCAAAAATTAGGCTGAATTTATAAAAGAAACCTTCTTGCTAGTAAGATCTGTTTGGTCATAGATGACTGTCCCTTGGGAAGTGATGAAAGATTCATTGTTTGGTATGTTCAGAGAAAGGCTTCGACAAAACATCAGTTAACTTGCAGGGCAATATGTGAGAGGAGACTTGGTGAGTACTGTTGGTCTCAGTCTTTCTGTAATCCATCTCATTAAACCAACCCTTCATCTCAGTGTATTGACTTTGCCTTCACCACACTTCGACAACATGGAAACAGTGATTGCTGTGTGAGAGCCGCACCACTGCCATGTCCTTGCCCAGGTGGAGTCTGGTAAATCCTACAAGGTCTCCTTTTGGCATAGGTTCATTTGGCAGGTCAAAGTGCAAATGATGCCTACCTCCATCACAGGGCTCCTTCTGTATTCTCAGATATTAAATTATCCTTTCCCTTCCTCTTACCTTACGTGGCCCCATGGATGGCTAAGATCACTGCTACCACTCCAGCACAAATGGCTTCATGTTGGGACCTCCATGAGCCCGCAAATGTTTGAAACGCCTTCCTCTCCTTAAAATATGTGTTGGGAAGATAGCTCTTTCTGCCACCACCAGAAAGGGAGAGACTTTTTAGGAGGTCAGATTGTGATAAATTGTGATAAGACAGCAGTAAACACTGCAGCTTAGGAATTACATTGCATTTGAGTCTTGCTGTCTATTACAAAAAGGTGGTGATGGCTTCGTCTTAATTTAGGAGCAGAAGAGATGTGGTTTCTGTAGCTGGCTCCACGATTCTATACCCTGTCACTTCTTATGCCTGGTCATAAGAAGATGTTGCAGTATAATATAGTTTGTACATATGGGGTTTTTTATGTTTAGAACTGCATTAAATAAGGAGATATGAACTCTATTACTTTTAAAGAGGTGGCACACAGAACTATTCTCAACATGGCTTTACTGGTCATTCAGACTCTCAAAACTGGAGTAACATTTTGTAATGGGAAGGTGTAACTTTCTAGATGCATCTGTTTCCATTATGTTGAGAGCTCCTTTTTGACACTTTAAAATCATTAAGGCTTCCTACTTGAGATGTAAACTGTTTCTGCAAATCTCTCTCACTCAAAGTCTCAATGTGACCCCATCAATTCCTGAGGACTGAACCACCACCCCAAGGGACAAATGCCCTGCGGAAAGAGGGCTTTGAGAAGGACTAGCCTTGCACAAAATGAATTCAGCAACTTCAGTTTGTCATTTTGCCCTTCTTTTGCAGGGAAAAAATACCCAACAACAACAACAAAACCCACGCTAGTGATTTCTTTTGACTTAAACTGGGCATTCAAAAAGCTGGTTTTATTAATGAATCATATTAAGCCATCAGTGAAAGGCTCCCTGACTCTGTTTAAATAACAGGCTATGATTCCTCCCTCCCGCACCCCCCTTCCCTTTGGCTCCACTGCTATTAATTGAGGAGTTTCTTTGTTTCTTTTCTAATGAAGCTAACAGAACACATCTGTCAGGTGCTTGTATTCTTCACCCATCTATAGTATGTAATAGCCCAGCTGGAGGCTATAATGCTACACAATACCCCTGGCCGTTACAGCAACTATTTATTCCTGGGCTTTTCCTCAGATAGGGATTTGAAAAAAGTCTGAAATTTGGGCCTAATTGCTATTTACACAGCGATAGACACCTGTTCTAGCTGAGACACTGGCTCATGAATCCCACACCTGAGACCTTAGGGAAAACGAAGGGGAAAATTTCAAGCAGCTGCCAGTCCAGTTCAGAAACAGAGAGCTCTTCTGTACGATATGTACATACAGTACACAAAATCATGCCTGCATATTGCCATAGCTACTGTTTCAGAGCCAAATGTTCATTTAAAGGCTTAACATATGCTGGTTGTGTGGACACATGTAAGTAGCTGGGAGGAGAGAGTTTTCTGCCTTCACTTCTCCATTTTTTATTGGACTCTCCCAAATTCCTTGTGCCAGGATTTCTTTCTCCAAAGACTGGTGGCCGTGGGTCTCTGCCAGCCGCTGGACTTCCACTCTCGCCTCACATTGTGAGGCACAATTGCTTCATTTTCCCTTTGTTTATGCAAAGAATCCTGCTTTTCCTCTTTGTTTTTGTTCAGGGGAGTTTTTTCTTGCCCGTGCACTCCTCAGGAGCAATAGTCCATGGTGATGATGGTGGTGGAGGTTTTGTTATCGTAAAGCTGCTAACGGTGGGGACTCTCTGTATAACCACACATGAATCTAGTGTGAGTTAGCAGCCTCTCCAAAGCAGTTAAGAGCTCAAATTGATTAAAATGCAATTAGCTCATAAAACTCCCTGTTTATTGCCTCAGATGTTTGTCAAAGGCATAGAGCTGAAGAAAAGGTTTCTTTCCTTTTCTTTCCTCTCTCAGTCGTCGTTATTCTTTCCTCCCTATTTGTTTCTGTTCAATGCCAAACAGCCCCATTAGTTAGGTGCAGGACAGAAATAAAATGTTATTGCCCTGCCATCTTATGAGATGACAAGGTCCTCTGCTGCTTCCAGGGGAGGGAGCTCGGCTGGCTGCTTTTTACCAAACTTTTTCCTGCAGTCAGGGTGGTGGGTGCTCTGAGCTTTTTGGTCAAGACCTCTGTTTTGTAGGAAGACCTTTAATTCAGTCTGTTTCTTTAATCCAGTAAGGCTCTGTCATCCCAAGCCCACCTTTACAACACATTTTTGGAGAGAGGGGAGAGGCAGGAGAAGAGGTTGAATAATTAATTGGAAAAATTGGTTCTTATGTCATGCAAAAGCCATCTGAGAGCTGCTGAACATCAAATGCAAGAAGGGAAGATGAGGAATAGTAAGGTTAATAGGTGGATTTAAAAAAAAAAGGTGAGAAAAGCTCACACAAGTGGTGAACAAGTGATGAAGTAAGACTACTGATCCAAGACAAATATTCTGGAGGCTTTTAAAAACACGTATATCTATATATCAGAAACAGAAAGATGAGTCAAGGAGTTAACAGAGCTTCTAAAATGGGGTGGGGCACCCAGATTGGTGAGACATGAAGGAGATACTGCTAATATTAATTATTTGCAGCAGGGCTCACACAAGCAGTTCAGTAGCTGAGGACAGAAACAGAAATTCATTTCCCAGAGGAGGAAGAAGGAAGTAGTGAGTCATCTCAGGGTCACTCCAGGACAGGTGATAATGAAGTCAGATTTAATGAAGATTAGGAATACACCAGGCCCAAATGAGTCTCCATCCCAAGATTATGAAGAAGATGCTCGAAATAAATGCTCCCTATACATGATGAGAAACCTTAAAGGTAAAGGGAAACCATGGCCCCATGTAGTTTAACAGAAGCTCTGAGATAATCATAGGGCTAACCCTTTTCCTTCTAAAGACTGAAGTTTTAATAGTTGCTGAATACCTAAGACCACAGACTCACCCTGGTAATGCTGGCAGAATGCCTTTTCCATCTCTGGCATGGTCTCCAGATTAAAGGAACACGTAGTACACAATGAACTAGGTATAATTTCCTTGCAATTTGGCCCCACTTGGCACAGGGACAACTTTCTTTCTGCTGAAACCACATCTTTAATCTTTAATAGAAGCCAAATTATATACATATACATATATATGTATTTATATCCTTCACTGAAGAAGCTGTACCTGCTTGTCAATATAAACCATTTTATATTCATCAAGAATGCAGCTTTGGGGACATGCTGTCTGTTCTGCCACCTGTGTAGTACTCTGGGGTTGGGTGTGTGGTTCCTTAATGTCCATGAAGAGTAGACTTTGGATCTGTGACCAGTGCTGAGCATGAGTTATGGAAATCAAATTTACAGCTGTGAAGAATTTTTTAATCATTAGTTCTACATCCAAGTTTAGCAGGTTCTGATGTTCTCTTCACTTTCCTTTATTCTATCTCTAACCAAAATTACTATATCAGGAAAACAGAGTTGTTAGGATGCCATTCCCAGCATTAGTTTTCTTTGTTATAGGTTAAGCCTTTCTGTATTACATATGCAAAGTTCAGGGTGAGTAGCCCTGGTCTCAGCAAATGTAAAGAATTTTTTAGGTAAACAATGGAAGTTTAGGGTGACCAGACAGTCTATGTGATAGCATCATCATTTTGATTTGGCTCATTATTAACGGGTGAAGTTCTAAACAGAAGAGAAAGATGCAGTCCATAGAATTATATGAAGCTCCTGTTTTCTGTTTGTTGGCATTCAGAATGATCAGCAGCAGTGGTTGAATTCCAGCTTTGGCTTGTTCTCAGATTTCTGTCTAAACTTGGTTAAATCACAGGTGAATCACAGGTTACTTCCAAACTTTCTGCCATATTCTTTCCAATGACAAAGAACAAACCCCACCATTTGGTCATTCAGAAGTTTCTAAGTTAAGTGAAATGAGTTGCAAAGCTTAATTACAGTTTAAAAACCAACCAGTTTTGATCATCATTGCAATACTGTCTTGTTATCTTTGTTGGTGTTGACTTAGCCTTTGAAAAGCCCTGCTTATTTTTAGCAGCACTACACCCAAGATAAAGCACAGGTTGCTTTGGAGAGACACAATTTAATACTGTATGCTCTGATCTTCCTCTGGGAGATATTCTCTAGACCAACAAATTTATGCTTGAAATACGGAATATATACACATACACACATGTACGTATGTGTGTGTGCCTTAAATAAAATGTAGAAAACTTAAAATAGGTCTCCAGAAATCAGTGAGACTGTTCATGGTTAAAGGCATTGCACAATGTATGCAGAGGTAGCAGATTTCAGAACTTTTAAACAGAAATCAAATGAATTAATTAAAAATAAATAGGAAGAGGGCGATGAGGACTTCTCAGGCTGCAAACTCTTTGGAGCTAGGGTGTCACAACAGTGCCTTGCACAACAGAGGTTCTTTTTTTTTGAGTGACTCTTAGGCCTGGCAGTAGTGAAAATGTTTAACAGTGACAATGCATTTCAGTGAGACTTGTGGGGTCAAGTCCTTCCTATGTGTGAACGTCTGGCCATCCAGACCATCTCCTTCTTACCAGGAACTGCCAAGCGTCCTTGCAGCCAAGACACTAATTGCTTACAGAGGAAATTAATGCTGGGAGAGTACTTAATATATTTTAAGCTGCCTTTTAATGCTATTTAGCAGGTGGAAATGAGGAAGAGATTTAGCAGCATGTGAACAGCCAGTTCTCAGAGGACCACCAAAAGGCTGGAACAGCTGAGATAGACTATCAGAGACATTTCCAGATGTTGCCCAACAGCATCCATTTGACTGATTATGTGGAACAATAGTGAAGTCCAGATGTGAGCAAACTACTTCTGAGTTCTCAGGGAAAGAAAGGCACCTATACATGATACAGATATTATGTGGCTGCTTGGCATAGTCCAGGAGTTTATTTTATATCCAGTGTTTAACCTCTTTTCCCTCCAAGGTACAAATGTCAATATTGGATTTTCTCTGGCTGAATGAATGTGTCACAGCACAGATTAATCACTGGCAGTGATAAAGGACTTGCAGTTGCCAAAATAAAATTTCTCACAAATGGATCAAACCAGTCTGAGATACAGAAAAGAAACAAGAGAGGAAATCTTGCCAACTTTAGTCATGATGGTTCATTAAACCGATCTTAAGACCTTGGCATATGTACTTTATCTAGGAGCTCCTGCTTTCAGCTGGTGGGAATTACAGGCCTGTGTGTGCTGATGTGTCTGTGTGTGCAAGTGCATATATACTTAGGGATAAGGTGGCAGGGTAATAGCTAATGAGACAGATGAAGCTAACACTTTTCACACTGAAGTTCCCCAAAAGCCCACTACTTTCTTTGGTTATTCCCATTTTCAGTGTAGGCTGAATTTCTCTTCTCCCTCTCAGGGTACTGTTGCTGTTCCACCATTTATTGTTGTGCTTCATTAGTCACAGAGCAGTGTGCAAGGCACACGAGCTCCAGAAGAACCTGGTCCCCGTGAGCCAAGCTGGGTGGGAACTTTCCTGCTGAGGGAGCCTTAGCTGCCCCACCAGGCTGGGTGCAGCTGGTCACACCCCTGCATGTCTGAGTGCCTTAAACATACAGCTCCTTCCCCCGTCCCATAAACCTGAACAGCATCTATTATCCCTGCATAAGGAATCTTTCCCTTTGTTTACATCATAACATAGGTTGTTTAAGCTAGCTCAGCTCACCTCAGCTTTAGCTTTTGCTGAAAAACTGACCTACCTTTGATATTTATTAGTCTTTCCATTTTTTGTGCCGTCTGCAAAGCACAATGGCAATAACTTTATATGTTCTTCTGGTTCACTGATTCTTTTTTTTCCCTTGGTATCATTTTAGAGGCCTTTATCAGTTTTCCACTTCTGTGATTTTTAAGTTTTACATGTTGATTGCCTTGTTAATTATCAAGAAAAGGGGAGGGGAGAGGAGAAAGGAAGAAAAAATAAGATATACATGCATATGTTGTTAATATATAAGGGATACAATAATGTTGTCCCAATTGTTCACCACCAAATGTTAGCGTTCACAACAGTGACTGGCAAGGCATGTGTTATTGAAGTGTGGTGAGTGCAAGATTCAAAGCACAGATCTGCTTCCTGTTCCCTTTGACTTTACATGACTGTTCACTGGAAGATAATTGCAAACACAGGCGTGTGTGCGCAATGGAAAAGGATATGCCAAGGAGCTGTGGGTCTGATATTTCTAGGTTGCCAGAATATACGTGTAAGGCCAGAAGTAGTGTTGCTGGATATTAAAAAGCATCAAAAATAATTAAATATTTTAAAATTAAGGGTTGTATATGACTTGGACTAAAGACCTTTTAAAGGGCTGTCTGAGCCTTTCCCGTCTTTGAAAGGTGAAGGAGCTCCAGTGAAGTAGGCAAAGGTCAGTATTGTTACTGGCATCAATAATGGTAAAACAAGTAAAGGTTTAGGGTTTTTTTTAAAACAAACTTAATAAGTTCCAGTGGTGAGATTTCAAGTGTGATGGCTAAAAGTACCTGTAGTGTCATGGTAGGCATTTATACAGTACTTGATTTAAGGCTCGATCCATTTTGATCTGCTTAGAAGACTGCCATACCACAGAGGCCCATGGCAGTCCAGCTGGATGGGCAGTGGAGCAGGAGCCGTGGAAGTTGCACCAATTCTTTTTGCAGCCAGAGCATGTCTTGGATGAAATTATCCTATCTTAACTGTAAAACATGGACTGATTTAAAATCAGTGTAGCACGAGTAAAATGGATTAAATTTTTCAATTTTAAAGAACCTACAAGCAACTGCATTATTACTCTAAATTAGGTAGTGGTTAGTATGAATTATTGGTATAAATAATAGATTGTAATGATATTTTTACTGCAGTAATATAAACAGGAGAGAGCCAAACAGACTGACAGATGCAATAATTTCTTGGGGAATCAGTATCTAGTTGATCTTAAAAGGATCTAGTGAGGACATTCCTGCCACTGAAGGGGTAGAAAGTAGTCAACAATGGCAGTCTCTGATCCTGGACCTGGGTCAAAAGCTGCGAGCAGCCTTTCCTCTGGGTACAGAGGAGCACAGGGGGAAAGGTAGGAGCAACGCCCTTTCCATTTAGGTTTTGGGGTTTTGTTTGTTTGTTTGGTTGGTGGTTGTGTTTTTTTTCTGTTGTGTTTACTTATCACGTTCTTTTTCTATGTCAGGCTGACAGCAAGCAGAAAACTGTGGTACTAACAGATTGTTTGGGTAGTATCTGTTCCTCAAGAGCAGTGATTTACAAAGTTTTACCAATGTCCTGAAAATAATATAAGCATAAAATACCACCCTGAAAGGTAGAAGCAGAATATTTATTAGGGAATGCAAATATAAGTGTAAATATAAAGGAGAGGGGGAGGGCACCAATAATTAGGAGCTGCTCTAGAAGAGAGGGTGAGTGAGGACAGGACAGGCATCTCATTCAAGGTAAGAGGGAAATTAAAGCAAGGAACTCTAGCATAAACCAAGAAGCCTGGTCCTGGAAGAGCAGCCAAGCTGACTGCTTCCATCAGATGTGTCCAGTATGAATGGCTACTGCATGCTACAGGATGTGGCATGTAGCAGCTCCCCAAGCCTTGGGCAAGGACTTGAGCAAAGGGCACTCTAGCTCTGTGAAGACCCAGGCACCTGCTTTCCTATTCACAGGAGTGCAGGTGGTGTTGGAGAGAGTATCAGTCTTGGGGTGGGGGTCTTGCTCCAGTGTGAAATGCGAACCATCTCTGCCTGATGTTGCCTAAATTAGCTGAAGTTTGATCTCGAGATGGCATTGTGACATTTTGTTCTTGTGTAACTGCTTGAAAGTTTGCAACTGAATGTTTGACCCTAACTGAACAGTACACAAGGGAGTTTTTCCTCCCTCCAGCTTTTATCCATCATGTTGCTTTGCAATAAACGTGACTCATGTGATCTGTTTTTGAATACTGAGGTATCCTTTCTGAGGAGGAATTGGTGTAAAGGGCAACTATAGTGCCCGTTACTTGGTCTTGAAAGTGGGAATCTGCCCTGTGCCAGCCTGCCCACCATGCCAAAATAGAGCCAGAGAGCAGCTCATTGCAGACGTGGAGTAACACCTCTTCAGCTATGCTTAGGGTTGGATTATGACTTTGAGAATGTCTTGGGCTTGTGGGCTCAGGTCAGGCTTACAGGAGCAGAGGGAAGAGTTTGACTCTGGCAGGCAGTGGCTGATGGTGAGGCAGGTGGGATGTTCAGAAAGTAACAGGGCAAGAAGTTCTGGTCTGGCCATGTGGTGACTGAGACCATGCTCAGCAAGAGCAAGGGGAAGCTGTCACTGCTCCTGCTGGAACCAGCAGGCCCTTCCTTCGGCACGTGCCTCTGTTGTATGGATCGTGCTGAGAGCACCAGGCAGATTTTCCTGGTGGGCAGCTCACCATATCACCGTAACCACAGGCAACGGAGAAGCAGCTTGCCCTGCTGCCTCTCCTCACAGGGACTGCTAGGCCCTGCTTTTTTACTCAAAATGACCTCAAGGTGTGCAGTGCAGGTGTCCCTTCAAAGGATGATGAAGTGCAAACCATGCATGGTTTAGGAGGTTACTTACAAGCCAAACATGGAACCTGTGGCCTCTCGTTTCCTCCAGCCTGACTGCCTCTTGCAAGCCTTATCCGATCTCCTGCATGACTCCTTCACAACATGTGTGCAAAGGGTTTGGTCCAGGTCCTAGAAGCCCTGAACACTGTTTCTCTGAGGAGCTGCAGCAGCTCTGGTGAATGGGGAGATTTGATGTGCTTTGATGGTCTTCAGGGAGAGCCCTTCCCACTCCCAGTGCCATCAGCTTTTTTTTTTTTTCTATCAGCTCTCAACTTGAAGCAAAAAAAATCTATTGATAACTTAAAAAGACAACATCAATGATTGGAGTCAGAGCAATGAAAGTGAAGTGTATGGTTGCTGCCAGGCTTCTTTCTTGCTCCTTGGTGTTCTGGCTCCAGCATTCAAGCAATAGATTTAAATATAAAACAGATCATTAACGGCTGGCTCAACATCTGCTAATATTATTTTCCTTGCATTGTCTGTGCATCTTTGTTTATCTCAGTGTGCTACTTTGTTTTTCCCTTTTTATAATAAGGATCATTCCTTTATTTTAAAGCTCTACATCAATTTTCAATTGCTTAGGCTCTTGGAGCCTCCCACGTTTTGCCCACATGCTTGTACCGCACGAAGAAGTGGGGAAACAAAGCGAATGTGAAGCGTGGGATGATTGTTGCTTCAAAAAACAGTAATTAAGAATCTGTTAGAAAAATAACAACTGAGTTTAATAAAAGCTTAACTTAGCTGCGTGAGCTGGACAGAGAGAGACTCCTGGGCTGTTTCATAGAAGCCAAGCAGTTTGACTCTTCAGGAGTCTTTTAAGCAACATTGAAGTGGATTCATGAAACTCCAGTAAGAGGCATTGTTCTTGTTTCTATTGGAGAGATGGCTTTTTTAAAAAAGGAAATTACAATAACCAGCATTGTAATGAAAATTCAAATAAGAAAAATGAAAACTTTGGTATAAAATCCACTCTTACACTAGGGTAGCTGATTTCTATTAACAAAATCCTGAGCAATTCTGTCAAGCCCCCAAACTTCTTGTTATTATACATACCACTCTACCTCCATACCATGGCACAGATGATATAATATGCAAAATCACCAGCTGTTCAGATATTCCTAGAGTACTTAAGTGAATTGAGGATGGAGTGTACTTTTTTACCTTGAAATTAGTCTATATTACTTTCGTCCCAACTCTCCCAACTTCATACCTCTTAAAGTTCATCACATTTGCTGTGATGAAAAAGAACTAAAGAGAGAAATTAGATCTGTAAATACCTACTGAACATAACTTTCCACGAAGCAGATGGACTTATAATACAGTATTACATGACTAGAGCTGTCTTCTGCTTAGAGCTGTTCAAGAGGATCTCACTCCTTACTTGCCAGAGAGGATTGCTTTTCAGGTAGTCTTTTCTTATCTCACAATGAAATAGGAAAGCCCCTTTCCTCTTGCATTACCTCAAGAGATCTTCCATTACCTCAAGAGGCCTTTCACTGCATCAGAGGTTTTTTGGTTGGTCAGAGGAATCCTCATACCTGAAAGAAAGGGAATCTCAAACTTTTTAGACACTTTTAGTTCAGGGAGTCTGAGTTCAATATTTTATTGCTGGTCCTGGGCCAGGAAGCACTTCAAGTCCCTTCCCTCACCTGGGCCTAAGGCAGCCCTCTCCCTCTATCTCAGTGACAAATGCCAGAAGACAACATGAAGCATGGTCAAATTCCCTTGTTGTGGCCTTTTTCTTCAAAGGTCTCCCTTGCCTGTTTTAATCTTCAGTGCTTGCTGGGATTTTGCTGGAACTGGTAGCAATTACTGTACATCTGCCCTAGAAGAAGTCTCCCACCAGTGTAACACAGGCATGGACTATTTCATGCCACCTAGAGAACTCTGAACTCTCCTTCTCTATAGTAACATGTTTCTAGTTGTCGTTATTTAGGGACCTTAAGTTTGCAGTATATGTGAGAGGTGACAGTAGTACATTGATCATAGAATCATAGAATGCTTTGAGTCCAAGGGACCTTTAAAGGTCATCTAGCCCAAGCCCCCTGCAGTCAGCAGGGACATCTTCAACTGGATCAGGTTGCTCAGAGCCCCATCCAGCCTAGCCTTGAATGTTTCCAGGAATGACATTTCTAACACTCTTCTGTACTCTTCTAACATTCTTCTGGTTACTCCATAAGAAAAAAAAATTGCTCTGCCTCAGCATGACTATTTCCTTTCTGCTGCCTCTGCTCTTTGAGATTTTACTTGGGAATGTCACATTTCCAAAAGGTTTGATCAATAAAATATTGCCTCAAGTTTAATGACAGCTGGTAGCCAGTTTATGCCAGACAGAAGTGTAAATTATATTATCCAGTGTCTCAAGATGGTTGGGCTGAAGGAGAAACAGACCACTCACAAAATCCATCCCTGAAGTGACAAAATTTGGAACCATGTCTGGTACTCACCCACCGTTTGGCTTAAGGAGGTATTGCATGACCCTCCTTAGTGGTGACTTAAATACTACTTCATTACAGTGAAACGTTAAGACAGATAGTAGTTGCAGGAGCTCAGTAATGACAACTCAGTAGTTTGAAAATTTCCTTTGGGTATCTCACATGAGACACTTCAAAAGCTGAGGCACGTCATTCTCAGTGTGAAGAAGTAATTTGAAATACTGCAGATCCAGATGCTGACTTCCCACTGAATTCATTGTAAATCACATGCATTTGTAGTGTCTAAGTCTGGGCAAACTGTTCTCACCCAAGGAAAAAACTTATGCTCAAGTCTGTATAAACAAACCCACACACTGAGTTTATTTCACCAGGCAAAAGTCCACTCCTAACCACAGGTGGGAAGATCAGACTGTTGACTTCCCTACACAGAGACCAGAAAAGGCTATGTTTCATTGCTGGGGAAAGCCAGGATATCTTTACTATAGTCCTACAAACCATCACCCATCTGCTTGGTGTTTCATGATTTGCATTCACACAGAAAGAGTTATTGGGTCAGGGTGGCTGTTTTTCCATAAGTAACTTACAAGGTGTTGGGCATGTATGTGGAAAATGCAAGGAAGTGGAGGATAAGATTCATCCCTCCATGAAGAGAATGTTGGAGAAAGATCATCAGGTGGATCTCAAGCTGCTGAAGTCCATCACTGCCAGGAGCAAACCCCATGAAACAGTGGTCTGAGAAGCTGAGGTTCCCCATCTGCTCCAGGGGTGGCAGCTTCTTCAACACATGACTAACTGAGGACATGATACCATTTTGCTTCTGTTCTTCAGAGCTTCTCTCATGTCTTAAATAAACTTTTGATTTATGTTCAAATGCAGTTAGCTGGGAGGAAAAGGAAAGTTTGAACTGCCTTGCAAATCTATGGAAGTAGGTGATAAATAAATGCTGTCTCCCTGATACTAGTGCTTGTATAAATCAGAACTTTTCAATCTTTTGTTAAATTAATGGAACTGAGTTTTGGAATACACTTTTTAAAAAGAAGGCTAAGAGTAAATTGTCTGGCTCATCACAGTCCAACTTCTCATGTGTCAGCTGTTGATAATTTTTCAGCAACCAACCTGAAATATTACCTGAACTTCTGAAAAAATAATCTGCTTACAAAACATGTGAAAAGCTTCAGTGTGAAAATAATTGAGAGCTCCTGGATGAAGAGGTTCAATGACCCTAATTCTTTCCACTGCTTTGAACTGAGGTTTTATGTCCCAGACTGCTATGATCTGTTGGTCTTCCTCAGTGAGCTCTCATGAAGCAGGTGCCTGTCTGTCAAGCTCTCCTGGATTTTCACAAAAGCATCTTTTGTCATTATAGCAAAAGATTTTAGAAAAAGGTATTGGTGTATGAAAAGAAACTTCATTACATTTGCTAGCAGGCAGTTAGATGGAGAAGATTAAGTCTAAAACCCTATGGAGGTTCCCTGACAATTTGAGCCTGGTATATCTAGAGCCATGTTTGCAGAGAGACAGAGACTTGCTCTAAGCTCTGACTGCTCTCATACACAGTTTTTCTCATCTGGGAAGACTCTCTGGGATTTGGCACCACACTGGTGTGGCCACATGTTTCCTGACTGTCTTGGAGTGTGGTCAGATCAAGTTTGAGTCTGCTTGCAAAATGCTATGTAGACATAGCCTTTGGTGTGTTCCTGAGCCAGATGTAGCACTTTCCAGCATAAGGAATGTGAAATAGAAAGTTTTATGACATCTGGCAGTGCAAATGTTACCCTAGATTGAACATTGGTTCCTACCCAAAATGATAATCTCTCTTTGTGGGCTGCACTTATTTAGTCTGTATCTCCAATGCAAGTGTTTTTCTCACAGCTTGTGTTTGCCTCTGCAAAATAGATGGTGCCTTGCATGTATATGCATGCAAAGAGTTCATTTGCAGGTGGAAATTAACTGTTCCTAATAGCTGAAAATAATGAGAAAATTGAAGAATCACAGAGGAGCTGATATTCTTGTGTTAAAGGTCTTGTAAATAAAACAAAGGAAAGAAGTGGCAGCATATGTAACAGGGTTGTTTATTGTCCCCAAGTTAAGGAATGGTTTCTGGACACTGGAACAGTGTCTCTGCTGAATGACTCATGAAAAGCTTTGCTGTGGCATAAGTTGAAGTCAAGGAAAATTGGTATTGTTATAGGGGTTTTGATCTGTCATGGGATGTTTCTGCAGAGTGACTGGACTGTGCTCTACTGTGAAGTACATATGTCAACACCCACAAGTTAATGCAGGCTAGAGAAGCAGCAAGATAATAACAAAGCTGCAAAAAATTTTAGGAGGGAAGCTGAGCAGGAAAAATCTGTACGTGACATCTGTGGAACTTGTGGGCACTCAGCAACTCCAAGAAAACAGACCAGCGATGGTGGTGCTTAATTTATTGACTTAGCTGCTGAGCTGCAGGCACAAAGACAGAAAGCTGGGGGGCGGGGACAACGACACAGATCTCTCAGTCTGCACTTGCTTGTCCTCCTTTAATGTGTGGCAGGAGACATCTAAGCACATACCCATCATACTGTAGGATGGCTTAGAGGGAGAAGCTGAAGCATGCTAATAATAATAAGATTGCTAGTACCTCAGATGGAAGTTCTCTGTTCTCAGACAACTGTATATCAGTTCACTCAGTTTCAGCAGGATGTGGTATAGGTTTGGTGGGGAGCTGAAATGAAAACCACATGAAGATAGTCAGGAAAAGTTAGTCTTGCCTTCTTGGATGTTCCTGGGAAGCCATGATCATCTTGATACAGAAATGACACTGCATTCACTGTTGGGATAGATACACAGAAAATCCTGGGAATAGATTAGATGTAGTATCTTGTCCTAAAAGTGCTGTACCATGTGAGCACCAATACCTCTCATCTTGCTGATTAAGTGCACAAGCACAAAGGGTATTCCACTGCCCCTTCCAAACTCAACAGCTGCTACTTGGAAGAGGTTCTCCCCTCCCCCATAATTGGTATTAGATGATGATGATGCCACAGGCTTCAAAATATTGGAAGCCAGCACTGATCACGCTTACAGATAGCTGAACAATGCAGTGCAATGTGAACTAGGCAAACAAATCCATCTGGGTTGCCAGAGAAGGCAGAGAAAAGCTCTAATCTTCTAGAAGCAGCTGTTGGTCAAGTTGACATGGAAAGACATTATTTTTAAAATGAAAGCTTCTGTGAAGGTGATGAAAGCTGCTGGATTTCTTGCTTTGGACTGGAAGCACTTGTCAGTAGCCAAGACAGATCAATATTGTTGAATGCTGCAGAATAAGAGTGATAAGCAGGACCCTCTTCAGTGGGTAATGAATGCCAGGCCACGCTGGGACATGGTGGGTTTTGCCAGGAATAGTTGCTTACTGGGGCAGGGTGGGAGCAGTGTTGAGTTTCGGGGAGGACGGCTGATGGTGGACCTGAGCCAGCTGAGAGCCAGGCTGCATTACGCACCCTGCCTCAGATGCTCACCAAACTGTATAAGGCAAGAGGTGGGTATCATGATCCTATTCCTCCTGAAGAAGTCCCAAAGCATGGGAAAGCTTATAAGACTTTAGCCCATGATGAGTCCTAGGGTGGACCTTATCAGGCTGGTTAGGAGAGCAAAACCTTCCTCAGGTAGCCACAACCTGTGGCAGTGAATAAGTAATGTTAGGAGTCTGAATGTGCTGCTCATATAAACCAAGCTACATCAGTCAAAGCAACTTTAGTCTAGGACAAGTGAGTCAAAGCTAGGGCTTTTGCCAGTACACTATTGTAAAGTTAGAGAGGAAAAGCCCCTAAACCCTGAAATTACATAATCATGCTGACAACAGTCTAACCTTAGCGCCTGAAAAATATCATCTAAAAAAATGAGAGAGAGAATAATTTCATTTATGAAGGTAACATTGTTAACATGAGTAGGTATATGGGTTTCCACCCAAGGTGAGCTGGTACAGTTCAAATGTGGAAGAGCAAAGGAGAGTAGAACTCACATGTGTATGGTGCTCTTGGGAGCTTGGTGATAGGTTATCAATGGCAGGTGAAATAGTTGTAATTTGTATTGGGTTTAACAGTCTGTGCTGTCTGAGTGATGCTATATAGATCTGTATTTTTCTTTTGTGCACTGTAACTGCCAGAAAAAATAAAAGCCACTCCTACCAGGATAAGTAGCATTATTATCTATGCTGCAGACAGGGACAGTGGACTGCAAAGAGGTTTACTGGGAGCTGTGGAGTCATGTCAGGACTGTCAGATGTTAGCAGAGGCAGGGCCATGGCGCAGGCCTCCTTTGCAGAGAAGAGACATGGTGCTGGAGGACGCTGCATTGGGGTTTGTTGTGAGCAGTTAGCAGTTCCTCTGGTACACGGCAACCAATGAAGTATTAAACTTGACTAGTGTTGGAGGCTGGAAGGAGAATAATAATATCCAGGGTTAGTGCTAAGCTCCCTCTCTGAAAGCAAGTTGTCCTGCTATTGGTACTGTTTTTTTGCCTGTCAAAGCAAACATGGGAGTGGAGGAGCAAGCAAAATGTTTTATTATCCTTATTGCTAGAGAGTTGAAAGAATCTGACAGGGAGACTTGTTTAGCTGCAAAGCCATATAGACCATATTGTCTAAATACATTTTGTCTTCCTGTTAAATTCCATTTATAAGAGCGACAAGAAAACTAATAAAATCTACTAAGAACAAGAATGGTAATTTAGCACTCAGAGAGTGAGAGAGAGGAGTTGTATCTGAGGATTGCCTACATTGCCCTAATGTCTTCAATAGATGCCCGAAGTACACATAATTCTTCTGATGAGCTATGAGCCTGCACAGGAGGGGTTTTTTTCTATCACATTTTTCTTCTGGACAACATCTATTGCCTGTCTTCTGAGGCTTTTCATACAAAGGTGTTGCCAGCCAGCTTTACAGAGAGAAGTTAAAAGGCTCAGTAGGTAATGCAGTGTTCTGTGAGATGAAAATGAACTATCCCAGACTCAGTCATAGGTTACTTTACATAAAAGGTCTCTCCTTTATTTGGAATGGTTTGTGGTGACTTCAATCGCCATATTGTCAATCAAATATGAGATGCCACGTTTTTAAAACTGCATCCACCAACAGACGTGGGGGGTTAGTGTGCCAGTTGTCTGCTTGACAATGGCCAGTCAATGCACTGCACTTTCAGATGCACCTAAACATAGTGCCAAAGATTAAATGCAACAAAACTTTCAACGGCTTTATTGTTTTCTATTGGCTTTGTGCACTTAATTTTTCTGCTCAATTTTTGAAAAAGAGAAATGGTGCATTTGTAATGAACATTTTAAAATTAATTTAATATTCTTATTTGAACATGTCAATGTGAATGGTGAAAAACAAGGGGGAAAGCCACGAAAGGAATTAAAATCATAACCCAAAATATAGTGTTGTGGAATGACTTTATGTCCAGACTTGAGCGTTATGTGGTTGTATTTTCTTGTCCTACATTTTCCCTGTGATGAATCTTTATCTTAACAGTTCCTTGCCCAGTGCTGCTGTGAGGTCAGGTAGTATGTGGTTAAACAGCTGCTGTACTCCGACCAGAGGTGGAAACATTTCCATGACGGTCTGAAAAGAACTAGTGTATGGCATTTGCACAGCTCTTTGGGGATCTTCCTGGATGAAAGGCACTATTATACGGGTAAGATCATTATCATTATCATGAAAAACCTTCTCAAGAAAGCAATTCCACCTTCTGCTTCTGACACCTCATTTCTCTGTTGTCTCAGGAGCCTCTTTTGTATCTCCTAGGAGTGTCAGTTCACATCTTAATCTCTTTGTATGTAATCTCATTACAGATAATCCCATTTGCTGGAGATGTCAGTACTTCTCCACCGTGTGAGGAGGGATTTCCACTCAGCTCATTTTGTAACTGATCCCAGCTACATTCACTGTACAAAACAGACTGGCTGTAGCTGGAATCTCCCTTAGGTTTGCTGTGAGAAAGAGAGAGAGAGAAAGAGAGAAGGAGAGATAGAGAATGAAGGAAGAGGGAAGGAAGGAACTGACTAACTACTTAACTAGATGATCTTTAAGGTCCCTTCCAACCTGGGCCATTCTAAGGAAGGAAGGAAGGAAAGAAAGGAGGGAGGGAAAAAGGGAGGGAAAGAAGGAGGGAGGAAGCAAGGAAGGAAGGAAGGAAGGAAGAAAGGAAGGGACTCCTTTCTGCTAATAATATCTAATGGGTTTTTTTCGTCCATCCCATTGTTTACATGAGAAGAATTTTTCCTTAAGTGAAAATCCAAAGTTTTATAAAAATGTAATGACAAAAGGTTTGGAAATGACTTTCACAACCACCTTCAGTCAGGTCTGTGTGGTAGAGGCAGATGCACTGTGAGCTTTCCTCACTTTGATATCTTGCCTTTTAGTAACTCTTGTCAATTAGGGAGGATATAGTCTACTTTCAATTCATTAAGTGCACAACAATTGTCAGTTAGTGATAGGCTCAGGGGAGTCCAGGACTAACTAAACATGAAGGATAAATTATACAAGAAGAGCACAGTTTGGGGGAAAACATGGCCCTCTCTATGTAGCATGCTTATCCTTAAAATCTTGAGTAAGCTCCTATCATTGATAAAAGTCCAAACCCTCTTACTCTTAAAGGGAAGACTGGGGAGAAAAAGCAGTCGCTCTCCTTTGATGGTTTGAAAAAAGAAAAGATGTTTGTACCACTCACTGACTGGCTAATGAATAATCAGATTTCACAGCTTGAGTGCTGGGGTGGTAATTTGGTTGCACGCCATGCTCCAAATCCATGGAATAGTGCTTCATTAATGTGAAGACCTGTATAATCAAACAATTAGCAGTCTCTCTGCTGCTAAAGCAGCTTTTCATCAGCATATATACTTCGTTGTAAGATGAGTCTCAAATTACTGGATCTGACAGCAACTAGTCTTTTCCTAAATCACAGCAGTAGTAAAGGAGGGTGGACAGAGCATTCATTTTTTAACTCATTTCTACATCTGCAAGAGGTTCATTCTGTGCCACATTCCCTATATATCTACCATTGGGAAGGTGAAGACATTATAGATGAACTGAAATTTCATTTAAATGAAATCACAGATTAGATTTTTTTAAATAAAATGTTCAAATGCCATAAATCAGCAGTGATATGTTGCTACTTCTCACTTCACCCACTTCTCAATTCACTTATCTTCCAGGAAGGACAAATAGACTTTGACCCATATTCCAGTACCAGAGTGTCATGCTCTCACCTTCCTTGTAAAGGATTTAACCATGCAAGCAGAAGGAAGAGCCACAAGTTTCAACTCTTTCTATGCTTCAATACTGGATTCTGCTGAGGTTGAAAGGCAACTGCCCTCTGTTCTCCAGTTTATTTGAAAACATCACAGCTAGGGGAGAGTAGGTGGAAAGAACGAAGATGCAGCATTAATCTTCACATATGGATATAAGTCTCCCACTTGTTTCAAGCTCAGAAAGCCCTGGTCTCTTATGCCTCTCGTCTCCAACCCAGCTTGGGATATGGGTGGCACCTTCCAGGGGAGAAAGCATTGATATGGGCCTGAGCTCATGCACCTGCTGCCACCAGACTGGTGGGCAATAAAGTTACCTAGTGGAAAGATGGAACAATACGTGTAAAAAAGTCAGTATAATGCATGAAAGGATAAAGCATTTTGTGTATGACTATTTTAGCAGAGCATTTGCACACTCTAATTACATATATTTTCTCTTGTATGAGCAAATAAGGCTTTGTATTAGTTATTTATGTTCATGCTACACAGCTTTTATTTCTTTTCCTTTAATATTGCCTTCATTTTTCCAGAAAGCTGTTGAACGTCAATGGCTTTGTTTTGTTCTGTGGCACAGCAGGTGCTAGCTTCTGAGTGTACTGGAAACACCTAGCAAGTATTTGTGATGTTGGCATAGATATTACACCAAAGCCTTAGCTCATGTGAGATAGCACAAGAAGTTCATTTGTGTTAGTTGAGATATTGACCTGTTACATTTATAATCTAATTTAGCAATAACTGGTCTAAGGTGGAACAGTGCTGGACTGTTGTCATGGCTGCAGTGTTTGTTTTTCTCGTCTTTCCTGCTTGTAAAAATATATATATATTTAAAGATATTTTACATGTTATGGGTGATATACCTGTCCTAGGACCCAAATGTCTGAAGTGCAGCTAATGGTAGCTGAAGGGCTCTGTAGCTTAAAGTAGCTATTAGCCTGCCCTGCCTGGATAGATGTTTTCTAAATATCAAATGTAGAAGTGATGATGAGTGCAGGTTCAACCTATAGAAGGTTTTCTCCAAGAGAAATTCTAAAACCTGACTATTTCAGAGAAGATGAGAGGTCTCCTACTTCCATTATCTGCATCAATCTAATACCAACTTAAGAAGACTGTGCTGCAGAGGTCATCCTGTTTGTTATACCAGAAACAGGGAGATGGAAACTGGAAAAGGCCAAAATATGCCTCAAGCTGACTATCCAGTGTTCAGCAAAAGCTATAAGGTACTAGCACAAAATCACCTTTAATACAGCTAATCTAACATTTTCACCCAAGCTGTGATCTCCTTTTGACTTCCAAGACTCTGTAATGACTGTTATACTTCAGAGGTTATTTGTTAATCTAGGAATTGCCTTCACTGACATATGCACAAGCAAATAGAGGTTGGGACCTAGCACAGGATCTAGGCCCTAATCCTGGTCTGTACGTGCTGTCATTGACTCATAAGGGGCACCCTTGGCTCAAAATGGGCACAGTTTCTACAGAAATGAAGTTTTAAACTAAACAATCATGTAGGCGTTTTCATATTCTTGTTTAATTTAAACAAAAATAGTATGATGTATCTTAATGCCTTGCTACAGTGCACACCAAAGATCTCTCTGGCATAGGCTGTGTCTCTCTATTTACTTGTGTAAGTATGTCGTCTGTAAAGAGCTGCACAAATAAAGATATCCATTTCAGGTCATGGGGTTGGCTGGTTTGAGACATCTAAGGTCTGGATTTAAATAAAAGCACATCCTAACATGGAGCTTTGAAATGCTGATGATTTTCAATCTTTGTAATGATATAACTCGTGAGGTCATCTGCAGTGTTCTCTTCATTGTCACAGGCAATGGAAACAGAGTCCATTACTAGACTCTAAATATGCTCATTAATTTTCTTAGGCATTCATCTTGCTTATAACAATTCAGATGTGTATGCTGAAAGTTATGAACCCATTCATAAAGCTGGCATTCCTTTGTGAAATTATGTTGTGACACATTCCTTCCACAAACAGTTCTCTGTCCAGTCCTTGCCTGAAAAGCAATTAGGAACATTTTTTCATTGGATTCATTTACAAATGTCGTCAGGGAATATTTCCCTGTTGGAAATAATTCAGAAAGGGCTCTAATCCACCTGGGAATCACACAGAATCACAGAATCTTTAAAGTTGGAAGAGACCTCTAATATCATCAAGTCCAACCTTCAACCTAAGAGGGCTTTAGCCCTGGGACAGGCTCTCACCAGCCTCACAAGCAGAGGGGAGATGGTGGGTTGCCTCCTCCAGCTACCCTGCACTGTGGAGCACATCCTTTACTTCTTGTTTAAGGCACTGTCTTGCAGGGGAGGGGAGCAGAGCCCATGGCTGGTGTCTTTCAGCAACAGTTCCAGAAGCCCCCCTCAGGCCAACTGGTGCTGCCCAGCCTCTCTAGGGTCTTCCACAGTAGACCATGAGAAGAGGGTAGAGCTGTGACCACCTGCTGAAGGGTTATGATGCAGTGAGCTCTGGCAGGGGAATCATTTATCATCAGGAGGACAGAAAGTGAAAAAGGCTCAGGAAATTCTTAAGGAGGCGTAAGCTTTAATAAATGCCCTAGGGGAATTAAGCATAAAATCTCAGCACAGGACTTATGTGCCTACAGCTCACCAGGGCTTTTATAATCTTACCCTTAGCCACTTACTCGATCTCAGGTTCACCATCCCTCCCTGCAAACCCCTGGAAAACAAAAAGGAAAAAAAAAAGAAGGAAAAAAAACAAGAAGGAAAAAAACCCACAGGCAGAAATGCAATAAAAGCAGGGAGGCAGTTACTGTGCTTCCTCCTTGTTTATGGAAACAGTGGGTACCCAGTGTAGCAGGGGATGCAAACACCTACCAAGGGATCCTGAGACTACGGGAGGAAATTAAAACCAGTGCCTTGTACCTGCTGTAACAGTTTCTGCTTTAGGTTGCTGTTCTTTGAGACAGCAACATACACTGCAAGTGTGACACTGTGTATGCACAGGTAATGCACGTGAATTTCTAGTGTAATATTCCACACACACACATATTTACCATTTTTAACCATAGATTTTTGTCATAAATTATACTTTTTCCTGTGAATTCCTTGGTTGTAAAAACTCTTTTCCTTGCATGAGACCCCTGCCCATGTCATACCTCAGGAACTAGTCTTGCAGATGTTGCTGTGTGCATTCAAGTACAAGTGTCTCTGCCATTGTAACTCTTGGAATGGAATCATAGAATCATAGAATGGCTCAGGTTGAAAGGGACCTTAAAGATATCTAGTTCCAACCCCCCTGCCATGGGCAGGGACGCCACATGCACTAGACCAGGTCATCCAGGGCCACAACCAGCCTGGCCTTAAACACTGCCAGGGATGGGGCCTCCACAACCTCTCTGGGCAACCTGGTCCAGTGCCTCACCACCCTTTGGGTAAAGAACCCCCTTCTAATCTCCAGCCTAAATTTCCCCTCCTTCAGCTTGTAGCCATTCCCCCATGTCCTGTTGCAATCAGACCAGGAGAAAAGACTCTCTCCTTCTGCCTTATAATCCCCTTTCAGGTACTAAGGAATAAGAAAACCAAACTCCAATAGAAGTATGAGGCAAATAACATGAACTAGAAAATGTAAATGTTGCAGAGATAGGGCCAAAAGGGATTGAAATATTCATATACAGTTATGTGAAACTTGCATTTAAAATAAATAAATAAATATGTTTTAAAAAAGTCAGTCACAATCTCTTGTAGATTTATCACAACTACAATAGCTCTAAATAAATGTGGTCCACCACTTGTATTTAGTTTCTTTTGTTGATGATTTATACATAATAGTAATGTTATTTTCAGGACTAATTATTTAAACTCTGCCAATTCAAAATATATTTTAAACCCACCTTTGGATAAAGATATTAATTTTACCCTATTTTCAGAAGAACAGTTTAGTTTTCTTTTTCTTTTTTTCTCTGTTGCATAAAACTTGTGTTCTAACAAATCACTGCCATGAGCTAACCCAGATCTGAATCCAGAAAATGCTCTCAACATTATCCTTCTCTGTTCACATATATTTGAAGTAAATTACATCAAATTGTATTTGAAATACCAAACTGGCATTAATGGAAGCTTTTTTAGCTCCAGGCACCATTTTAAAATAGATGAGCATAAAAATGCAGTCTGCATCATTAAGTTTATATGAAACTAGTGAGAATAAAAATCACTATGTAAGTTCTAATAAGATGTGTTTTTCATTCCAGTTTAATAACCCAAGACTATATTCATCTTCCAGTATAATAAATATACTGAAAGGAATTCATTCTTTTGTGGTTTTTAACATGTTGAGGGTTTCAGAAGATGGAGTTTTTAAGGAAGCTGGGTGAAGAAAATTCTTTAATATGGCAGTGTGGAGTATTATTATCATAAATAATTAATGTGCACAGCAGAAGAAAGCCTAGCTTCATTAATAATTCTTATTTTTAGTTGGCATAAGCTAGAGGTGCTGTATCTTCTTTCATCCAATCTATGTCAATTTCCTTGATTTTAATTTACTAGATGTTAAAATTTTAAAGGTGAGCTATATTTTGCAAAGGATTTTTTGTTTGTGACTTTGCATTAATAGCCTACTGCTAAGTCTTACCCATCCAGATATATTTAGTAACAAGTAAAAAAAGGCACTAAAAACCTGAAATAATAGCAGCCAGACAAGGTAGAGTGGGCATCAGTGTCAGCTCCTTTCATCTTTCATTTCCCTTTGGGACCAGTTAAGATGCTTCTTTGATTAAGACCTCAGGAAATATTAAAAAGCTCTTCTGTGAATTTAAACTCATCAAACTTGGCTCTGTTTATTTTTTTGAATACCGAGATAATTCACCTCCCACATTGCAAGAACACAGGTTCAGGTTCCCTCCAACCCAACCACACTTCTCTGATCAGCCGAGTCACTTGTCAGCATCGCTGAATCTCTCTCCTAACGAAGGTTAGTGCTTCATTAATGCAACGCCTGAGTCAGAGCCGCTCCTAAGCCTCCCTTATTAGCACGAACGAGGAAATAAAGATGACACTGTGGATGGCACCCAGGCAGCCATGAGGGGAGTGCAGGTAGTGCTGGATTCAAACAAAGGAGAAGGATGTGACACCTGAATGAGAAAACACCGAGTGGGGGGAAACCATTTTGTCTTCTTGCAAAACATAGGCAGGGAAGAGACTGTGATGTGCAGTGCAACTTTGGAAGCACCAGGACCGTGGAGATGCAATGCTAACCTGCACTATGCTGTTGAAACAAATTTGTAAATGTTTTTTTTAATCAGTGCAAATGTTAGAGCTGATTGAAAAGGGATGGGTCTGTTTTTTAACTCCTAAATATTTCAAATGCGTTCGTTTTCTTTCTTTGCTTTTTCCCTCCAAACTGTATTGATCTGGCTTGGGCAGAATCATCAGTATCTTCCTCCTCATTTTTTTACTTTTTTCTCCTTTTAATTGCTTATCTCCTTTTATTTTTCTTGAGACCAAAAGAAGAAAAAAGACAGAGAAGTGTGGAAAAAGAAAAAAGATATCATAGAGACTGTGGGAGAAGGGAGCACCCTGTGAAAATAATAACTTCAAGGTGGTGGGAGAAAGAAGGCAATAAAAAGGAAAATGCATGAAGTCCCTCACTTGGGAAAAAGGCCATTTTATCTTCATTTATTTGGAGGATGAATATTTTCAGCTCCTGGCTGAAACTATTAGCACCTAAAGTAGCCCAGATAGTCATTTCATCATGTATCACAGCATCTCCAGCCATGCATTGATGTTCCTTCTTCAATCAATTTCTCTTTAAGTAGTTTCACAGGTTTTCACTTTCTGTTGGCATGTAGTTCATGTAATTCAAGTTATGTGTCCTTGTGTGGCTTGGAGAGCCAGGAAGGGGAAACCTGGGGAATTAGGCTCCCATCAATGAAATGCTGATACCTCTGTGTCATATACACACAAACACTCCCAAAATTAGCTGTTACTGATCCTGCATGCACTAATTTAGACATGACCAGAAAATTGTGGTTGCTTTGATACAACCTCCCACATGTCTATCAGAAGTGCCGCCTTGAGGTCTGCTGTGGTTGGCACATGAGCTGGAACCTGGGCACTCAGGAATGTGCTAGGAGGAGATATGGAGAAGCCCCAAAACCCCCCAGAAAGACATGGTTAGAAAAGGCCTTCTGTGATATGCAAACCCAAACAGTGAAAGCCACCACTTAGCGGTAAAGAGATTACTCCTCTCTCTGCTCCCACACTAAGATCCTGCCTCCAGCAGGAACAGCAAGGAACAGGTCTACCAAAGCAAACAGGGCAGAGTCCAACATGAGGTACTGCAGTGTTGGGCAGTGGTAAATGTCTAGTAAGAAGTAATTATGGTCCCTGTACACCATGCAGAGATAGAGCTGGTTTTGTATTGTTCATTTTTTAAAAAACAAGGAACAAGTACCACACTCAAACTGTGCACTTGACACTTTCATTACTGTTAGTGTCTGCATGGAATAGTAGGGGCACAGACCATATTTATGTAGGGGTATTGCTTTAGCTAGACTTCAAGTCTGTCTTTAAGGCATGTTGTTACAAACATTTGTATCTTTTTTGCCTATTTTTTTTTCATTTCTGCCTTCTTTCTCAGCAAATAGCCAGGCTGTACCATTTCAGAATAGCATTGCATATCTGGCTTCTTTCTTTCTGAGGTTTCAGGATAGTTTAGAAAGCTGATGGGCTGTGATTTTGCTGCTTTATTGTTTTCAAGGACTGTAAGAGGTGACATTCCTATGTTTTATTTGGGTATTTGCTACCATCAAAAGGGGAAAAAAAAGGGACAAAATTTGTGTTCCAACAACAGCATACTCACTAATCAGCAAATGCAGACCAATTATACAATAGGTGAAAGACATGGGCTTGCATGCTAAAATCTGCATTTTCCTGCCTTCTTTATTTCTTATTAATCCTCTGTGACAATGGGTTTATTTTGCAGGAAAATATGCAAATACCTTAATCTGGTAGAACAGTATGACAGTCTGAATGTGGGTCTCTTCACTATACAGTGACAAACACTTGTTTAAGAGGACCATCACTAGGAAGATGAGAAATTTCTGAGTACAAAATCAAAATCTCTGCAGAAAAATTCTGTAGCCCTTTGGAAAAAAATTAAAAAATGGATAGGCATTGAGAAACAGTCTCTGAATAATAAATTTTCTTCCTTTCTGAAATACAATTCATTAGTAAATGAGTAGGTGAAGGAGTTGGGGTTCTTTGGCTGCTTTCTTTCTGCACACACTTAATGAAAAAAATCAATTTTTTTAGAAGGTCTGTGGTCTCTGTTTTATTTTATACATTAATTACATAGCATCAGCTGTTGGAACAATACTTCTAAAATATTCCTGTGAATGTTGAAACTGTATCAGCAAAGCCTTTTTTGATTTTTTTTTTGTTTGCAACATCCTAATTTGAAGAGTGATTTAAGAACTGATTGGCAGTTGGCAAAAAATGAATGATAATGAACTCCTTTCGATAGAGATGGACCAGATACCATGCCTGCTGTCGAAACTTTTCAAAGCTGGTTTCTCTCCAGTAAATGTGATCCTGCAGGCTCTGTCCATCTGCCTCCAAGAAAAGAGACATTCGCATTCTGAGGGAAATGCTGCTGAGAAAATACCACCAAGAATTATCAATTTTGGGATTGCTTGTTGCTTTCAGCAAGGAAACTGGAAGACAATAACGCCACAAGAAAACAGCAGTGGTGAGCAACTTTGGGGTTTTTGTTTGCTTGGGGTTTTTTTTCTTATTTTTTTAGTTCTTTTTATTTTTTTTTTACTTTTTGCATTAGCAGGTAACCAGCATGCTTCAGAGTGATGAGCACGTATGTTTGCCAGGCAGAAAAGTAACAGCTCATGCAAGGCTGAGCCCTCCCCACAGCAGGGATGCTCGAGGGATACCTGAAGGTGTTGCTTACAAGGATAGTTTGATTTTGGCCTCATCCTAATGTTCGCCAGTACAGATCAAGTCATAGCCAGCACATTAAACAGCTGAAGTGAAAAAGTGTGCCAGCTGTTAGGCCTCTCCAGTTCCTCCCCTGTTGCATGAAATTAAAACAGTTCTGAGGTTTAAGGGAAATAGCATGAATTCACCCCACACAAACCATCTGGGAAGCAGGCTCTTCCTCACTTGGAGCACACCAGCCCACCTTGGATAATTCTGAGGTGGCCAACACCAATGGAGGGGTATCTGGGCAATCGATGTCCTGCCACAGGCAGCAGGACCAGCACGGGTGCCCCAGTCCCTGTGATCATGCCCACCCTGGCCTCCGGCCCCTGGGGCAGGTTTGCTCACAATGTTTATTTCTCAATTATTTCATTCATCCTCCAAAGCCTGCCACCTTTCTGTCACTTCCTCCCCACAAGAGGTGGTTTCTGTGTCTCCCTTGAGTGTTCTCCACTGCTGCCAAGGTCCCCATCCTGGTGTCCCCCTGGGCAGATCCTCCCCAGCCTCTCTCCCATGCCTCTGATTTCAAAGGTGGTTCTCAAATAAAGTACCTGTAGGCTTACCTTTGCACAGCATCACTGCTACATTTTTAATCAGTGGTAGTGAAATAAAGCTAATGAAGAAACTCTCACAGTATTTAACAAATAACATGTGGCTAAACCCCATGTCTTATTGTAGCTTACAGATGTGAACAGGGTGTCAAGAACCATTTAACATCCCAGGAGGTTTTGCTCTGGTGCATGGTACTATGATCATTCAACTCTCATTAATACTATGTGGTGTTACAGTTGTACATGGTCAAAACAAAACAGAGAGGAGGTACTTCTGTATATAATGCTGAATTCTCTGCTACATCGGTTGTTAATTAAAAAACTTGGCTCGTTTCTGTCCCTTTACACAACCAGAATGATGTAAATAAGAACCTTATCCAAAAGCTTTTAAAATTCATTTTAAAAAAGGCTGGCTACAATATTTGTACAATATTTGCAGCCCAGCAGAATAAAGCAGGGAATAACTAAATCTTCAGCTTCCCAGTTTCCACTCACAGAAGCCACAAGTCAGCTTAGACCTGCCCATTGCAGAGAAGGGCTGAGTGGGTTTCTGTGTCTGTGAGGCAGGATGCTAGCAGAAGGCTCACACCTGCCTGTCTGTGGGATGTTTGGTACCAGCCACTGCAAGATGCAGGAATCTGTGTGCTCAGGGACGTGGGCTGATTCATCCAGTGAAAGTCAGTGAAGACAATTCTCTTAATTATGCATGTGTAAGAAGTAAAGGAAGGATGTTTCTGTAAGCAGACTAGTACTCCAGACCTCAGCATACCTGGTTTATTATTCTACTCTATCCAATATGGCCCTGGGACGTGTCTTGAACAAAAGATTCTAACAGGGGTTTTAATTTGTAGCACAGAGGACAGAGCCCTACTCTTTCCTCCTAGCTAATGCCCAAGACTATGAAAGTGAGACCCTACCTTTTCAATCTCTATATTTTACTCCAAATGCTTTATTATCTGTGAAACTCTCTGAATTGTGTGAAAGAGAGAGATAAAGGAGTTAAGTCAACCAGCAGCTTTTTAAAAAGAGAGTCATGATACTAAAACCACCCCATTACAACCAAAAAGGTAGGGTATAACATTATGATTTATTACATATATTATGGTAGCTCTGCAAGAACTGAGCAAAGATTTGAGCCTTTTTGTGCTTTATTCACAAGTGGGCATGGTAAAAGCCATCAGAAGATGCATTTCTTGTCCCAAAGGATTAACTCAGCTCTTCCTAACACTTTTGTTCCTGCATTCGTGCATCTCATGCACACATGGAAAAAACACTCACAGGCTTTATTTCACCACACCTTTGAGGGACAACACTTGCTAAAGACTTTTTTAGGCTGTTTGCTTAACACAAGAAAAAGGCATAGCAGCATTCTACAAAAAATGTGTAGCTTCTCATCACAGCAGAGGGTCAGTCCTCAGCATAGAGGGCACAGAGTTCTGTAGGAAGCAAGTGTGCATGATGATTCCCCAATCCTTGTCTTGAGACCTCAAGATAAAAACAATTGGCTTTGTGACATCAGAAAGAAGATTGGCAGTGAAGATGTTTCTGGGATATTGACTCCAGTGCATTTGGCTGCTGAGGACTAGTTTTCCTATTCCACGGGCTGCGTTGCCCTCACTCATTCAGATTTGCTTTCACCACCTGGTCACATCCCATTTCTAGCATGAAAAATGGACTAGTCATTAACAGGGGTGCAGATGCAAAGCCTGCTAAGAAATATTTTAGTAATTAGGACAGGAGGGAATACAGTATCCCTGTTTTCCAGGGAAAACCTTATTTCCTTGCTTCTTTTCCTTCCAAGCATAGACTGGTACCTTGCACAATCACAAGAGTGAGACAGGGCCAGCACAGGAGACAGAGAGGGCACTCGTTGCAGTGTGGATTCATTAAACCCATCTCAGCCCATCTCTTTTTTTTCTTTCTTTTTTTTTTTTTTTTTTGGGTATTAAAGGAATATGGAGTAAAGCAGGGCAGAACCAAGTGTTCTGGGAAACTGATAATCAAATGGCCTAAAGCTAATGTTTACTTTTTTGAATGTTTTACAGCAGAATTACTTGGAGATGTATTAAAAACAGGGAGCGAGAGGGAGGGAGAGAGGGAGGCTAATAATAGCCTTCCAGTTACAGAAATAGAGAAGCAGCATAGATATGATAATTGAATTTGGTTTGGAAGGGTGATAATCCGCCTTTATGCTACAGCTGTAGTTCTCAGATTGGAGCCTCGCTGGTGGCAGGTGTTGGGCAGCCTCCCCTGCCACGGGAACTCTCCAGCACCGTGTGCCCCTGCACACCCCTGTTCCTCTCCCTGTGCCTGCAGGCAGGAGGCTAAGGGATCACTGGTTTTGCATGTGTGGTTCTGGTTTTTCTCTGCACTTAAGGGGGTTTTTCTGAAGGTGACCTGCAGCCTCTCTTGCCTGCCTGGCCAGGAAAAGTCACTGTTGAATTTGGAGGGGAGCTCTTCTTCTCCCCAGCAAAGTGAATGCTCAGCCACTCCCTGTTTTTCCACCACCCTAAATTATTCAGCTCTACACTTGGGGAACTGACAGTGCTAGTAAACCTAGTAGTTATATATTTTTGGTTGCACTTGGAGATTAAGTGCCACTCGAGTTATAGTGTCTAGATTTCCAAATATTTGTGTAATTTTAGATGAATTCTCATTCCTGACTACATTTAGTATAAATATTTATTCACACAGCTCTGTCTATTAGATCCCATGGAAGAAACCAGAGGGGGGTGAGGAGGTGTCTCCAAGCTGGCTCTGTCACTAGCATGGGTCCCCTTGCTGCCAAACTCCAGTCTCTATTTGACTGCTCTCAATGGCTCTGTCATGAGAGAGATTCTGGAAAATGTGGGGTGGGAGGCAGGAGTGGGATAACTAAGCTGCAGCATGTGGATAGCAGGGCCACCCACTCTCATAAAGTGACCTTAAAGATTATGTGCCAGAGATGTTGAGCTGGCTGTGTGTTGCTGCCCTGTTAGCAAGAGGAGTGGGAGAAGGGTGAAGAGACCGAAGCAGAAGAAGATGTCACAACATCCCTTCTCAGATGATGTGAAGGCTCCCTGTCACCCCTGCTGCCCTCTGACCTCCTAACAAAATCCTCCAATAAACTTTATCAGTCCATTTTGTTCTCTTGGTTTACTTTAGCAAAAGTGCTTCTAAAGGAAAAGTATTAATTAATTTCCTCTTCATATTAAGATGTGAGAAGATTTTGGGTTCTCCAGGCACTGAATTAAATTTTGACTGCACAAGAGTTTGCATTTTCAGCTGAGCTGTTTTGCAGGTCACCAAAATTGTTCCCCATTCAGCCACTCTCATCATCTGGGTCATTACAACAGATAGCCACAGCTGATGCCTGGGTCTGACTCCCACAGTACTCAGCTGGCACTCAGATGCCACCTCTAATGATAACAAAGAGCAGGATTGCTGCCATAGCACCTTTTCTCCAACTATCTCAGCAGGGATATATATATATAGTTGTGATTAAATTAGCCTCCTAATGTCATTGCCAGGCAGATAGGTAATGTGCAAGTTTCACAGGTAAGAAGACAGTGGCATGAAGAAGTATGCTGCTTAAACTTCACAGGCAGAGAGTCCAGGTGACAAGTGAAGACCTGAGCTATGGGGCTTGGCAAGCCAACTCAACAGAAAACTGCTTTTGTGATTGACAAGGAAATTAATCACAGTTATCCCAGTTTCCAAAGTATTTTAGATGAGGGTTTGCTTGCCACATAGAACTGGTTTTGATTGCACTGTTCATGCTGCTTCCTCAGTAAGTGTTTTCACTGTCCTTAATGCATCCATGTTGCCTCACTCCTCTGGTTTTCCTTTTTACTTCCACACAAAAGAAACTGCTTACCATCTCTAGGGCATAGTTTAGACTTCAGAGGAAAAAGTTTTGGAGACATAAATGTCAGAGTATTACTTGCTTGTACTGCTTATAAATTGCTAGCCAGACAAGAAATACCCACTATATTCCAAGTATGACTGTGGCTGGTGTATGATTACACCACGGTCAAAGATGGGATGGCAAATACAAATCACATCTACAAGCACTTCTTGCAATGCTCAGAAGTGTCAGGTTCTTTCTTGTCCAAATTCCAGCTTTGCATACCTGGAAGAGGAAAAAAAAAGGGAAGAACATTTTGTCCAAAACAGTGCTTAGTAATAAAATCTCCAGACTACCCTTCCAGTCCCTACCTTTGATAGACATCTGGATTCTGAAAAGGATCATGGTAGATGCCTTATTAGAATAATATTCCAGCATCTTCACAAGCAGCATCAGATTTTGTTCTTTTTTTTTTGCCAACAGCCATGTAATACCAAAGGACTGCAAAAGGCATCATGCACTGCTCTGAGTTTTGTTTTCATTTTGTTTTATGGAAGGGTTGTTATCATCCAAGAATCCTTGTTTTGTCTTCCCTGTTGTTTTCTGGCAGCCTTGTCAGCTTACGTTCTTCCCTCTGCAGTTGTTCCTCATAGTGCACACATCCACCATTTCCAAAAGTAGAGGAAAAATGGCCCACAGTTTCCATGTGTGCCTAAGGTTTGGGTACATCTCCTTTACCACTGACTTGGCCAAGTCACCTACAATCCTTGGGCTCAGACTGCTAACAGGTTAACTGGGAGAAAATCCTGCCTTCACTTAACTGTAGCCATAGAGAGGAAGAAATGCTTTGAGAATTCTTAACATTCAGCTTTTATGGCAATGTTAAACATGTAAATACTTCAGCTAAGGTAGATCTAGACTTACTGTCAAGCCTTTCATTTCTGTGCATGTAGCCCAGGATATCTGAAGTGGTGCATCATACATGGTTGCTGGTGGGAAACACCATATACCTCCTGAAATAGCATTTTCACTGTTCACTCTGAAAAATGAGTGAATCTCCTAAGCAAACACCAACTTTGAATGAGGTGAGGTGGAGGTCCTGTTTCAGCTAACCTGTCTTGTTTTCCTCTGCTACCCCTGACCCTCTGGGCAAACTACAAGCTATTTTTTGAGAGACTCTGAGCTACAGAAAGTGCCCATGAGTCTATGGTTCTGGCAGGCAGAAGGAAAAAAAAATCCAAGCTCTGCCCTTGTCTGAATGAATGTGCCATTTCATTAGAAGTGAGAGAGATCACACCAATATCTCTCCTGTCTGGGCAGAAGATGCCAAACAGCAGAACCTGCCCACTCCTCATGTTGAAAGATCAACCCCCATGTCTTATCCTTCTTCCTAGTAAAGGAGTTTTTCCATGGGATTGGATGAACTTTTGGTCAGGCTCTTTTCAGTTTCTGGACCCAGTTAATCTCAGGCATGCTAAGTACAAGGCTCACTTAGAAAAGTGAGCTGTGAGAAGGATGTGTTTTCCCCAAGAGATGGACTAGTCTTCAGCTCTTCCACATAATGAAAAGAACATGCCATCATGAAGAAATGCTGGAATTATAGTCACTAGCCCATAGAAAAACCCGAGGTGTTGTCTGGTCCCTCCAAGTGAACTAATAGCAGAAGCTGTAAGAAAAAAAATGTTTTACAAACAAAAGAGAAAACACCATGAAACTCATAGGAACAATCAAGCCCAACCCTCCATCTCCCTTCTCTCAGGACACCCACATCCTGATCCAGGAGGAGACCTCTTGCACTCTAGTTTATTGGAATAGCTACAAAGAATATATTCCTATAATTCACTCTCAAAACCTTGCATTTGTTTGCCACCCAGACAGAGACTGCGTTATTGGGTTTTAATCTTTATGGGAATAATTATTTTTTGAAAGGGAATCCAGTGTTGAAGTACAGAAACAAATTAAGGTCAGAGAGAAGCACCTAGCTTTCTGTGAGTGTTTAGTCTCTCCTTGTGAAGTGGCTGGTTCTGCATGAATTATCATTAATAATAAAACGTATGTAAGATAGTGACATTCGGTGCACATGTTCTTAGTTCCCCATTAAGCTGTGTTCCCTAAAAAGGTTTCCAGGTTTATTTAAACATGCAGGAAAGAATTTAATATTAAACAGAAATAAGATGTAATAGAATTATGTCAAAACACCTGAGGGAATTTTGGGTACCTTGAAGGAATGAGCTCTGAAGTGATTCATAGCTAGGACAGGTGATAATTTAGCTTCTACATTGAGAAGGGGGGGGGGGAAGGAAAAAATGAGTTAATTCTTCCACAGCCATGAAATGCTGTAGTCCACAGACTCATCAGGAGTCTTGCCTCAGTATAAACATTATTTTACTTTCTGATGCTGAAAATTAGTGTGGTGATCTTGCTAGCACTTTTGAATGTGCTCAGCATAAGCACACGACTAGCTCCCTGGGGTCTGGTGGGACTGCTGATGTGAGGGGAGTTAATATACAATATAAGGATTTAGGGGCTTGGATGCTATTCTACAACTTCTGGAGACAAATGTGTGATTTACTTGTAGCCTAAATTACAGATCTGATTACATCATCCTTGAGCATTTTAGATTACAGTATTACATCAGATCCTGTGATGCCATGAAAACTTTATCATTGTTGGGACACTAGGCACAAAACAGACATTCTGGTTAGTACCAAAAGGCCAATGTATAGGGCACAGAAGCGTGACATACTTGCTTTGCAATGCAGCTATAGACTGAATGTAAGATATTCCTATTTAAATTAATATTTTCTGTGTCAGTTCAGCAGTATCAGCACACTGCTAATGATCTTCATACCCATTAAGATCTGCTCAAATGCACCTCAGTGTAGCTTTCTTACTCTATACTCCTGATGGTATTTTTTTAATCTGATCTGCAGCTTATTATTTTTATTATTCACAAATGTCACAGGCTTTTTCTCTCCCTTTTGGGATTGTTCTTCTCCTATTTTAGGTCTTTTCCTTTCTTCTAATGTTGCTTTGGGAAAGCTCCGGGGATGTATGAAGCAAAATAGACAGATGCCTTCACCTACCAGATTGTTGTGAATAATAATAATCACCTCTTATATATCTCTTTTCATTTTCAAAGCACTTTGCAGCAATTAACTAATTTGTCTTTACAACAATCTCTGATAGATAGGTAGAGGCATTTGCATTTATTTATTTTTTTATTTTATCCAGCAAAAAATTGTAGTGTGGTTTTGGTTTTTTTCTTCTCTTTCTTTTCCTTCTTTTTTCTGGATATTTTTACTGCCTTTCTTTTTCTGAAAGGTAAGTTTCTGTGGGATTGTTATGCCCATTAACACTTCTAATCACTGAACCTAATTAGATCCTCATAGAAATGAAAGCACACAGCAGCAACAGATGAATAGCAAATTCCTTCAAGAACCTGAGCTATATCTCTATAACGGTCAGGTATGGCTGGAGAACTGGGAGTCATACCCAAGCCCTGCTTCAGACACCCTGCTGGGTGAGATACCAGCAAGGGAGATGATGGTGGTACACCTGTTCCTACACAAACCACTTGCACAGTCTAACTTGACAGAGGCATTGACCTGTAGAGTATGAGAAGTAACAAGTCTAAAAAATTGCTCTTTTGGTATAAAGCTGCAGAAACGTCCAAAAATCTGATGTTGAAACCCCAAGTCTATCATGGAATTGTGTGCCTATTTGGATCAACAGAAAGGTGGAACCAAGTAGGGTTTCAGTGATTCTGCCAAGTTCACCAGAGGGATATCTCCTAAATAAGTAGAATAGACCATAAACCAGACAATTTCATCCTTCTTGTTTAACATTTTCAGTCTAGTGGATGCTGCATTAAGTTCATAGTTAAAACCACTACTCTGTTCCTTTCTTAGTGGGATCAACCTGGTGCACTGCATTTTAGTCTGAAATAAAGGATTACCACAGCCTAACCTGGTAGGTTGTACCAGTGTGTTGGAGGGTAACAGCAGTCTCTTACAGACTCCTCTACAGCCCACCCAAATGGGAGAAGGGATCTCCCAGCGTGGCTTGTCCCCTGTCCTGCTGCAGGAAGGCAGTGCTCTCTGTGTGCCACTCATGTCAGAATATTCAGGACACCTATGTACTAACATTTCCCCAGGATCAGTCCAGGCAGCACAGTGGCAACCTGCTGCTGCTGCAGCATTTGTGCCACTGCCAAACCTTGTGCTACTGCTTCATTCTCTTTTCTCTGCCTGTTCCCATCCTTGAATGACTCTTTTGCACCTTATCTTTTCTGCATCAGAATAGAGTTTCTCCAGAATAAGGCAGGGAGCTGGTATGAATACTAAGACCAGACACAGTTGTCAAGGAAAATATCTTCAGTGTCTTATAACTAGCAGTGCTAATGGCTTTTGAGGTAAGAAAGCTTCAGCAAAGGTTTTATTGGCAAATCTAACTTAGTCACACAGAAAAGAGCAAGGAAGCCCCTACTGTACTATCTTGGTGAAGTGTTAATGCAACAGGGATCTCCCCTACTTTGGGATAATTGAACCATAAAATAGTTTAGCTTTATCTATAAACTCTCCAGTGCAATGCTTTGAGTGTGTAACCATTTACATTATTCCCAGAAAATTAGGTCAGCTTTTCACAGAGAAAATGTCAAAAAAAGAAAAAAAAAAAAAAGAAATAAAGGAGGGGGAAAAATAGGCTTCCTCTAAAAGAACTTTTCCACCCCTGATAGGAAAATGTCACTGTATCCTCCCAAGAGCTTCAGCCCCACTTGTGAGCCAGGGCAGGGAGCAGGGGCCGAGGAACAGTGGGCAGCATCCGCACTCGGCTCCTTTGAGCTGGAACACAGCTGTGTTATGGCTGTGTCATCACTGCGAGAGAATTAAAAGAAATGGAAACATTAACTCTGTGGAATCTTTTCAGAAGCTGGTGGTGACTAAACTGGGAGGCACTAACAAAGGAAAGCTTTCAGCAAGTGTTTGGCATTTGGAGTGCAGCACACTCTTTCCATTAGGCTGTTGTGAGGGTTAAAATTAATCCACATTGTAAAGGGAGAAGGCCGTACAATGGATTTTTATTGTGGAGTAAGGCACCTGGAGATGTGTTGTGTTGTCAGAAGGCTTAAATAGTTTGATTCCAAAATTTCGCAGCCTATTTCTATTAAAAGAACCACAAGAGTCTGGCACGGAATATCCCTGAGATTCTGAGCATCGGTGCAAGCTAAACAAAACCACTTGGAAGATGGCTTGGGCCTGACAGTAGACTCACAAATTCAGTCACAGGTTCAGTCCAGTGTGTGGAAATGCAACTCTTCAACCAGTAGTTTATTTTTGCATCTGTAAGCTGGGAGGTGGGAATTCAGCTGGTTATCTGAACCTCTGAGTACCTCCCCAATGGAAGGAGAAAGCACAGTCCTAGAGGAAAAGAGGTCGGGAGCTCAGGATCATACCACATTTGACCACTCACCATGTCACTTCCAATCTCCATGAGCAGCCACAGCACACTTATTATTTCCAAAATGTGAAGGCTGCATGGGCTCTGGTATGGAAGGTTTGAGGGATGCTGAAAAGGGAAGGACTAATTTGGAGTGATGCACACTAAGCTTTCCTGGTGCTGGGAACAGACATTGTGACTGTGTGCTGCCAGGCTCTTTGCTCTGGAAACAGGTCTCATGGGGTGGGTAGGAGAAAGATCCCTAGTACAGCTCATTTTGGCTGTTAGAAAACAGCTGCAAAGTTTTTGTGGACAAAAAGTCTAAGGAAGCTGGTGCGTGCACAGAGGCTGGTCACACACACCAGGTTTCAGAGCAAGTGTCTGATCTGATCTTGCATTCCCTGCCTTCTCAAAGAATTTTTTCCTCCACAATTAAACTGCATTTATGGTCCACTTTTGCATGATGTTCATCCTAGGCTGACTGGTTCTCCTTCCTCCCACTGGTGTTACAAAGCAACACTTGCTCTACAGGCATAACCGTTGCTCTGGCTCTTGGAGGGTTTCAGTTTGCTGTGGCTGGGCTGGGGTTTTCCACTCAACAGCCTGTATGCTCCTGTGTTCTTCCCAGGAGGTCCCCTCTTACTATTTAGTAGCTTTGACAGGACTGGATATGGTAGTCATGGGATCACCAATGGCCTTGCTGTGTGGAAAGGAGCAGAGGTGGCAGAGGCATTGCATTAAGGCAGCTACCACTGCGTGTTGCTATGGGCACTGATGCAGAGACGAAATACAGACTAAGCCATGGCTTGATTTTCTATTCAAGCAACTCTTGAGTACTAAAGGAATGGCCATCTGCCAGTGTTTGTAATAGAAGGTCAATATACCCTGACATTCAGCAAATTGGTATTATATGCATTAGATCTGTGCTTTATGAGGTTTTGCTCCATTTTGGAAATGTGCAAATTGACTGAAATCACGACTAAAATTTTAGACATGCCAATCTGCAGCTGCAAGCATGCTGACAGTGCCCCAAATACCCAGGCAAGTAGCAGGTCTGGCTATTTAGGAGACAGAAAAAATGGAACATAAGCACACGTCTGCTGTGAGGTTGTCACCAGCACCACACACATTGCTCTAGCTAGCTTCTGTCCCGAGGTGGTATCCTTCCCTTGGGGAGAGGTCACGGAGTGGGAGTGGGCAGTGCACCCCACTAAGCTGATTGCAACTTCTACATGATGGCAGCAAGAAGACAGTAATCTACACAGGCCTGTCATAAACTGCTCTCTGCAGGGTCTTGTGTGAGCTTGACAGGCTTCACGTGGAACAAATGAGGTGTCCACAGCGTTCTATGATCCCCCAGCATGGCCAACATGGCAGAGGCTGGCTCCATGGGGCAATATGTAGGACCTTGTCCTCCAAGGTCACCCGATGACCAAAGCATGTTTCTCCCATGAAATGCCTGAGCCAGAACAGAAATAGGTGTGAAGTATCAGGTTTTGGGATAGATCCACTTTTGGGAGTTTTTTGACAGCAAATATACTAAATGAGCTCCTAAAGCCAAATTCACACATTATTTTTTTATTTAAGCAAGTTATTTCCTTCTCCTGTTCCCCCATGACTTTGAGTATTTGAGGGCTGGCTGGACTGCAGTCCCTCTCCAGAGGAGCACTGGCAATAGTTTAAGGAAAAATAAGTGTCCCAAGGCTGGAATAGCAAAGGCTGCTTCTCCAGGACCCTTGTGCACAATACAGTGACAGTGCCAGCCCCAGAGTGAGTCGTTGTCCCTCCCACATCCAGTATTTTCTCAGTGCCTTGCAGAACGTAAGAGGACAGGAGAAGGAGCTTTGACTCTCTAGCAGAGATAGAAAGTCCATGATGGACACTAAAGAGTGAATTTTTTTCCCAGAGGCAAGGTTTTCTCTGGTACAGCCAGGCTAGGTGAGCCGAGGCAGCGTGGTCCCAGCACTGGCATGTGCTGTCCCTGCATTCTGTCATCGCATGCCAGGCACGTTGTGCTGAGGCAGTGTGGTCTCAACACAGACATGCACTGCCCCAGCATCCTGTCCTCCCCCACCAGGTGCAGCAGAGATCTCCTGGAATGCATCATCCCCAGGAGTTGGAACAGCGACTTAGCTATTTGCCTCCAATATTATGCCCCATTAACTTAAAGTCAGGCATGATTACTGATTATCTTTCCTTATTTTGTGTGGATGTGGAAAGCAAGCAGTAAGAAACAGAGAGGATTTCCTGCTCACAGCCTGAGCAGGGTTTGGGAACATAGCTCTTTCACGGTATGAAAGCAAGCTGGTAGGTGGCACAGAAAACATGGACCTTTCCCAAAAGCTGTTGCAAAGAGAAGTTTGAAAGGCACTGATGTGACACGAATCAAGAGTTATGTTTGTCTGTCTTTTTCTCTCTACACCATGATGAATTGCATATTACTTCCTTCATTAGCTTTAGACTTCGAGCACTTTGCAGCACAGACATGAATAAAAATACCAGGCGGTTTCAGTCTGGTGACGATTTTATTCATTGGTGCTACATGTCAGATAATAGTTGTATTCCACTTCTTTGCTCCACCAGCTTTTCAAATATTTCACAGGCTGAGTCTCTCTCTCATTAGGTATCCTCATACAAATTCCTCTGCCTCTTCCTCTGGAAGGTAATTGTTTAAGTGGATTAGTAGCTTTTCCTGGAGATGAGTAGGGAGTGACATAAAAGAGCAACACGGCTGTGACACTCTCATCCTGACCTTAGGAATATGCCCAGAGGGCTGCTATGATCATAGGCTGCTCCAATTATTGTCAAGGGAAATTAATATACCATTTTACTCCAGACAATACTCATTGGTCAGACTGTGGAAAACACTGTGGTACAGAATATTCCTCCAAATACATTAAACAACCCCTGCTGAAAAATCTTACAGATTAGTGGGTTTACTCTTCCTTCTGTTCTTTACAGAAATATTTTTCATTTGCTATTTCATGTCATTGTGACTTCATATTAACTAGATGCCCCCATATCACCTTGGGTCTCTGAAAGAAAAGTATATAGAAGAAGATGCAGCCTGTTTCAAAGAGCTTGCAGCCGTAAGAGGGTAAATGCATTTAATAGACAAACAGAAAAAAAAAGATAGGAGCTTCAAATGGGAGAGAAAGACGAAGATTTGGGGGTTGGCAGTCTTTGGCTTCTCTGTTTGATGCTTGTAGTGATGCAGGTAGTGCTTCTGCATCCTCTTTAATACCTTCTTCTCCTTCAAGACAAAAGAGGCACCAAAGACAGAGGCTGCCAGTGAGTAAAGAAAGGTAAAGACCAGCTGTTATTCCTACATCTGATGTTTTGCTCTGCAGTCATCCAGGAGGTTGTACAAGAACATTAAAAAAATATCAGGGTTATTAACCTCCCTTTTCCCTCATTGCTAGGGAGATGTCATTCAGGGAAGAGCTGTGCAGACCCAAGCACCTCCGTCGTATTTGGTGTCTAGTGCTTTAGGCTGGGTGGAAATAACCGTGCTGCAGAAGGAGTAGCTGCAGGGGAGAGGTGGCCAGGGCTGAGCTCTGAAAATGCCAGCAGGAAGTCAAACAAACAAGCAATGTCTATAAAAGCTGATATTGCAGGTATTGCAATGGGCAATTCATATTTATAAAGATTTCATGTGTCTTGCTAATGTTTGATACTGATGATATTTTTCAATTTAGAAATTTAATTTAAGATACCATTAGTATTTATTAAAAATTGATAGAGTGGTGTCGTGGTTGGAGGCTTTGCTGACCCCGACCCACAGCAGAAAATCCTTATTACCCCTCTTCCCCTCCAACCGGAAGGGATAGGGGACAATAAGGTCAGAGAGGCTTCTGGATTGGAAAGTAAAAACTAAAACTACTTTAATAATAGTAACAATGTTAAATGAAACATACATAAAATATATACAGGACCCAAATACCGAACCCAACTCCCCCTCTCTATGATAATTACGTCACCACCGAAATGGCAAACGTCCCGAAACATTTCCAACTGTAATGATTCTGTGTGTCCCGGTATCAGCGTCACGTGTGTAGCTGCTAGCCCCAGCTCTCCAGCACGAGTCTAAAGCCAGGCACTCACACTTTCAGCTCTCAGTTCAAGCAGCCCCCTGTAGCAAACCCACGCCGTTTCCCTACTAGCAAGTACAGAGCCCCGTCCCAGCACAGACAGAATCCCAGCACGGCACTANGGCAAACGTCCCGAAACATTTCCAACTGTAATGATTCTGTGTGTCCCGGTATCAGCGTCACGTGTGTAGCTGCTAGCCCCAGCTCTCCAGCACGAGTCTAAAGCCAGGCACTCACACTTTCAGCTCTCAGTTCAAGCAGCCCCCTGTAGCAAACCCACGCCGTTTCCCTACTAGCAAGTACAGAGCCCCGTCCCAGCACAGACAGAATCCCAGCACGGCACTAAGTCCAAGCCCCTTTAGTTTAGCAGGCAGCTCTGGCAAGGGGCAGGGGGGTGGTGGGGGGGGACACGGTTGTGGACGACTGAATATGATGTATATGGGACGGAACACTTCTTAGAAAATAAGGTCACTGAACAGAATTAATTCTGTTCTAAGCCAAACCAGGACAGGTGGCTATTTCTTGTTGCTAATGTTGGACATATAACATCTAATATTAAAATAATGACATGAAAATGTCTTTCAGTTTGGCTTTTAACAGTAAGGCATGTATCCTGCTCATCTCCTTTGCTGCATTTATTCCTGGTATCACTTAGCCTTCACCGTTGACAGATGTTCTTCAACCCAGGGCCCATTTGCGTTTCATCAGGATCTTCAGAGATCAGCAGATTGCATTTCATTTTTCCATTCCCTCCTATCCCTTCTGGTCTTCTTCCCACTTCTGTGTGTCCCTATGTGCTTTCTGGCTGCACTCTGCTCAGTCATCTGTCCTGCAGCTCACATATGAGGGCTACAATGCTGCCTCTGACGTGTCTCAGCATTCACGGTAACATTTGCAAGGACCCTACTTCATATGGAGCATCTCAAGGCCTTTCCTCTATTTGTGTAGCCACAATTTAAAAAGCAAAACCAAAACAAAACCAAATCTCTTGTAGGTGCAAATGTAACCTCTTTCTTCCCAGGCTGAAGTTCATGGTCAACGTCATCAGACGCTTCTATCCTACAGATAAAACCAAAACATTTTGCAGCCAGCAGTAAGGGATAACTTTAACATCCTGAGCGTATGTACCTGCTTGGTGTTGGGGTGCAGCAAGGGAAAGGGGTGCTGTGGGTTAAACAGCTGAGTTTTCGGGACTTATGGTCAAGGTTTGTAGATGGGATGTGGCAGTTGCCCTCCCTTATCTGTGCTCCTTTTTGAGTTAAGCGTGCAGAATTACTGGTGGGGCTCCCATTGTGCTGGTCTTTCATTTCAGATGTTTTCTCTGCTAACATCACACCTGACACTGCACAGTGCCTGGCCAACCCTGGCAAAGCCCCTATGGGGCTGCTGCCCTGACACACTTCATTTAAGAGAGGTTGCAGAGTGAAGAACTGTGAAAATAAGAGACTGCTTCCAGCTTTGCTGTCTGGAAACTGTAACGTCCCCTTTGTTTCCCTGGTCCAGGAGGTGTGGCCCATGGTCCCCTGGGGGATCCAGATGCCATTTTGCTCAGGTGGTCACCTTGCTGCTGTGCTGAGACCCTCCCTGCTACCTGCTGCATTCTCTGTCCTCCTGATAGTTTTGAGCATGTCACTCAGATTTTTGTGGTGCTTTTTCGAGTAGGTCAGACTGTGCTGGGGTTTCAGTCAAATGAGAAGAGAGGTACAGCTTCCCCATACATCTTAGGATGGATTTTGTGTTGAAGCTGGTGCTTCATGGAGCTGGTGCTCTCTCTCTTTAATCAAAATTAACTGCATTAGTAATGCCAAACTCTGAATCTGGGGGGATTAAAATGGTATTAATACTGCAAGGGCTTCATTGTGTCCTCAGTTTTTAAGCAGAACTTTCCATTTACTGCAGTAGGGACTTTTATGGGTGGCACCATAAGGCCCATGGAAATTAATCTTGCATTCTTTTAAGTTTCCTGGACTACAAGGGGAGGACAGAATGTCACCTCTCCTGCTTGTTTGTGGCACATGGTTTGTCCCTCACACAGGCATTGGCAGGTTGCGTGGTACTGAGGGCAGGGAAACCTAGCAGCGTCTGCATAGCTCACAGCTTATCAGGAATATACACTGGCAGCCATACTGTAGGGCAGCAGCAGAAAAACAAAGCAACAATCAAGGGAGCCCTTTGTGATGGATTAAAAGGGTTTAGAAATGTCTGAGCCATGCAGTTTTCAAGCACTGACACTGCCAATGACTTCTTGACTGAAAACTAGAAAATGTGCTTACTGAGTGCACAGCCTGAGTTTTGCTTGTTTTCCCAAAGCCTGCCTTTTGTTAATGGCCTTTTATCTGAACAAAGTTTAGACACAGTCGCTTCATAAAGTGACCTTTTCCTTGAAATAAATCTGGTTAATAATATCAGAGCACTGCAGCCTGTGAACCAAATGAAAGGCAAGCGTGTTTCTCTATTATTGGGGCATAATTTTCTTTTACAATCCACACTGCAGCTCTCTTATCCTCTGTGTGGATCTCCTCTGCATGCCCTGCACCAACAGAGTCTTCACTCCATGGCATAGGAGTGTGGTGGGGGAGACACAGAACCTGGAGCAGGGACAGTCACCCAGGGGAACTCCTCTTCCAATCACTTCCTCTCTTGATTGCTTGAAAAATTAATGCATTTGGCATTAGTGTTAAGGGCCAAAGTGAAGGCTTAAAACCAGCCTTGTCATCATCCTAAAATTGTATTCAGCCTAAGCTGACATCACCAAGTCATCTGTAGCATCTTAGGAGGGGAAGATTATATCTAAGCAGAATGACTCACTGCCAATATGATATGGTTCTCCCCTCTCCTTCCCTGAGGGAGACATCAATCAAGACATTCTTCCAACAGTCTCTTATAAATACTGGCTGACATAGCAGGGGAACGTGGGGCTGAGGGTGCAACTTTAAGGCTTACATATCAACAAAAGAGCTCTGGGTGGCTGCTGCTTGCAGGAATGCCACTAACGATGATGTCCCCGCAAAGGGAAAGGTCCCCAAGCCCCAGGCCACCAAAGACCCTTACCAGGATGCAGAACCATAACCAGAGTCTCTAAACATTTCAATGTTGTAATCCTGTGGTGTTTAATTTCAAGAGAGCTATGGATGACCCAGGTTATCTGTTGCCCAGAGTTTCCTGTAAAATCAAGAGACAGAAATCGTTGTGGTGCTCGTGATGGATTATCTGAATATGGTCTGTGCCCTTAAACTTGACTCAGCATTTAGTCAGGAGGCAGAGGAATGAATAGAGAAGCAGGCAGTTTGTGCTTGCAGTGACCCATGCTGCTGAGCTGGTCAGCTGCTGTGCTACAGACATATTTTTGGCTTTTCCAGGGAAGCTCTTTTGTTATCACATCAAACTCTTCACTCAGCTGGCAGAAGGCATGCGAGCAGCTGTGAGTCTGGAAGAATCCAGCATCTGAGAGATGACTGCAAAGTTTGTTGTTTTTCTGTATTTTCTTCTCATTTCTGAAAGATTTGTATGTAGTTTTGTTTTGCTTTTTAAAAGCACATATTTAATATGTGTTTTGAAAATAAGTCAGTTAGACAGTCTTAATAAGAATATTGGCTATAAACTGACAAAATCATTAATTCTCCCAGCAGATTGCTATGATTATAATTCATATAGCAGAAATTCTGCAGGGAGAGCCATTTCATTAGGGCAGGAAAAAAAAAATATCTGGGGCTCCAGGTGACGTACTCAAAAGAAAAAACAGGTAAAGCAGATTTTCTCCTTTTACTACAAGACTGCAAAAGGAGCAAGCTACTTAGTCAAGTTATATTCTAGTTTGTTAGGCAAGTAAAATGCAGCCCATATAAGCAGATTGCCTAGATTATTTTCAGTTTCCATTGCTGTCAGAATTTCTATGGTCTTCTTGGATAATGTGGACGAAATAATGGTCCTTTTCCTTGGGGGCCTAAAGTACCAAGAGTGAAGAAGACATGACTTCGATTACCTCTGAGATGAGCAGAGCTGGCTTTTTAAACTTACTACCTTGGGAGCAATAGCAAGCAGGAATAGAAAGAAATGGGTCTGTCACTTGAAATTAATGGAGGGGTGATAAGTTCATATTAATCCCTATATGTTTTCTTCCAAGGTTTGACCCAGAACACTTTCAAAATAAAAGAACCCTTCAATTATATTTCTGTAAATCTTCTGTAACACCACCTAAATCAGTGGAGATTGGTCTGCAGTGATGCTTGTGCACCTCAAAGCAGACGGCAGACATCAGTGAAAGCCACCTTATGTATCTTGAGGGCACACAGGAATAAGTGAGGCTTGTGTAAACCTTTATCCCTTCTTTCCAAAATCCTTATGCTTTCTGACCTGGAGTTTGAAATGCAGGCAGAGAAAAAAGTGGCTATGCCCCTGCTTTATATGAATCAGTTCTTCCAACAACAAGCTATAAACTCAGAGTTCAATGTGTGAACTAACAATTCGCAATACCTTGCACCCCTGTCCCACCAAATGGCTATAGGACATCTGTATCCCAGCAGAGGCATGGTCTGAAAGCTGCAGTGATATGTGCAATGAGGCCTTTAGCCCAAACACTTTCTCCAGACACTTTTGTCCATCATGTGGGCATCAGATAGCTAGACAGTATTACATGCATAGTTACCTCAGAGTGCTCTGTCCAAAACTATCTGATGAGAGAATAGACACAGCAGCATAAATTGAGATAGGAATGTAAGGTAACACTGCATATGTTAATACAAATATTTATTGCTATATTTTGGATTGAAAGATGCCCATCTTTTGGCAATTTCACATTATAATTCCAATATACATACTTACAGATTGTTTCCCTGTTTCTGGAAAAGAAGCTTTTTTCCACAAACCAGCATTTTTTCCTTTCTTATTCCTTTCCCCTGTTCACGTTCCCTTGTCTAACTCTAAAACACAAAGGTGTAACAGATCCAACAGTAGTTATTGGTCTTACAAGCGTTTCTAGGTTCCTGATGGGAATGAAAGGAATTTTCTGTTTTCCATCTCACAATCAATAGGCAATAAGGTAGAGTGTACCCTGGACATATTGTCTGTGAAGATGGCAGGGTTCAGGGTATACCTGAAGTCTAGACTTGAGATCTGGCTCTTTGGAATGCTACTGAGAAGCTACCTGTACAGGTCCTGTGCAAGCCAGATGGGTTAACAGAAAATGCATTTGACTTGTCCTGATAAGAGGAGTGAAATACAATGCTTCAGCAGGGTAAAAATTCTGGAGATCTCAGGAGCAACCACAGGGACATGACTTGTGGTCTCTTATGCAGGAATGGCATCACGGTGGTGGAGGCAGTCTGTGCTGGAGGGGCAGATGCATAGAGCATCATGTGCCGGAGTTGCAAGCAAGCCTGGGGAGCTGCCAGCAGTGACAGGGAGCCTGTGCTTCTGCTCCTCTGAGGTTTCCTTCCACTGAAAGCAGGCTTCGCCAGTAGGAGACAATATCTTGTTCTCAGGCTGTGGATCTGGGAAATGTACCCGAATCCCAGAGACCTATGAGATTCAGCTTGCACGTGCTTGTGAGGGACTGAACTCAATGACCCAGGTGGTGTCTTCTGCTCCTCGGTCCCTGCAGGTACCTCAGCTGCTTTAATCTTTTTTCTAAGGTCAAAGGGATTCCTGCTGCTTTATCTGGATTGAGGCTTACCTAGGTTTCTTGCAGCCAAACCTTTCTCTAAGTTAGGTACATCAAAGTGAAAAAATGTTTCATAAGACTTAAAATGTAGAACTTTGTGGCAGAAGGTGTAGTGAATTGCAAGTCACCCGCACAGCAGTGAAAGAGTGGGTCTCAGTACAGTCCTGTTGCCCCTGTTGTCATAATCAGTTAACACAACTTCTTGTGACCTGTTTGGTTTATAAAAGGGCCCTCTCTCACCCCACAAAAAAAAAACAATATGGAAAAAAGAGAGGATTTTGATTCCACATCTAAATAAAAGAAAGGTGCACTCATGAACATATGTTTATGGAAACATATTATCTTCTTACTTCCATGCATGTGAATTTGCAGCAGCTACATGGAAGCTATGCACTAATCTTTGCCCAGAGGTGGTTTTGAAACCAATCTAGGCTCACAGTTTAAGACAGCAATCAGCACCAAGTCAAAGTGTGTAATGTGAGATTCAAGCAAGTCAAATCCCTTCTTGTAGGTCCCTTGGCTTTACTGTTAAGTAGCTCTTTCTGATGCCACTAACCCAACATCCTCTGTGTACCCAGGATATTATTTTGTGCTTACATGAAAATGAAAAGCATTGCTCATTCAAATAAAAGCTTTATATATGTCTATGTGTTTATACATGTCTTCCATGTGTTGTTGAGTAATGAGGGGGAAGCTATCCACTGCTCTTGGACAAAAGATGAGCTTCAAATCCTTCACAGCCTTGTTAATTCTTCCAATGCATGCCAGAAGTGTTATTCTATTCTGTGTCCTGCTGGGCTTAAGCCATGGGCAAAACTGAGGCTTAAACACAATAAACACCTGAAAGTTTCCAGTGTTTCCAATCACTACTCCAATCCTCATCCCACCCCACACTCTTAAGACCCTTGCCCTTGTCCAAGGATATCAGCCTAAAAGAGGAAGACAGGAGCAGTGTACAGATAGCTGAAAGCACCTTGCTTATTGCAATACATGGAGGTGCAAGAACCTGGGAAGAAAAAACTCTATGTATGGTTGCTTCTTTAAGCCAGATCAAATGCTAAGTGGGCTAGAGTAATGTCTGGGATTGCTATCAACTTTTGGGAAATCTTCCTAGGAATCAGTTGTTGAGGAAAAATCCTGGAAAGGTTTTCCTAGGGTACTTATTCCTCTTCATTACCACAGTTTCAGAAATCTCAGTATAATTATTTTGATGACATTAGATGAGACTCTTAAGGAAGTTTCGCAGAATAACGGAATGGTTAAGGTTGGAAGGGACTGACAGAGGTCATCTAGTCCAAACTCCTTGCTCTAGCAGGGTGCCCTACCTCACATTACTCAAGATTGTGTCCAGATGGGTTTTGAATATCTTCAGAGAAGGAGACTCCAAAACCTTTCTGAGCAGTCTGTTCCAGTGTTCTGGCACCCTCACAGGAAAGAAGTTCTTCCTCATGTTTAGGTGGAACTTCCTGTGTTCCTGTTTGTGCTTAATGCCTCGTGTCCTATTGCATGGTATTATTAAGGAGAGCCTGGCTCCATATACTCGATACCTTCCCTTCAGATACTGAAATACATTGGTAAGGTCCCCTTGCAGCCTCCTATTCTTCAGGCTAAACAAGCCCTCAGCCTTTCCTCAGAAGGGAGATGCTCCAGCCCTCTAAGCATCTTTATAGCTCTCTGCTGGACTCACTCCAGGTGCTCCATGTACTCTTTCTTATACTAAGGAGCCCAGAACTGAACACAGTACTCCAGATGGGGCCTCACCAGGGCTGAGTAGAGAGACAGGATCACTTCCCTCAACCTGCTGGCAATGTTGTTGTCTATGCACCCCAGGATACCATTGGCCTTCTTGACCACAATGGCACACTGCTGGCCCATGGTTAACTTCTTGTCTACCAGGACCCCCAGGTCTTTCTCTGCTGGGCTACATTCCAGCAGGTCAGCCCCCAGCCTGTATTGGTACATGGGGGTATTCCTTCCCAGGTGCAGGACCCTGCACTTGCCTTTGTTGAATTTCAGAAGGTTCTTCTTTGCCCATCTCTCCAGCCTATCAAGATCCTTCAGGATGGCTGCACAGCAATCTGGTGTGTCAGCCAATCCCCCCCAGTCTTGTACCACCAGCAAACTTGCTGAAGAGGCACTCTATTTCTTAATCCAGATAGTTGATGAATAAGTTGAACAATACTGGCCCCGGTTTCCCTTCTTATTGCCTGTGGGACTCCTGGAAAAGTATACAGACTCAGGGACCCAGGATATTTCCAAGGGGTGGGGATGAGGAGCTGAGACCATCTGTGTGCATGTGCCTTTTTTTTTTAATAGCCCCACAAAGTGCAGTTCCTCTGGCAATATTCCCAACAGGGCTTTCAAAACATGATTCCCACCTGTTTTTCATGCTGTCACTGGTTTGTACATTTTTCAGGATATGCAACTTCTGCATTTTTGTTATGTGATCCGGAAAAAAAATCTGCTTTACTGAATGCCAAGATAAGGGCACATATGCACACATACTGTTAGCACCTTTTTCTGTCCCATATCTGAGCATGTCTCTGGAGCACTTGAGTAGCACCTAGACAATCTAAGGGGAGAGAACAGTAGGGTCTGAGGGTGTAGTGGTTTTATAAAGACTGTAAAAATGAGTTCATCCTTCTTCTATTTCTATCTTATAGAATCATAAAATAGTTTAGGTTGGAAAAGACTTTTAATATCATCATGTCCAACCACTAATCCTGAAGTCCAGCCATTAAATCTCTTTTTTTTATCCATCCACACAAGTAAAGAGAGGACATAGAAGCACACAAATACACAAGCACACTGTTGGCAGAGAGATCATTTTAATGAACATCTCTCACAACATAAACAACTTCAGACCAGTCCTGCTTCCAATGACATCTCCTCTAATGTCCTTATCAACTTAAAGGTACAGAAACACATGAACTCACCTGCAGTAACTGAGAGAAATACCATAGAAAGTTTTAAAATCTTAGAAATCCTTCAGGTGCTCTTAGATGTAAAATTTGGCAAGGGAATAGAAGTCCATCTCCATTTTTCTTCCCTGATGTGCACTCAATGGCTTCAGCATAAGTGAGAGCTGTATAAAGGTATTGGTTCATACAAGTCACCCCAGGGCTGTCAGAAGATGTATGCTCTGCTCAGGTCCTGCAGAAACTTCAGCAAGGACTATGTGTTTTGCTGGACTTCATCACATGGGTGAATGTTACTTTTTCAGAGGAAGAAAGCAAACCAGCCCCTTTTGAAGAGCAGAGCCATGTTGTGCTGCTGAAGGACTGCTTCTGCTAACACCATCCAGTCTGAATGCAGCAGTCCCCATTTAACACACTCATATTAACCCTTGCACAGGCATGCAGCTACAATCACTGTCTGCAAAGGCACCTTGCTGCTTTCCTTTGCTTCACACAGACATCAAGGATGATCTGAGCACAGATTACATATTTGATGAGCTAATTTTCCTTCCTCTCTCTGGTTTATTTTACCACACAGCAGCTGCAGAAGTCAGGACAGGTATCTGAAATGTTGCAGTGCTCAGTGTAAGTTCTCCCTCTGATCTGGATTCGCAATCGCTGCAGAGAGCCCTGCTCGGTAATCTGCTGCCTCTCCACCTTCCCATCCCCAATCCAGGAGCCTATTATATTAATGAGACAGAAGTCAGTGCAACAGCAGTCAACATGTTGTGTGTGTACAGCACTGGTGCTGCTACAATGTGCCTGTTTTTTCTCCTGGGATGTTTAATTTCCGCTTCTCAAATGAGCTGCAAAGCTGTGAAGCCTGGCAGTGTTCTTTCTAGACACTCTGTGATGCAGATAATGAGGGTACTGATAGGTGCCTAGGAGACTGTGATGGCTCTAAGCACAGCTATGGTCTGATAATGCTTTATGCCAGTAGTGTCACAGCGGAACCACTATCATCCCTCAAGGAATGGTTCATCTTTATGTGTAATACAGCAGCTGTCACCTAAATGGCTAATGGGGAAGCAAAGTAGAATCTTAGTGCTAGTAATCTTTGTCACTTAATAATTTTAAAGGTATCAGACTTCAGTAGCTCCTGCAAGTTCCAATAAAAAGCATGCTTGCCATTTTTTCTTATTATTTTGTTTCCCGTGGATTAAATGTAAATTGAGAAATCCGTGATGCAGCTCTGTGCAGATCTAATTTAGTATCATTTGAATAGCCAAGTAATTAAAATGTATTATAGATATAAGATGCTGGGATGGTGGAGTGTCTGCATTTAAGAGGAAGATTTATTGGGCTCACTGCATCCACAGTGAACCTTCTACCACCGCATTAGCCAACATCTGTCTGAAAATGTCGAGACGCAAGGCATAAGATGTATCCTTACGGAGTGGATGTCTGTCTGGATTTCAACAACAGGCTGAGAATGTAGAGAAACATTTGCAAAAGAAACTGCTCAAGAAGAAGGTGCATACCTCTGTGTGCTGTATTGGACTAAATTAGTAGGTTGCACAGGGTGTATACATGTGCACACAAAATGCATGCATGTCTACATGCATGCATGCGAGGTAGCAGAGGTGAACATGTGCATTTTGTGTTGTATGTGCATGCAGGGAGGGAGGGGAAACATTCAAATACACAAAGGTGCTTCTGTAGGCTTTTTACCAATTAATGCTTGTTTCCCACAGTGCTAGAACCATGGTTGCCTTTACTTTATGAAGGCAGGTAATGATAATAATTGACAGTTGACACACATGATGTAAGTATTGACATTGTGCTATTAGTGTTTTCAGGAAGATTATTCTGTTTGTTTTTGCTTAAGTGCCCAAGATTAGAGCTGGTGATTTAGTAGGCTAGGGCACTGGCTTCTCTAGAGGAGTCAAGCTCATTTCAATCACACCTTCAGACAGCCTGATAATCTTTGGGGAGTTAACACACTTAGGCTGGTGAAGGTTAAGAGGAGAGCTGTGCTGGGATATGTTTGGTCAGTAATTGTCCAGGGGATGAGTTACAGACACAGACAGCCTGCAATTCAATCTGCTCCCAGTGCTACAAATGCTGAGAGGATAAATCAAAGGGCATTTCTCTGGATTTGAGGAAGGAAAGAGGGGTTACAGTACTGTTTTCTCAGCACCAGTGAAGTAGCAGGATTGCTAAAGCAATGTTAGGAAAAGCAAGCTAAAGGAGAGGGATCATTACAACACAGATTACTGTGACCTACACTGAATATTGAAGGGAATGCACTGAACGGAAAACAGCAGCAATTTGGAGCACTATGGCAAGCGGTGAGCTGAAATTCCTGCCTGCCAGGCTGATCCTCTGCATTTGTTATTATCCTTTTGTCTGTTGCAGAGAGCCTGCAGGACAGGTGTGAGTAGCCATGAGCCTGCTCCGAACTGGGCCACGTGAGCCAGCACTGCTGGCAAAGGGGGTGCCCAGCCCTTTCACATGGCTGCAGCCTAGCTTGTTCTCTGAGCACAGGGGGAACCCAGCCACATAGATATGGCCAAGGAATATAAGCATTCAGGGCAAGGGTTGTCTTCTTGCTGTGTATTCATACAACAGAGGCAGCAAGGAGGACCTTGGACCATTTCTGGTCTTGTAGGCATGATCTAGGATAGGCAGACAGCCAGAGTAGTAGTGACGGAGAAAGTAGTAAACAAGAAACTACTGGCTACCATCTTCTTTTGGTTTCACTTGGACCCTTAAGAGTCAATTTTCTATTCAGGAAAGCTGCATTTTTGAGAAGACCTAAGCATCCATTTCAGTAAGAATAAAGTCAATAAGATACTTTCTTTACGTTTGTGGCTAGCCATGGTATGCAAGTCTCCATAGCAATCAAGGTCTTCAGCAGTTTTGAGATTAGCCAAATGTTAAAGCCAGGAGAAGCAACAAAAGCCAGGTGGTCCAAGCTGGCTGACAGAAACATTCCATACCATAAAAATCACACTCCCTATACGTTGGAAAGTTTGCTGGGGACAGGCTTTTGTCCTCAGTAGTTGCAATCCCTGGAAGGTCTCACCCATCACTCCATGCCCGAGACCAGTTCTCCTGTTTCCTGTGACCATTGGGCTTTTGTTGTAGCTGTGGTGCTCACAATGCTTGACACCCAATGTTCTCTGTTGGGAGTGCACAACTCGCCACCACCACATGGGCTGAGTATAACTTTGTGTGCCTTCTATCAGTATTAGTATTAACATTACGGGGAGTTATTATTATTTGATTAATTCCACTCTCATTTCTACCTGCAGGCCTCCTTCTCTTTTCTTTATTCCCCTTCTCAGGAATGGAGTGGCCACTAGCTGATAGAACAGCAGACTAAATGGAGACACTTCTAGACTAGAGAGACAGTGGACAATTTCAGACGGGACAGAGCATAATAAACAGGTCAGTGGCACACAAAATCCAGTTTTAACAAATGCAAAACAATATACTTTAAAAGAAGTATTTGAAATAATCGTGTGTGTTGCTGGGTTTTAAAATGGCCTCAACAGGAAAGAGATCTGACTACAGTTTTGGGGAGAGTCTAATGAATGAGGGCAGTGTAAATCTGTGCTCAAGGCATAAAGGACAAAAAGAAGCAATAACGTAGATCTTATAGCTGTTTTTTTTGGATTCTCCTGGATAGTGCCACTCATCATCCAGACTGGGAGATAGGTAAAAATGCAATTTTGTGTTTTGGAATTATTGAAAACACATAATTTAAATACTCTAATTAAAAATAAAAGATGCACCTAGAGTTTTCCAGAGGAAGATGATTGGCCTGGACATGACAGTTACCTTATAGAGAAAATGAGCACAAAACGAGGGCATGTTCACAGATCAACAAAAAGCTGAAAAAAAGTGCTGTTGTTGACAGTTCTCCATAAATTACAAACAGGAGTATGCTTGGGTTTGTAAAAAGACCCTGTGATTACAAAGAATAGAGATCAGCCTCGGGGGTTTTCCCACTTTTTAACTAGTTCTTGCAGTTTCCTTCTCCAGGACCTCTCTGAAGGAAGGATGTACAAGATCTGACTGAAGTCTTGTCCTATGGGTGGAAATCAAGAACATCCATGGTGCTCCTGACTGAGTTGGAAGGATGCCCCTGAAGGACATCTAAACTTATGCTTCAAGTGATACTGCTTCATTAGTTCTCAGGAAGACATTTCAGCAGTAGATCCTGCAGCCACCCACTATAGTGTTTCACACAGCTTCCAGTAATACTGCAAGTGCTGTTGGAAAGGAAACCTGGCCTGCAGAAGCCAGAGGCCTTATTCAATATAATGAAGATTATTCTTCACTTTTGTAATAGTCATGAGGAGCCTCACCAAGACTCCTTGCCTCCCAGGCAGTAAACTTCAAAGTTCTCCTTGCAGCTCAGTTGAGGAGATATGCCTTGTCACATGTCCTTGACATTGGTGTCAGGATACCTTTTCACACCTCTCTTGGCAGAGACAGACATGCTGGCAAACAAACTTGCAGGAAAACAGTGTACCTGGGAGAGGTGACTTCTAAGCAGGGCTTGCTAAAATGGGGTGGACACCTTGACATCAATATCATTAAGAGGTCACATCCTGCTTAAATGAGAAAATCTCCCACCTAGTTTCTAAATCTACCTGAAGACCACTTTATGGCATCCCCCCTATGCCATTGGACCACCTGATCCATATGTTGCAAAGTGCCACTAGCCACAGGCCACCTCTCCATATACCGGGGGTGGGTGGCTTGTGATATTTTGTGCTGAATCCATCCTCCTAGGCCTGTTAATCCCCTCCTTTATTCCTTCTTCCTCAAAAAGAGTGAGTTTGCAGCCTTTGGGAGTGGCCAGCTCTATTTCCCACTCTTGGCAGATAGGAGGACACTTAAATAGGATACCACAGTGTGTGCTTGTATTTCTTATTAAATTGGAGGTATGAATTTATATTTCCAAAACCACAGGGTAACTATGTGCCTGAGATACATCTTCAGAAATATGAATCACTGCAGTCTCCTCTCTTGGATGTTCTTGTCTTCACATAGCAGGCAGCAGCAGAGTATGCAGAGGAAGGAAGCTGGGTTCTCTTGCCCAGACAGCCAGAAGGTCTGGTTTTCAGTTCAGTCCATCCCAGCTTCTCTCTTTCAGCATCGTTAAAGCAGAGATGATAATACTTTCCACCCTTCTAAACAATGTGTATAAAGAGAGATTTCAAAGGAAAGGGAATGGTTTTTATTAGATTGACTGATCTAACTGGAAAAAGTTTCAGGCACAGAGCCTTTCTTCAGGCCTGACATGGAAAGCCATTTGCAGCCTTTGCTTCAAAACTGAGAAAAAGATCATGTACCCAGAAGCTTGTCTGCTTTTTCCAGCTGCATCTGCTGCTCTAATAAGAGATATTGCCCCTCCCAACGAACCTTTCCTCACTTATATCCTTCATCTATCATTGCTACACCAGCACTTCTGCAACTGGAATCAGTGGAGCCCTATCAGAGTTAAGCGCTGTTGATGAGAGAGAGGAAAAATGCACATCTAAAGCTCACAAAGAAGAACAGAGGAAAAATAATTCTAAGGAATGCATTTCTCCTTTCCCCCCTCTTTTTTTTTTCCACATGTAAATCCTGGCTATTAACTGGAATATCATTAATCATACTGAATTGTTGTAGTATGCATACATATGTAAAGCATAAACTCCTGACGAGTCGTCCTGCAATTTAGCATTAATTAATGTCCACTTAGTATGAAATGTGACATCATATTTTAGGTCAGCACTTCATTGCTAATGTAAACTGTAAACATAGCGTGCAGAAAAAACCTGGAGGATATGATTTTCCTGCAGTATCTCTTTGACATGTTTACATAAAATATAAAGCTAATATATCATTGAGCATCAGATTTTTTTTTCAGCTGTTTGTACTATGCAATACAGACAGTTCTGTGTGATTTGGAGGGCATCTATTTCCAAAGCAGAGTAAACTTGGTGAGAAATTGTTACCTGCAATCCAATAAACTAAATTTAAAATGTTTTCATTGCACCAAATATCAGCTGGTGCACCTCTTATTAGTATAAATGGCATAGATTAGTGTCAGGCATTTTCAACAGAGAAAAAATTACAGAAGCCTGCATGGCTCATTAGGCTCTTGTTGCATGTTAAAGAGGGCCAGACCTTATTAATAAGAGGAAAAGGGGGGGAAAGAGAGTATAATGGGAAAAGAATAAAATAAAGTTTTTTTTAAAAAAGAAAGATTTCTGGTCTGGAAAAAAATAAAAGCATCACTTAACCTCTTCCAGACTCTGAGCAGTTTCTAAAGTCATCTTAGCTTTATCTCTACAGGATACATACATTACTTATAAAGATTTCAAGGCGAGAAAACCCACTCACAAGTACACTGCACCACAAAGAAGGATTTTTGGTGATTAAATGTATTACTCTGTGTTTATGTGGGTCACAGTTTACATCCTGCTTTAAAAAAGCATCACTGTTTACATTAGGACATACCTTTGAGTTGAACCTCTTGCTTACATCCCACTGAAGTGAAGATAATTTGAGCATTTATTCCCAGTTAAGCACCTGGTGTAAGCACATGCCAAGGAGAAAAAGAACAGATTTAAAATACATTTGAGAGCTTACTGTAATTGGGGCCTCAATCACATAGGTCCTGACACATCAGCACTTTGCACACAGTCAGTCTTATCAGCTTCTTGTGGGCTACATGCAAGGAAAACACAGGTGTGTGCAGAAAGGCATCTTTGTGAGATGGAGGCTGTGGTGCTTGCTGCTTCCCCAGCTGCCAGTGGGCAAGGAGCAGCTCTTGCTCACATTTATGTTTTCTTTGCCTGTGATTTGCTTAGGTGTCAAAGATGGTATTGCTGCTGATGTTGTAGCTTAGGAAGGGGTGAAGGAGATGTGGAAGAAGTCCTCACAGAAACAACAGTGAGAACATTGCTCTCCCCAGGGTGGCAAAGGAAACCTTGTCTCCACGTTGATGCAACAAAATTGTCTGAGAGACTTTGAGTCTGTTGTACAGGGGGGTTGGACTAGATGATCTTTCAAAGTCCCTTCCAACTCCTAATATTCTGTGATTCTTACACACTCAGTGGCTGGCACTGCAGAAGCAATATGGCAGAGTCCAGTCACCTGCTGGTGATGCATGAGCAGAGAGTGATTTTCTGTTTCTTTAGGTTTGTGTTTCTGGGTTTGATTTGTTTTTCCAAGCCAGCTTGCTGCCAGAACACACACACTCATGTCATCCTTGTCCTAAGGAGGGAGTATGTGGTAGCCACTATTTTGGCAGAAAATAGATAAATATAAATGAGTCTGAAAACCATAGTTCCCGGGAAATGAAGCTAAATATGCATTTTTTTCTAGTCTGTCTCCTCTGTGACTCACTTGCCCCATGATGTGAGCACAAACAGGAACATGTTGTGCACCTTGGCCAGAGGTGCAGGTTTTTAGCCCCTGCATTAGAGAGGTGAAGTGGTTTCCAGTTTGCAGCTTAAATCAGAGCTAAGCTAGTGAGCTGCTTCCAATGCTAAGCACCACAGATCAGTGTATTGAGTTTTATACATTTTTTTCCCTGTGTGATTAGCATTTTACTTGAGTCTGAGACATTAATCAATAAAAGCAATACCCTGTAAACAGAGTAAAATGAAAAAGCAAGTGCTGCATTTTAATAATCTAAATAGAAGACTGTGTGGCATGAGGGGCCAAGGCATAGCCTGCAATCTGAATACCATCAAAGGTAGAAGAATTGAAGGCAAAGGAAATTTTCAAGGCTGATTGCACACAGATGACAAAAAAAAAAAGTAAAGAAAGATAAAATACTGAACACTGGTTTGCATGTGGGATGTGTCTGAAATATTCTCTTTTACTTTTTTTTAAGAATTTTGTCCTCGCTGCCATAGATTTTAAAGGCAGAGAAGAAGACAAAGGGGCAGAGAAACCTAACTGTTGGACTCAATGAATTAAGGAGAACAACATAGAAAAATATTTCAAACATTGCTGTTAAAGCAAGGCCAAGTTCTTAACAACAACTCCACTTCAGAGTTTTTGTTCTTTGAAGAACATTGTTGCAGTGGTTACTTAAAAAAAATAAAATTAAAATTTATCTCATTGTATGTGGTACAAAAGAGCATGCTGGGAGCTTGAAAATAATAGCTAGCTGCTGTTCCATGCTATTTATCTACAGAGCTGAAGTGCTCTGGGAAGCTGGTGAGTACTGGCTTTCAGGTTGGATGTGCTAAGGCTATGCCTTGGCACTGGAGAGGTTGTGGAGGAAACCAGCATGAAAACCAGTGTTACCCAGTGGCTTCTTTCACGTTACATCCAACAGGTCACAATGCCAACAGGCAAAGCCATTCAATTTATTTCCCAACAGACATCCCAAAAAACAGTGGTAGAGTGTCAGTGTAGTGTGTGGTCAGGCAGTTCAGCCAGAGCTGAGGGGCCGTGGGGGAGAATGAGTTGTTCCTTTGGCCAGCTCATGGCTCCATAGTCAGCTGAGCTTCTAGCAAGCCAGGGTCAGGCCCATGGTGGCTTACCCATTAAAGTGTCATCCTAAATGTTTAAAACCATGATATTATTTGGCAGCATGGTTTCATTGCCCATAGACAAGCCACATGATTTTACCAAGACCTTTTGTTTTATTTTTTTCTCAGTGGCTGCTTACTTTATGTACAACGTTTCTGACTGAGCAGAAGTTAACACTGAACCTGTTGTTTACTTCCTTTTTTTTGCCCTCTTGTCTTCCCTTCCTCCCTCTCCCTATCCTTTCTATTCTCAGAGGTGCTGCCACAACTTAAGGAACAGCTTTTATTCATGACCTTCTTTATTAATTAGCTTCTTCTAGAGCTGCAGCGATTTATGGGGTGAGCTCTCAGCATTTATCTTCTGTAGACCCCACACAGAGGCTTGACAGTTGGCTATACTTCTTCTTTGAAGCAAAAGACTGGTTTTTGATTTAAAAAGAGATTTAGAATAAAAAAAAAAGGCAAGGAGAGAAAAAAATGAGCTACATAAAGCTCCTAAGAGTCCCTCTTAAAAGGAAAGGAATGCCTGAACTTTCTTCTGCTGCAGACTCCAGGAGATCCTGCCCTAACACTGTTACCTACAGTGCTGCTACCTACCTTGCTCCTCTTCACCTCACATGGCAACAGGAATCATAATTCTTTCCATCACATGTTAGAAGGTTTTTTCCACATGAGATAACTAGGTGGTTTTTAACAGTTTCTAATCTGTAGACTCCTAAACATTTTCTAGTGAAGAAAGGGTGTCTTCTACAAGTTCACAAAATCTTCTAAAGTTCCCAAATAGAATCATAGAATTGTCAGAGTTGGAAGAGACCTTAAAGATCATCTAGTTCCAACCCCCCTGCCTGGCAGGGACACCTTCCACTAGATCAAATTGCCCATAGACCCATCCAGCCTTGTCTTAAAAGCTTCCAGGAATGAGGCTTCCACAACCTCTCTGGGCAACATGTTCCAGTGTCTCACCACCCTAACAGTGGAGAACTTCCTCCTAATATCTAATCCAAATCTACCCTCCTCTAGCTCGCATCCATTTCCCCTGGTTCTATCACTACCTGACCTCCTAAAAAGTCCCTCACCAGCTTTCTTGTAACAGAAGTGTCATTCAAATGAACCCCACACAAGACTAATGTCTGCCACACAAGAAACAGCAAGCTTTGTTTCCTTTAGAGAACCATGTAGGAGCAATAAGTGGACCCCAGCCAGTCCACAGGTGGTGTTAAAAACCACCAAAGCCACCAAGCTAGAGAGGCAGCTATGAAAAAGGCTGATTTCTGAAAAGCCCTAGGATAATTCTATGGTTTACTAAGTGAAAAAGTGTGGCTGTCTGTTGATTCCTTTCTTGAAAAGACAGGGAAACAACCACTGATCCTGGGGTGACTTGCTGATGGACTTCCTTATTCCTCCTCTGTTTGCTCCAGAAAAAAAAATTGGTTTTGCCTATTCTTTAGAAAGTGTTTTTGCTGCTTGTTACTTAAACATTGCCAAAATGTTTGCTACTACACAAAAATACTAACAAAAGGACGCTGTAAGCAATGCATTGCCTACAAAATGTGACACACTATTAGTTTGATCCTACGACATGGGTGTAAGGATGCAGCTGCAATGTTCAGACTCTAGGACCAAGGTAAAAAATAATAGCAGAGCAGATGTGTTCCCAGCAGAGCATGGAATAAAAAGAAACATCTGGCCCTTGGCCCCTAAATGATATTTCTTGCAGAGAAGAGTAAATTGAGGGTGCAGCAAAGATATAGGGACTCAGCTGAAGGGAACTGCTACCTTAGTAACCATCTCTCACCTAGCTTCCAGCTTCTGATGTATAATACCATCTAAAACACAGGACAAGAATAATTGCTGTATGAAACATGCAACCAAGTACAGTCATCAAAGAATCTACAAAATATAAGCTGCTATTTTGTCCAAACAAATAAGTAAAGAAACAAAGGAAGTATTTTGAAACACTAAACATCTACCAGTTACACTGCTGTAGGATAAAACATGGGCTTTAAAAAAAAATCTATTGAGTCATAAATCTCTGTATTTCCCTTTGTGTTTGATCTCATACATTACTTGGAGTTTCAAAAATGATAACAAGGCTTGCATTAAAAATATTTCTCTTATTGTTACATTTCAAGCACGTTTACTGTTAGCTGTTTAGCTTCATTATGTATCATAGTCTGAATCTACAAATCAAGTATAATTAGACTTAGAGAACTGATTGGATTTCTAATTAAGCTACATTGGAAATAACAATGCACAATCAGTAAATATTCTGACTAGGTACATTTTAAAGAGCAACTCTTGGGCTTTTTGCTGATGACTAGACACCAGTGTCATTAAATTTGTTGGTGGCAAGCAAATTTTAAAGCTAAAATAGAGGCAATTAGTAAAGATCTTGAAATATTTAATCACGTTTGTCCAATTAGTGTGCAATTAGGCAATGGTGTGGCGTGGGACAAACATTCTGCTTCAGTGTTTGGTAGAGAAGGATCCCTTTGAAATTTTGCTATTTAGTTTATTGATATATAAAAAGGAAGTTATGGTTGTAATTTCCAATTTAAAAAAATACTGTGCAGATGGTCTGACTATATATTTAACAATGTTAAACAAAACTAAACAAGGGAAGCATGTTACCTGAAATTACACAGCTGTGATCAGTGAATAAGCTCCAGATCACATTAGATTACAGCTGTGGGCATCCTGATCATAGTAAGTGCCAGGTTGTTGTGCTGGTGAAATCAAAGCTGTGTAAGTTGGCCTGTCATGTCTCAAGATGACATGATTATTTTGTCCTTGACCAAAAATACACTTTTTTTTTTTTCCTTTGAGCTTCTCCTGGTTGTTTTGCATACTATCCATGAAGCTTTATGCTGGCTAGTTCATTGTGGGAAGTCAAGTGGTAGTTCTTTATGAATAAGCCACATAAGTATTATCTTGACTTCCTTTCAACTGGGGGAACTCATTCCCTTTATAGCAAATTTTAAGCTCTCTTTTAAAAATGATCATGACACTTCTTAGTTGATTGGCATGTCATGTTTTGGCCAGCATGTCGAAAGTTTCTTCTGCCATGCATTTCAGCATGCAGCCCTGAAAGTGTCATCAGGTTGGTATTTTATCAAGTGGGCTTGTTCTCTGTGGCCACATGCAGATAGTGGAGGAAACAGTGCCAGGGAACATCCCCAGGTGCTGGAGCTCAATTTTCCGCATTGTTAAATGTAGAGCAGTCCCTGGCATGATTTTGGCTTGGGTCAAGTACAATTCTCCCCAGCCATCCCTGGACGCAGCTCAGGTGTTAACTCTGGCCAGGGATCATTCCCAACAGGCATTTTGGGAGGGAAGGAAAATTAGGGGAATGGATGTGGGCCATCCTGTGCCAGCTGGCCTCCACGTCAAAGCACATTTAGTCTTCTACTGTTGACAGTCCCCACAGGTTCACAAGGAGTGAATTTGAGAGAAGGTGTCTAGCAGAACTAACTAGGGGTGATGTGGACACCAGCCTGGACCCCTGACTTCTCCACTGCACAGGCTGTCCCATTTCCATCTCATATTCAATATGGACCAAGAAACAAGAGGAGACTCTTCTCCCACTGATCACAAAAGAAAGAGGTTTAGCTGTTGCTTGGACTTGATTGCCAGATAACTTTTTTTCCAGAGAAAAGAATAATAAGTGATCAGTTTTTTAAAATGCTTTTCTTTGTATTTCTGATTAAAGCTATCATTTCTGCACAGCCATTGTGGGTTTAAACATTGTGAAGTCTACTTTCCTGTCTGAGAAAGTTGTGTGTGGTTTCAGTATTGAAAAAAATACTGAATTAAAGCAAATAATACTTCCTAGCAATGCTGGGCATTTGTTTTTTTCTTTGGTAGATACAGATCTGGAAATTCAAAGTAGAGATTTTTGTCTTGCAATCAGGTTGGTGCCTACAAGAATTTTACGAACACAATTGTGTTCCTTTCTTGAGCAACATTAAATCAACCCAAAATTTATTTACACTGGAGTGTAGGCAATATTCACCTGGATTGAAGGCTAGGTTTGGGCCCTCTGATATTCAAAGGTTAAAACTAAAGTTTTTCAGGTTAGCTACTTCTCACATTTTATGAAGAGATTGCATTAGGTTTTTCCTGTGTGCTTTCTCAGGGCAACAGAGAGGCCAGGGCTCTCCTGGGGGGCTGGAACTCCATCAGCTCTCCTATACAAGACAGGTGTTGCTCTAACCCCCTGCAAACTTGACTGCAGGGAAGGGATTTTGAGCCTTCTTGTGAAGTGAATCTTGTGGTACATGAAACAATCAAGCTTTTAATTATGATTATGTTACAAATAATTGATGATAATAACATTGGTTGCTGTTGTTTTTACAAATACACACATGATGTCCTCAGTCATATTTTTTGGTTACACTTACATTTATAGATATGCCCTGATTCACAGAACACTCAAGTTTCTATGGATGTCAAAAATAAGAGCTGCAAGTCTTCAATATGTTGGCAAATTGGCTACCAAATCCTATATGGAAACAAGATGTGAAAACAGCATTTCATGGCCTTTGCCTCACCACATCTTTGTTCAAGTAAGAGATCAGGAAACCCAATCAATAGGCTGAATGCCAGAAGATTGAATAGCCAGCTGCAGAGGCAGCACAAGAAGAGAGTACCTCTTACAGTTAATGCCTTGTGAAAATCACACAGGCCCCTGGAGGGGTTAATCAAACATTTACTGCTCTGACTTACAATGCTCTTTAGCCACCAGAAGAAAATGGTACTTTCCACAGGTTTTAAACATCTAGGAGAAAAGAAAGAAACTACATTTCTAGTTGTAGAACCTTAGTAAGCCTAGCTTTAAGCTAGACTTACTTCAGTGTGAGCACTTATGTGTTTATATGCAGAATTATTTGCTGAACCTTCACAAACTGGGACCTCAACTCTCAGGCATATCTGGTCATATAAAAGTGTGTGTGTATATTTGTACACATACACACAAGTACCCATATATGTGTATACATACACTGAACACGTATAGGAATAGAGAACTTCAGAGAGGAAAAGAATGTTTGGGAAATTCAGAAGTCTCTCCAGCAACTGTACAGATTCCTTATAAAGGGAAAAATAATGGGACTGTGGCAATAAAACCCCCAACAACTCTGGAGTCTGCCTTCTGGAGTCTTTCCCTCCAGTTTTCATGTTTTGATTCTGTGAAACAATAACAGATTTGAACTCGTGTGCTGACATCTCAGACGGGCAGTCACTCTTGACCAAAGCAATACCTGTATTCTCACCAGACTCCTCTGTCCCTGGCTGTGAGGGTGAAGGGAGGCATCAATGAGAGGCACTGAAAGCTCACCACCTGCCTTTTGTCCTTCACTCAGTTTAGCTTTTGCTCCAGAACTTGCAGCACATCTCAAGGCTGGTAGAGTGGGCCAAATGCCTGCTGCATCATGGAGAGATGGAGTAGTTCTGGCTTGATGCTACCAGGACACAGCAGGCTGAGTAAGGCTTATCCCTGGGGCAACATCCCCCACAGGAATAGGTTCATATTCCCATACCCATGGAATGGGAAAGGCAGGCAGGAGCTGGGAGCAGAAGGAAAAGGGCAATTGAGTCAGACTGCAGGCCAGCCAGGTGACACACCATCCAGGCACTTTTCTGTGGCAGTGGAGGGAACAGTTTCCCTGCATCCCCACCATACTGTTGTGAAACATGTGAATGTGTAGAAAGGGTTTGTGAAATTAATTACACTGTGAGTGCTTGGAAACCAAACGAATTGTAAATTGTACATTATTAAAACAGAATCAGAGCACTGACTGATCTATTATTCTTTAGGGAAATGCATGAAGATAAGAGCTTTATATGCTTTAGGGGTCTTTCTAGCCACTACGCAGCCAGCTTTGGAAGAAAAAAATGTGTTAGTATTTTGTTACTATCTGAGTTGCAACTGACACAATACTGTATTGCTTATTTTTATTACTTTGTCTCCTATTTAACATATGTGGGATAGTATGCAGCACCAGTGACATATACATGCCCAATCCCCTTCTGTTTATCCTGTTTCAGATGGTATTTGGGATTAATTACCCTCACTTTTGTGTCAAAAAAAAATGTAGGTGCAGAAATTTGAGATAAATATTAAGCAGCATGCCCTTTGGCACAGATCACATAACTAACAAGATGCACAGTTATTGTTAACCTAATCGTTGTGCCTGCATATTGCTCCTTGCTGCAGCCTGTCTACTAACTTCTGAAGACTGGAAGAGGGCTTGGTGGGGAGCTGTGTGTTCAGAAATACAAGTTAAATAGTAACAGAGAAGAAAAATATCATAGCTTTAGGTATGCATGCATGTTTCTCTCCCTTTCTGCCACAATGCATGTCCCTCCTCACATTCCTCTCACACAGTATCTGATATCCAGGAAACCTGGTTTTCACGTGTACACTGGCATCTTCTGGGATGCTATGGACCAAAACCTGCATGCTCTTCCTCCTAGGGATGTTAGTTTTCTGTTTGACTCCTTATAGGCAGTCCCCCTGGCAGATGATGTAATGATTCTTTTCACCATTTGTGTCCAGCAGAAAGATGTGTTAACAGGGGTGTGTGTGGAATAAAGGGAGAGCTGTTTTTTTAATGTCCCTATTGGAGAAATGGAAGCAGCACCTACTCCAGGTTAGCTTGTTCCACAAGCTCTCTTTTATATTCCCTCCTTGAAGGAAGATGCAAAGCGTGTGCCCTATCTGTGCAGCTGCTTGCCAGTGAAGAGTAGAAACAGTTGGAGAAATATCCTTCTCCCTCCAGCTGGAGACAAAACTGACTAAGCTGCTTAATGCTGGTTTCTACAGCCACCCCACCAGTGGTCTCATACTGATGGGCAAACTTTGGGAGTTATTATACACTAGAGTAACTCCAGGTGTTTCTTTTCTGGTGCAGAGGGCCAGCAGCACAAGTCATATCTTCTTTCCTTCAGAGAAGGTCTATCAGAAAAAATCTTTCCCTAGATAGGCATTCAACAAAACTCACAACCCAAATAGTCAAAGATACTATTGCCATTTGAGTGAAGATTAATTTAAAGTAGTCCAAAGAATTTCAGGACTTAGCCTCCCTCTATTTAGGCACTGGAGACAATGGTATTTCCCTGACTAAGATATTTCCATAATGGAGCAAGGCATCCCAGAAGGCCAGCTGTGGCCTGGGTTGCATTAAAAGAAACATGTCCAGCAGGTCAAGGGAGGTGATTCTCTGATCTGGTAAGACCTCACCTTGAGGACTGTGTCCAGCTCTTGAATCCTCAGCACAAGAAGGAGATGAACCTGTTGGACCAGGTCCAGAGGAGGGCCACAGAAATGATTAGAGGGAAGGAACAACTCTGCTATGAAGAAAGGCTGAGAGAGTTGAGCTTTCTCAGCCTGGAGAAGAGAAAGGTCCAGGGAGAATTTATTGTGGCTTATCAGTCCTTAAAGGGGCCTATTAGAAAGATGGGGACAGACTTTTAGCAGGGTCTGTTGTGACAGGGAAAGAAGTAATGATTTTAAACTAAAAAAGGGGAGATTGAGACTAGATGTAAGGAAGACATTTTTCAGAACAGTGAAGAAACACTGGCACAGGTTGCCCAGAGAGGTGGTAGATGCTCCATCCCTGGAAACATTCCAAGCCAGGTTGGACAGGGCTCTGAGCAACCTGAGCTAGTTGAAGATGTCCCTGCTCCCTGCAAGGGAGTTGGAGTAGATGAGCTTTAAAGATTCCTTCCAACCCAAAACATTCTTTGATTCTACAATTCTATGATCTTTTTTTACTTTCTGATTTTTCAAAATAAAGAGAAAAGACTTTACTTTTTAGAGAATTCGTGTTCTTCAGAACAGCTCCTCTAGCTCTATTTAATAGTATAAAATATGGCGCTGCCTTTCTTCTCATTCATCTGCCCCATACGAGTCACCAGCATCTTTCAGGACCCGATGATGCCTCCGGCTCCCTGGGCAGCCTTTTGACAGGAGCTGCACCGCTGCCTGAAATTCAAAAGAGGGCAGCATGTTACTGAGGTTGCTTCAGAGGAAGGGCAAGACTCCCAAGTGTGTAGAAGAATGTCAGCAAGTGAAAACCACCCATCACAAAATGCATACACAGTATTCTGAAAAATCACATTTCATGGAAGAGATGCTCCGTTCCTAGGACTTTATATTTACAAAAACACTCCCCAAGTTCTTAACTGGTTGATGTCCAACCTATGATCAAGGAATTCTTTGCAGCCTGTGGTACAGCCATAATGCTGTCTCTGCAGCATGTGTCAGTGACTTTGCCATCAATTTTGCACTGCAATATCCAACTAATAATAGACTGATGCATCGTGGATGCAGACCATCCACGAAGGAAGTGTTAAACCGTGCCTGAGGTAATTAAAGAATTCACTGCTCTCTCATTTAAAGTCCTGATACAATGATTCTTCAGACTATGCCTAAAATGTTACCAGGCTGTTATTTTTCATTACTTAAGTATCTGCTTCAAAACTGGCAAAGCCCATCCAAAGTAAGAGTTTTGTGATGTAACTCCAAAATACATGTCCTCCACTGTGAAAAAAACAAGCACACAAAAGATCAAAATGCTCACTTTAATCAAGAAGCATGGACCCTTGTGACTGAGTATGCTCCTTTCAGCTGACCATGACTTAACTTCTGTTTGCAAACAGCCCATCCAATGTTTGCTCTGCTTGTACAACAGCATAGCATTGACTTTTACAAGGAAATTCTAAGAAGCAAGATACATTTAAGGTACACATTGGGTCATAAAAATTCTAGAGGGCACCCAAGCTTAATATAACTCTTTTTAGTTCACCCCCTACTCAACGTTGGTGCAATGTTACCTTCTTGAAATAACTGTACTGTCAGCACTGTTTCTGCCACATTCGGCCAGGTTGCCTGAATCACTGAAGAGCCCAGGACAGGGCAAATATCCATTTTCCTTCTCTGTTTTCATATAACAAATAATAGATGTTACAGTATTGAAGAGATACATCTGATGTGGCAAACAAGGGATTTCTGTCCTAAGATGACCGCCACCCTCCTATTAAGCATTTACTTCTTGAAATCTGTACATGGGAAAATGTTGAAGTTGCAGCAATTCTGCTTAAGAAGGAGCAAGCTGCTTGAAATAAACATTTCTTCTGTGTTCTTGGGTTAAATCTGCATTACCAGCAGGATGCAGACCCAAGCTTAAGGATACTTGCTGCCTACCCACCTTAAATACTTGCTAAAGAACACCTGAAGGAGCATGTTGAACCCAGGACTTGATGCCACTATCCCCACAGCATCTCATCCTGCTTTCCCTCACGTGGCAGCCCCTTCTATGTGGCTGTCCCCGTGGTCCCTGAGATGTGCCAGCCAAACCCTTTTGCATTGGCTGGAGGGAATCTGGCACGGCATCTCCAGGAGAACCTGCCAGGAAGCAGGGTCAGCCCTTTGCAAATAAACCCTGCCTGATCTGAGTAACACAAATGGACGCCTGGAAGATTAATTCATCCTCTGTAATAACACAACTACTGTTTGCACAAACCAGTGGCATGCCATAGTTTCTTATTGAAATATTCAGGATATACATTAAGACCTCACTAAATGAAGTAGGACAGGAGAGAGTGCAAAATTTCGTTGCTTACCATTTACCACTTTTATCAGATTTGATATAAACTATGAGGAGCATTGTAAATGGACCAATGAGTTGTTTATTGTCTAGAGCACCCTCATGTAATTTATATAATCTCTTAATTTCTGTTTTGCAATCTCCATAGCTGTCTTTGGTGAATCACAGCATATATCTCTAATCCAAGAGCATATCAGGGTATGATTTTTTTTCCCTTTGTCTTCCACTTTCCCACAATATAAATATGCAAATTTCAGCAATGTATGTACCTACTGCATTAATCTTTTCTAATGTGATTCCAATCAGCCCTTTATAAGTAGAATCTGAAAGATTATTTTTACTGTTTCCATTCTCTTTTTGTGGCATACAGTTTTCTTGCTGAAAGGATATTCATCTAACTGTATAGACACATGGATTAACATACATTTGAATCATAGATAGTATCAATATAACAGATATCACAGGCTGGAAATACATTACTAAAATTAACTGTATTATAGAAAATAGGTGTACAGACAGAACTGCTGAGGTACTCAACTCTTCCTATTCCAAGGTGCCTTAACAGACTGCAAACCTGCCATCCCTTTGTAATGCAACCCTGATACATTATATCTGCTTTCTCACTTCCACTGATGTAAGTCAGCAGCAAAGTTGTGCGTGGAGGAGCAGAGTATAGGAGATAATTTTGGCCTGGTGGGTTATCTATCTGTAGCTACGCACACTGGGTCTGCTCACAGAATATTTAGCTTGTGTATTTTCTTGGGCTCTTTTCCAGCAGGGAGTTAGAAAGCAAGAAACAACAAAACTGGTTTAGTGTACCAGGTAAATCAGACCAGCTCATTGTGAAACCTATCACTGAACATGATTGTTATGATAATAAACGCGGGTGAGCTCTGGTTATTACATGCACAGCCCTGTACTAACTGCTCCCTACCGCTCGCCCGGTCTCTCACTTTAGCAACACCCCACACACCTGTTCAAATAATATTACTATTACCTTGTGTTGACACCACATCCACCCTTTCCTTTCATATAATAAGAGCTCCTGGTGAACTGCAAATGGAAAGCTTGCAGTAGCAGAAGCCGATTGTTTACCTGCCTCCAGTTTGTTGCCACAGATACTCGGTTGGGAGAAGGGAACAAAGATCAGTTTGACATCCTTGTTAAGCAGGATTTGCCCCCCACCTTGCCCACAAAAGGTTACGAGTTGCTATTCAAGCCTGAGCTCTGCAGGTGTGCCATCACACCTGTCTGAAAGAAAACAAAATACAGTTTGTTTCAGTATGGCTATTGCCCCAGCAAAATAAAGAAGACCTTGCCCTGCTACACAGACACAAGCATTTGTCTTAATATTTCATTGAATCCAAACAAACACAGACTGCTATCTCTGTTTATATTTAGAATTCAAACTGAACACAAAGCAAGCAACCCCAGCAATTGATGGCAGCAAGCATCCAACACTACTGAATCTGCTAAACTCATGGCCAATCTCATGGCAAAACTCAACTCAAAACCCATCTTGTGATACGAAAGAGGATTGTATAACTCTCTGGGTGTTTACACCAGGCCCTAATCTCAAACTCACTGAGATGAACAGGAGACAGAGTCCAAAGGCAAGCTGGGGACATGTTTGGCCTCAAAATTTATTTCCTTCACCTTTTAGCCCTGCTGGAGGTGCTCCTGCTGCTGAGTCACATGTAACCCTTTTCACAGACAGTTGTCATGGTTTTAGAATGGGGTAAAGTTAAAAGCTGAAAGGTCTGGTGCTGCTCTGTTTGGTCAAAGGCCACACCCAACTTCTTACACCAGTGACAGCAGTGCAGAACTTGAGTAAAATAATAAAAAATGGTAAAACCTAGCTCCCAGATGAGGCCTGGATGAGGCATAACGGGATTTTGTCCATGCAGAGCAGAGCACTAAAGAGCAATAAATGTACCCATTCATTCATGTGAATTTGCCATTTGACATCTGCTGAAGGTGATGGAAAGACTTTGGTGGGCATTTGATCAAGAGCTGAGTCAGTGGAGTTTCCAATGCTTTAGGTAGAAGCATTTTTCACCATAAAGTGTGACCAAGAACAATTTGCCTGTATTCCAGCTAAAGCAGTGGTTTGTTTCTATTGCTTTACATTCTGGGTAAAAGCTTTATCCATAGCTGCTTCCACTCTAGTTTAAGCAGTGGTGTTTGTACTCACACATAAGGTGTCCCTTCCTTTAGAATGGGAAGCTTGGTAGATCTGTAGCACCAGCTGGTTTGGAAAGAGTTTGTGTATACTGGGCTGCAACTTATGTAGAGAAATGTCCTTGAGGCAGGGCGCATACTTTATTTATTGTTTTATTTATTGCATATGTCAAGTAAATGGAATCCCAAATTATGAAGGTGCAAAACACAGTGTGGGTATTTATCAGCACTGAATGTTTCTATGTGCTCCTAAACAACTTGGGGTTTCCCAGATGACTGTGAGCAGCTTGCTGGTTTTGAAGATCTAGCACCTTTGGAACTGAAGGGACATGCTGAATTTTAAGCACTTGGAAAGAGAATCAATGCATGGACAGCAACATTTTTTTTTTGTATGCTCATCAATAGCAAACGATGAAGCCTCTGGGGGATATTAACAGGAGTAAACTAAACACAGGAGTGGGACTATTTAAACAAGGTGAGACAAAAGCCTTCATACTACAACCAAATGACTTTGATAGCAGGGGGTTTTTTTATGTTTCCACCTCTATTGTTGCAGATGTCTGCATTTAAATAGGAACTTTATCTCTCTCAGCCCAGGTTCCCCTCTTTCTTTAGCGTGCATGGAGGTCACAGGCCCTCTTATCTCGTGGGCTACTCCTGCAAGGATCTGGGAGCACGATGGGCTCCCTTTGCAGCTTTCTACTGAGGTGGGGATATAACTTCTGCCTTTTTTCCCACCCTCTGGAAACAGAAAAGTCTTTGCCCTGGTTAATACCTGCAGAAGCATGAAGTCACCTGTTTGGATGCCTTCATTTCCACGTGCCCTGCACCTTCACACATGCCTCTGACTGTGCTTGCTGCCTGGGATACAGCCCTCAGAAATGAACCCCCCACAAAAAAATCCTAACCACCACCAAACTCTCTTGGCAGTTGAAGTCCTGGGGTAGCCTCCAAACCCGTGCTGGTGTATCAGCTTCTGCTTACTTGATGAGCTTGTCCTGTATATGGACCAAGAACCTGCTTCCTCATTAAAGCCAGAGAAGGCATCATTTTGCACAATTGCTCCTGCAGTGCTGTGATGCCCATGCTGGGATCCTCCAGTCTGTGGACAGACACAGAAGAAGTCAAAGGGAAATGCTTGGCTTGTGGCACCCTGTCCTCCTGCCCCTGTGAGGCAAGGTAGTTGCTCTCCCAAACCCTCCTGAGGATTCATTATGTGCACTGCAGCCCACACACACAACCCGTTCCTAGTCCTTTGTGTTGGTATGGCTGGTGGAGAAGGTAGAGGGGAGTAGAGGAGGGAGTCTTAAAAACCTGCTCCAAAATCGTTGTATGTTACAGTTCCATTTATTTTAACTATTCTTCCTGTTTCCACATTTTCATGGGGATCTTTCCAACCTTCTGAAAAGGCCAAAAAATATTAATTTTGAAATAGTCTAAACAAGATATAGATGTTAGACTGCTACAAATATAGACACTGGCATCTCTGAATGAAGAGATAGCCTGTTGAATAAATAATGTGTATTAAAAAATGTCTGAATAGAAACTTACAGTATAAACTGTAACAGCTTCAAAGGAGCCATTGATTTATGGAGTACATAATCTGCATGTTAAAAATTGCTGGAATATTTATTTACGTGACACATGGCTCAGAACAAGCCATTATGGTTCTTAAGGAAATTATACATGTTGTGAAAATGATCAAAGTGCTTTTTGTACCAGAAATTAGTGTATCCTCTCAGTTAATAAACACAATATCTTAAAAACAAACCCCAAAACCCGAAACTTACAGCTAAAAGAAAGCTAAAACAGAAAAGGGGAAAAAAAAAAAAAAAGGAAGAAAATAAACCCCAACCCTCATACCATGTGGAAGTGTGTTCCATGCCCATCAAAGGAAGAAAAGCCTGAGCTGCCCTGGCTGCGTCCCGCTCAGCGCTGCCGTCGCACTTCGCGCAGGGAGGGGAGGGCTGCGCGCCCGGGGTTCTCACGGAGGAGCTGCTCCTATCTTTGTGTGCCAAAGTCCTGGGCGCCAGCTCTTCTCCCTACAGGCCAAGAAATGACAAATGGGGACTAATTCGTTCCAGCCACCACCGTGTCCTCTGCTTGGAAATAATCTGCTAGAAGAGTGTTCTACTTTCCCTGCCTGTGTCCTTCTGAGAGTGGTGGGGGACAGCTAGGGGACCACAGGGCACTGGTGCTGTTTTCACCTTGGTGACGAGAGGGGTGTTTTTTCTGGTTATTCTTACAGGTCCTCAACTGCGTCCATGCAGCTGGTTGCAAATGGTCTTGCTTCCCCTTGCATACCTTCAAAGGGGGCAAAAGGAGGGGAAACATTACCCTGCAATACTTAGTGCTCCCAGCAGCCAGGCCTACAACTCACCAGCATCTCTCCAATGACTTCACCTTTGTGCTTGTGCCTGAGTGCAGCGCTAGATAGGGTTTGCACATCTCCTTCCCCAGTGCTCCATGGGTGACACAGCTCTTTTCTGGCAGATGTTCTTCTGAGGAAGAGGGATGCCAACTCAGAAAATCCCCCCTCCTGTCCACGCTGTTGTGATTCCACAGCAGTCTATGCCACAGCCTGACCTTTGTGAATTGCTTTTGTCCAGGCATGAAGGGGAAAAGGGTTTTTGTCAAGGAGGCATGGCCAGGACACGGTGCCTGAGAGACCAGCTCTGGCCTGCTCAATGCTGGCTCTTGGCTGGCAGCTGCCCGCAGCCCAGCTCTGAGTGCTGCACAGCCCCTGGTTCCCAGCTCAGCTCAGCTGTGCACCTAGGGCTGATGTATGTGTGCCTGCTTTGGGCATTTGGGAAAGCAGGCTCTTCTGGTAGGCACAGCATTCAAGTTTTCTCCTACACAGAAATAAGAGTAAAGGATTGACTTTTTAATACAAGAGAGCAAGCAATTGTACAGGGGGAATATATTTAGCCTGTGTTTTCAGATCACATGTTCTGGGACTGGAGAGCAAAATGTTTTCAATACTGTTTTCGAAGCAGGTTATTCAGTATTGCAAGTCTTACTATTGGAGACGCCAGTAAAATGAGTTGCATCTGAAACAATTATTTGAATCACTTGTACTGTGGTTTCTTCTTCCCAACTGGAAACGTTTTACAAAAAGTGTGATTTTTACACCTACAAAAGCACTGGAAATACAAATAACAGTAAAGTGCTGGTCTGCATTTGCATAAACCTGTTTATCCCATATGTGGTTTATTCATTAACTCAGAACAACCAGGAGGACAGCTATGGCATTTCTTATGACTGCTTCACTTGTGGCTGAAAATGCAACAACTGCTTAAACACAACACTACATGGTTTAGAAAGTGAAAATAAATACCACTCCCATGTGAAACAGCAGGGAAAACAGCTACCACCGCAAGAGCTGGCATTTGGCTTTTGTGTGGAATGAACACCTCCCATCATCTGGAAATTTCAGAGAGGAGTCTTGATATCTGCACAGACTGGGACCTCTGTGCTACAGCTCATCAAAATGGACACGAAGCATTAGCAGTATCTGTCACTTGGCTCTGCAGATAGCATACGAGTTAGGGACAGAAAAGACCTAGCTCACTCGTCTATTTCTTCTTGAGACCATTTCCTAGTTCTTCACAATTTCAGTGTCCCAAGCAAGAGGTTCCTCACAGCCTCTGCTAGCAATGTATTTCCCAATCATCTCTTCCTTAGGATGGCTTTTCAGGATAACCATCCCAGTTTTCCCTGTGCTTCTTTTCTCACCCAAAACTTAATCCCCATAAGAAAGATGAAACAAAAAATGTGACTGCATTTTGCCCGTTTCATCTCCCTGCTTCTATAAAGACGAGTACATGTTGCCACTGGTAAACTACAAGTAGGAAACTGGAAGTTTGTTTGACCGCCGGTGACTTGCTCAAGGTCACAAAAGAGCCTCAGTAGCAGAGCTGGGAACAGAATTTGGTATCCTAATTCCTAATCTGGCAGCCTCACCACAACTCTCATCACGCAATCAAAAACCTCCTTTTAAGGAATGCTTTTGTGACTAAGAGAAAATCCAAGGCATTAGAAGAAAGAGTCCTTTTAATATGCCTTTGTTCAAACATTTACGCCTTTTGCTATATAGGGAACATGATTTAAACAAGATACAGGATTAAAGTAAGATGAAAGACCCCAAAATCTTTGAAAAGCAAAAATAAGTATGTCTGTGTTTAAGACTGTACTGATTCCAGCCATTAGGAAATGAGTGATTAAATATTCCTTGCTTATTTTAATAAACAGCATCTACTATGCTCTGGTAAGAGCTTTTTGAGTGTTATGTGCAGGCTTTCACATTTGTCAAGAATGCTATGTAACAGGTGACATTTTCACAGCTCTTTTTATTTTCTAAAGGTCCTAACTTGTTGCCCTGCAAGAGGTTTTTAAAAAGCAAAATCAAATCCTCAAGCTGCTACACTCAACGGGAAATCGCCCCGACCTGAAACAATCCAGAATCTGCTGTGCTCTCCCTTGAAGAGTAGTTTAGTGATTTATCAGCTCTCCCAGGATATACCAGCTTGGATATGTAGAAACTCTGCAAAGTAGTTTCGTATTTTAAGACAGCACTTTTCCCATGTGTCCTCTTCTGTGTAGCAGAATGCTGTAATTTGACCACAGTAGACAGAAACAAATGAGGGTATTGAGAACTAATGTTGCTGAAAATCTGTATACAAAATAAGTTGAGCTATACGATCTGCAGCAAGTGGTGACTACAAATATTAATAGGATAAACAAAGAAACTGAATGTAAATTTAAACCATTCCTTTGAAAAAACAAAAACATGGCTTTGCTTTTTTTTTTTTCTTAAAACAGAATTCCCAAGCTACAGTAAAAAACCCTATTGGTAGCATTCTTTCTGTCATTGAATTAGTCAGAAACACAGGATGAGATTCATGACTTAATTTTATAAGATGCATTTTGTTCATTAAAATACTATTACTACAACAGTCAAGCTGGGGGAAAACAACGCTGAGACCCACTCCCCATCCCTGGAGGCAGGGCTCAGCCTGAGAAATTCCCCTGCCTTCAATGCAATTGCAGTGACAGGAGGCCTTATGTTTGCAGATGTGTTAGCCACTTTTTGATTTGATCTTTACGCAATTATTTTGATTAAGAAAATGTTCATCTTGTTGACATTATCACTGTAGTCAATAGCTAATGACCCCAGTAGTTAATTTCCTTATAAATATTTAACTTAATAGAAGCCATCCCTCGGGTTATAGTACTTCTGACACTTGTGTAATCTGAAACAAATCCTCTTTTTTTAGTCAAACAGACCATGTTACACACACAGTTGGCTAGCTATTTACAAAGCACCCAATTAAATCCTACTTAATTCTCCCACTCTGAAAATCCCGTTTCACTAGTGCGCAGGCTACTGATCACACAAGATGAGCATCTTCCACTGAGCCTGGACAACAGTTCAGGCTGTAAGACTCAGTTGTACAAAAGCCTGCTGTAAAATTTGCCCATGAAATGGTATGTACAAAAAAAATGCAAAGAGAATGTGCAAATTCAGGGGATTGAAGAAACAAGCTGAAGAATCACAGTTAAAGACAGGTAAATCTAGTTTAATGTTCACATGTAGTAGGTTACACATCACAGAGATTAAACAGGATTTTAACTGTAACATAGCTGCAGTGAAAAGCAAGTCATTTTGTACTAGAAAAATAATCTTGATGCAGTTATCCGATTTTTGGTCTACATTAAGTTCATTTGAAGATGAAGTTACATCACCGATCATAGTGACTTTGCCCACGTGCCTTTCTGCAATTCAGTATTACTCTTTGGATGAAGGAAACAGCAACTGGTTTTGTTAATGGTTTGCCCTTTGGTTGCAAGCAGAGAACTGTTTTCACTTTTTAATCGATTAATAGACTGTAGGAACACAAATTTGCATTAAAACCTTTCGGTGCTAAATGAAGTTTCACAACAAATTTCTGATCTGATGCAACAGCAGATTTAAAAAAAAAAAGCAGATTAAAGATCTAAAGCATTGCCCCCATAATGCAAAAACTAGATAAATTTTTCTATTCTCAGTAAAAAACACTACATCTTACTGCTACTTTTAGAGAATGCATTAAAAACCCCTGTGCCTAAAGGACAAAAGTGTAGTTTCAAAATGTATAATACACTTACAAACATTTTAAGTCTAGATTGAGGAAAACACGTTTGTATGGACTCCAAACAAGTTTATTTGCAATTAGACATCTCATGCAATCATGCAGGACCACTAGCTACAGCTGAAACTTCCAAGTCTAAAGGACATTTGGGGACAAAAAAACCTACTAAACATTCAAGATATTTCCATATTAGTAGCTCCATACATGAGCTGTGGTTTTCTAAAGAGATATTCCCACAGATTAAAAAAAACACACACCTTTATAATATTTACAAAAAAATATTTAATTAAAAATATTTTATAATTACAGTAGTCTATTAAAGCATATACTTTTCTCACACTTATAGAACATCTCTATATATACACATAGTATGAAATGTCACTCATTTATCTATACAATATGTAACATTCCTGCAGGGAGAAGAAAGTTCCCTGGGCCCCAATAAAATCCATCTATTTTAAACAATAGATGTCAAATATTATCTACAAATGCTCTGGTAGATTAGTAAAGCTTCAAGATTCAGCTGCTCGGTCCCTTAAAAGAGTTATAACGCTTCTAAAGTCTGGTTTTAGGCTCGGTCCTCTATCCCGGGGCAGAGTCGCAACCGTTCCTGCTCAAGTCCGACAAGCTCCTGCCCCCGCGGGACAAGGCGCTCACATCTGCTCGGGAGCGAAGAGACGAGACGGGGGCGAGGAGGTAGGGGAAGAAACGGGACCGCTACGGACGTGCAAAATGGTGAAAAGGCTGTGGCTCTGCCGGGATGAAGCCTGGGAACTGCTCGGGGGGTTGGATGGCTCCTTTCTCCGGTGCGGCGGGGCCG